>ML978713.1:2145515-2263952 GCA_010015785.1 Saccharata proteae CBS 121410 | reverse complement strand
CCTAACCCTAACCCTAACCCTAACCCTAACCCTAACCCTAACCCTAACCCTAACCCTAACCCTAACCCTAACCCTAACCCTAACCCTAACCCTAAGTTTCTCGTAAGATTTAGGGAACGATATTAGATTCTAAGTGCTATCCGAGTTTCATCACGTGCTTTAGTACACTACAAATTACTAGGTGAAGGGATATCCTATATGTTATCCAAGGTCTATCTCAGAATACTTGTTGCGGCTAGAATCGGCGAAACGGGCGGATGTTATAGTGCCGTAGGCGGATGGCGGCGCTTTGTCGCTTTCACATGCAAACCACATGCGGGCGACCACAAGACACTTGACCAACCCCAGACGACTCGCAGCCATGGACCTTGCGGCTCATCATCATCCCCGGACATCATCCCCGGCCATGCGACCTCACCGGTAAACCACGACCGAAGCTCTCAAGTCCAAATGCCCACCGCTGCCTCCTTCTCCTCCGCACCCCGCATTCCCCGGATTCTCGCGTACCTCTCCTCCGCACTACACAGAAGAGGGGAGGAATCATGATCGGTACGAACCAGCACCACCACTTCCCCATATTGAGTCATGCTGACGGGGAGTCGCGCAAGATCACGTCCTTGGCCGTCCGTCGGTCAAGTTCCGCAAGATCCAGGTCCTCGCCGTCGTCTCCTTCTGGTCCGCGTACCTGTACAGGTGAGCATCGCTGTTCTCTCGTCCTCCAAGTCATTAACGCCACAGTCACAGCGGCAACAGACATGGCCCTCCGATCCTTCGCCGCCTCTCGAAGCTCCTCTCCGCCCGACTCACGGCGTGGCAGACAGTCATCATAACCCTCCTCTGGCTCTACATCGCCCGCAACTTCGGCAAGCTCGTTGGACTTGAGTGTCCGGAACCTCTCGCAAACCTCTACACGCGATCATATTTTCGAGCGACATGGGTTACCACGGCGTTGGATGCTGGTTTTTGGTCAGCCATGCCAATCAGGCGCAAGTGGGCGAGGGATGTGTGCTCCCTTGTCTTCACTGTGTACTACCTGTTCTGCGCCGAGCAGGCCGATGAGAAGGTCAGGAAGATTCGGTCCACGCTTACTGTAGACCATTTGAGAGTCAGCTGGGACAAGGGCACTAGCCCCTATCTCTCGTTCTTCACGGGCTTGCTTAGGCCACGCCTGATGCGGTATCCGCCACGAGCGATACGCATCCCAAGGCCGCAAGAGTCGACGTACAAAGACCCTGTGCAGGCTTGGCTATACTTTGATGGCCCTATCTCGGCTCTGAAGAGCCATAATAAAGTCGTTTTGGATATCCCAGGAGGGGGCTTTGTCGCCATGAGCCCACGGAACCATGATGATAAGCTACTTGGATGGGCTGGCAAGACGGGATTACCGATTCTGAGTCTGGACTACAGGAAAGCGCCGGAGTATCCGTATCCTTACGCCCTCAACGAATGCTACGACGTATATCACACGCTTGTAGCTACACGCGGTCGGTGTGTTGGCCTCTCAGGCGACACTGCGCCCAAGATTGTCATCGCAGGAGACAGCGCTGGCGGCAATCTGGCAGTAGGAATGGTTCTCATGATCTTGCAAAGCGGCAGCACAGATACTCGCCGTTTCCAGGGAGAGACCCACCTCCCGCCACCCGATGGGTTGGTCCTTGTTTACCCGGCACTGGACATGAACATCGGAAACTGGATGACAGACGAGCAGATGGCTTTGATTCGGGACCGGAAGACCCGAAAGACGAATGAGAACGTGTTGAGACGAAAGAGTGATGATTATAGAAAACTCACTCCTAGCACTCCCCACCACTCCGACGATGAAGATGACGATGCCGACTCCCCTCCCGCTGCCGCAGGCGACAAGAAGCCCAAGGATGATATCGCATCCACTGTAACCCTCACCAACGGCACCTCCAAATCCAGCACCAACAACGACAACGACAACAAAAACAATACAGCCATCCATCTCTCCGCTGCGCATACCGGAGTTGACCACGCCACCCTCTCGAAAAAGCTTTCCGCCTCGCAACTCTCTGCGCCCAAACCCGCGACCCTGAAAACTCGACTCGCAATGTCCTCTATGATATCCTACTTCAACGACCGCATCCTCACCCCCGAAATGATGCGCGCCATGATCATCCTCTACATTGGCCCGTATAATCGCCCGGACTTCTCAACCGACTTTCTCCTCTCTCCTCTCCTGGCCCCCGAATCCCTCTTGGCGAAAATGCCAAAAACCTATTTCTTGACCGGTGAGCGCGACCCTCTGGTCGACGACACAGTCATCTTTGCCGGCAGGATCAGGCACGCTAAAGCAGCTGCCTGGCGCGAAAGACGGGAACTAGGTCTGCCGTTGGCCGGTTCCCGCAGCGAGTTTGTTGATACTGATCATGTCGAGGTCATGCTGGTACCTGGTATAAGTCACGGTTTCCTTCAGTTCGTGTCCGTTTTCCCCGAGGGCTGGAAGTACATTTTTCGTTGCGCCAGATGGATGCGCGAAATTTTCGAAGCGAGCGACGCGGCAGATGTGGAGAGGGAGGCTGGTATGAGTTACTTCACTGCCAAACACCACAGCGGTAGCAAAGGCGCGGCCAGTGCTGGTGTGTCAGGTAAAGGGGGGTTCCGCGCCAACCGTCACCATCGCCGACAACGCACCTTCGAGAGCTCCGGCGATGAGGACAGACCTCTCGAAATGACAGTCGGCAGCCTCCGTAAGACATCGGGAACGCACCCGGCCGAGAAGACTTCGAAGAGTGGAAGAAGAGGAAGCAATGGCGCAGCTGTTGTCGGGGGCCCGGTTCAGGATGGTCGGGTACATAAGGAGGAAGGAACCGGAAGAGCGAGGAGTGGGACTAAGAGCAGGAGAAAGAGCCTGGTGAGTTTGGCCAGTGAGGATGACCTGCTAGGACGCAGGATGAGAGGGTTGACGGGGACATTGATGAGGGCTCCAGATGAGGCGTATGGGCCCAGGACGCCTTGACCGAGCCGCATTTATCAGGTGAGTGGAAATATGATCGGAAATATGTAGTGGCTTGGATGGTACTCTGCGTTTGCCCTTCCATTTTCGCTCGTTTTTCTTTCCATTTTCAGCATTAGACAGGGCGCCATTGGCGGCGGTCTCGGATGCAGAAATGACCTATTTAGATGACTTGACATGCCGAAATTAAGCCACAAGTGTCTGTTTATCCCTTCTTCTCATACACCGCGTCTTGTATCTCGACGTCCAACTCCTGTTGCGGCCTGATTGAATCTCTCTCAGACACCTCGCTCCTGGTCGGCACAGATTCATTCCACACCCCCCCATCCCCTTCCTCAACTCCAACTTCAATTCCGCTCTTCTCATTCTTCTCCCCCCTCCTCATCCAACTCTTGAACACCAAAACCAAAAAATGTGCGCACACAATTTGCTCCGTTGTGTATAGTATCAACGGTATACTTATCTTCGCCTTCACCAATTCGTCAAAAGAATCCCACATAGCATACAACAGCGGTATGCCAAGGGCTGCTGTTTTGGCGGGGCCGCAAAAGCATATTGCAATCGTGATCCGGGCGGGAAACGAAGGGTACAATGGTTCTTTGATCCTGAGGTGCTGCTGAATGGTCGTGAGAAGGGACGGGAGGTAATTAGGAAGGATGTGGGCAAGGAAGAAGCAGATCAGGGTCCAGAAGAGGTAGATGGCGATGTTGAAGAGGAGGACGAAAACAATCGTGGAGGGGTTAAGGGATTGGAGGGCCGAAGTTGCGAAGCAGGATGAGAAAGATGTCCTAGGGGGCATTAATCAGTTTCAGGTTCCAAAATCCAGGCACGGAAATCGGAAGCGGCACCAGGAAAAGAAAGCAAACATACCAGATCAGTAACAACAACATGAAGGTCCCAACCTTGTTCAGATAGAACCGTTGCATCACCCATGACGTCCTCTCCCTCCATTTCCACCTAATCGCCTGCCCTACCACCAAGGGCAAATAAACACTCAGTCCCAACAGCTTGAACACATTCCTGTACATCGCGTCCAGATCCCCACTCACTCCCTCCCAAGCCTCAAATCCCTTACCTTTTGGTATCAAGGCAACTGTCCAAACTGGCGAAAGCACTGGTCCGAATACATTCCCAATCAGCACTTCAACCAATGCTGCAGCGTCATCTCCACCCGCGCTCCTCGTCATCATCACGTTCGATGCTATGGTCGTCGGTATGCAGGCGGTGAGTATATACCCTACCAAAACGCCCCTATCGATCTTTTGCTCTGGGTCTCCAGCCGAGATAACCTGCACAAGCGCGTACATAGTGACCGGCGCAAGAAGGAAAGAGGCGCCTTGGACCAGTAGATGGAGACGCCAGTTCAGGGCGTGGATGAGGAGGGCATGACTTGATATACTAAGTCCAGAGATGAGAAAAATGAGAGCCACGGCGCCGTATAGAATGCTGTACTGGGAGCGGATGACCCCGCCATGGGCGGCGATGTGAGGAAAGAAGTAGGCCAGAATGCAGGCGACCGCAATACCGATGAGAAGCCATTGGTGGAGTATGATAGAGATGATGCGACAATAGCGTGATGATTTTGTGTTGGTTTTCGCGTTGGCTTCTGATAATGGTGGAGACGTGGTCATCATGTTTTGCCACCTTGAGCGTTCCGAGCTCTTTCTGATTCTTGATTCGAAGCTCTTATGTAGTCGTCTTTTTACGACCTTGCTGTGAAATGGAGATGCACCATCCCATTGAGATGGGTCGTGGTGCGGAATTTATTCTATGTTTTGATGAGTCAAAAGTCAAACAAAGGATTGAGACAGCAGTGAGTTCCAAGGTTTGTTCGGCAAGGGTGCGTAGATACCGTCGGTTAATCTTTCAACCCGATGATAACTCTACCTACGCATTGTCGCGTGACACCATGAGATGTTCCATTTCACGAGTCTTGATCATGGGGGATTAATAAGTGTTGGTTTGTCTCTGGCTATGCGAGAACGAAGTTCAGAGTTCAACAAGTAGCCTAACGGGACTATATATAGAGCCGGTGAATGACTAGATAGGCAGGTCAGCCGGGTTAGATACATCGAGTGGGTAGTCTTATTCAGGAAACAGGAAGATTTAACTGCGCAGCTTATACAGTTAAAGAAATTTATAGAAACCTATAATTAATTATGTATGCTCTTGTATTCTTGGACCAAAGCGCATGAAGGGCGTATATCCATCTTTAACTTCATAAAGCGTTGAATGTGCCCAATTCTGCCGCGTCGCACAGCTGCTCTAGATTTCTAAACCTCGCCTATCACAAGGAGTACCTGAAAGCGCGATTCTCAAAATCAGTCTGATCCCACAGCACTTCCTCGTCCTCCTCTCCTATATCCACCCCCTCCCGCCTCTCTCTCTCAGCCTCATCATCCCTCATCCTATTCCTCCTCTGTAACCAGAACCTCAAAAAAGCCGCCAATGCAAACTGACTACAAGCACAACCCATAATCATCTTTATCCCTGTCTCATAGTAAGGTTTCTCCTTTGCCAAAAAGGCGTGCGGGCCGATGATATTGCCGATGCAATAAGCGAGGAAGACAAACGCTGTGGCTGTTACGCGTTTCGTGTAGCCACCGATATTGTTAGCGGGCATTTGGAGTGCGAGCGTCAGGGGGGCGACATATGCGCCGATGATGTAGTAGCCGAAGAGGGAGCCGATTTCGTTTGACCGAGGGAGCTTCCAGAGGATGCTGGCACCGATGATGGTCGGGATGAGATAGAGCTGCGGAAGGTGTTAGATCGAGGGCTATTTCTGCCTGCAGGACTGGGGATGGTATGTCATTACCGCCATCACGATTGTTCGCGCGTTTTTGAATAAGGTGGCGAAATAGCCGCCAGAAAGGACAAAAATTATTTGACTGTGTGAGATGCGTAAGTATTTGCGCCGTGTAGAATCGAGCTCATAGAACTCACAAACCGCCTTGTGGAATGCCGAGGGCCGTTGTCTCGAGTGGATCAGAGACCAGGCCTTTGATGATGAGCTTTCCAAACTGAATCAATAGTTAGTTTCGAAGTTTTCCATCTAACGTTATATCTCGGAACCGTCACTGACGTTTGCAACACCGCCGTTCATCAGCTCATTGAGCAATACGAACAGGAACAACACCCAGACTTGTACATCCATGAATGCTTCCTTGATCTGACTCGGTTTGATTGTCCGATTAAACATGCCCTAGAAGTACAGGTCAGGTTGCCATAACGATGAGTCGAATCGCGTAGAGATTTGCTCCAGTCAGATGATATGAGATCCTACAACTCACAGTCTGGTTCTGTCTTCCAATCCCAAGCAACACTGCCTTCTCCTCCAACGTGAACCCCTTCGCAGTCATCGGGTTATCGGGCAGCAGCCAAAAGCAAACAAGTCCGAAGAGGAAGGTGATACCGCCGCAGATGAGGAATATGCCTTTGTAGACGGGAAAGGTGTCGATTTGTCCGATTGCGTAGGAGAACACGCCGCCGAGCTTTGAGATATCAGTCACTTTGCGTCTTTTCCATGTCTGGGTAGTTTGATGCATACGCAGGATCCTAGACCATTGCAGCAATAGAAGCATCCGGCGCGGAAGGGCTGACGATCGCGAGAGTACCACATGCTCACTATAAGCATGAAGCATGGCGTGATTGGCGCTATATGAATCCGTCAGCATCTTTCCGATATATTAGACCTACTTGCCGTAGTCCTACCTTCAAAACAGCCCAGTAAAAATCGACAGACGGCGAGACCCCCAAAGTTCTCACAGGCTGCAGTGATCATGAGGATGGAGGCCCATCCAATACTGCGTTGTCGTCAGACCCGGAACTCTTGACTAGGAGTATTCAACGTATTACATGGTGATGGATACAACTTTTCCAGTCCTATACTTCTGCGCCAAGTAACTTGCAGGATACTCCCAGAAAAGGTAACCTTGCGATCGCGAGTTGTCAGTCGCTTCAACCACTTCCATAATGCAGTAGCATTTTCCGACCACTCACCAAAATAGAACAAGCTTGCTGTCCAAGAATACTCGTTGCCCGTCATATTCGTATCATCCAGCAGATCGAAAACCGCGCCGTACGAAACAGTGGATTTGTCGATGTACTGCAGAACATATGTCCCACATAACAACGGTAGCAGAAGCTTGTCAACCTTCCAGACAAGTGCCTTCATCTTGACTTTGTCGTTAAGAAGCTCATCTACCTGGTACCAGTTATAGCCACTTTCGCGAAGGAAGATTTCGGCTTCATCAAGCTCGACGACCTCCCCTTCGGCGAAGGATTTCGCGTTGACTGAAGGCGTTTTCTCCAAATCATGTTTCTGATCGGCGGGGTTTGCTACTGGTATGCTGGCTTTGCCGTCGGTGTCCATGGCGCAATGAATTTTGTTGCAAGAAATTGATGCTGTTGGAGTAGCTGGGCTGCATTGCCGCTATATACAATCATCCGGGTGATCCGCTGTTTCTGCGTGGCATGATAAGAGGTTCTCTGATAGCAGAAGCGCCACGACAGACACGCGTATCGATGTTCAAGAGTATCCTGAGGATATAGACGGCCTGTGCATTCGGACATGACTAGAGTGACTTTGAAACCGGTTCAGTAGTCTTGGCTATGGAGAAAGATCTCTTGGACGGACACGCCTGACGATAAAGATCGGATAGGCCAAGGCATGGCCGAACACAGCCAGCGCAGCTCCCGGTTCGCCTCTGACACCAGCTCTTTTTCATCATCTTCGGAAACACGGATGGGCTGGAGGCGTGACAGCTTTCCCACGAGGTATTTGAGACGGATGCTTGGATGCAATGCCGGCGGTGCGATGCAGGAGTTGCCGAATGTGTCCAACTTCTGATGGACGTTGGCCTAGCTTAACGAACGGTCACCTCTTCACTTCCAATATTTTCGCTCTACTCGCCATTCTTCAAAGACGACTTTTTCCATCGTTTAGTAGGGGAGGTTGTTGTACTGTTCATACTTTGGTCGTGACGTGCGCTTCTTATCGTTAATTAGATATGCCTTCATTAGCCTTTTCAGGCCTAGTGCTATTTTCGGCCATCTTCCTCGCGTTCGCCTTCGCTGGTCAACAACAGTTCGAACCCATCCAAAAGGTTCTACAATCATTCTTTCCAGCATCTTCTCAACGACCGGAAGTCTTTCTACCCCAAGGAAAACTTGTCGGTCGCTCATTACCTGGAGAATGGCCCCACGACGTCGAAGCCTTCCTCGGCTTCCCATATTCTCAACCCCCAACCGGACCGCGGAGGTTCAGGCCGTTGGAACCACTTCCAACATCCAATAAGACCTTTGAAGCAAGCGATTTTGGTCCGATATGCCCTGGAAAATCGTTCCGGGGCCCCTCGAAAGCTTATGATGAGGATTGTTTGAGCGTCAATATATTTAGGGCAGCGGGCACCAACAGCTCGTCGAACCTTCCTGTAGCACTCTACGTCCATGGTGGGGCTTTCAACAGAGGATTCGCCGCCATGGAGAACATTCCCTCCATGCTGGGTTGGTCGGAGAGCCCTTTCGTGGGAGTCAGCTTCAGCTACCGCATCGGAGCACTGGGTTTCCTTCCCTCGGGTCTCACAGAGAAAGAGGGTCTACTAAATCTCGGTCTTCGGGACATGATGTTCTTCTTCGACTGGTTCAGAGCCAACATTGGCGAGTTCGGTGGCAATCCAGAGGATGTGACTGTGTTTGGTCTAAGTGCTGGGGCGCATGCGATTGGACATTTCATCATGAACACCGATGAGCCGTTTTTCCAGCGAGCGATGCTTGAGTCTGGTGCCACGACTGCACGCGCGGTAAATTATCCTACGGAGCCCCTGCATGAGCAGCAGTTTGCTGAGTATATCACCGCTGCTGGATGCAGCGAGGTGTCGGAAGATTCAATCTTCGACTGTCTGCGCGAGAAGCCTACTGATGTGGTGCTCAAAGCTTCATTCGATGTTTTTGACGCATACAACCCTTCTCTTAGATGGGCGTTCCAGCCATCCATCGATGGCCAGATCATCAAGCGCCGTCCAACGGAGTCATGGGAGACGGGTCACTGGCACAAGATACCGATTTTGACAGGATTCTGCCATAACGAGGCAGCGTCCTATGTGCCATCGACTCTCGACAACCCGACCGATTTCCCAGATTACTTCAGGACGCTTCATCCAGATCTCACGGACGACGACCTCAACGAGCTCTCCCAGCTCTACCCAGATCCCTCGTCCGATACATCCTCGCCTTACCTCGACACTCGTCCTCTATCCGTAGGCGCACAATACAAGCGCGCCGAAGCCGCTTACGGCCATTACGCTTACGTCTGCCCCGTGCGATCCACAGCCAGACACGCTTCGGCAGGCCAAGATTCGCCCGTATACATGTACCATTGGGCCGCAAACGGCAGTGTTCAGCACGGCGCCAACCACGGCGACAACAACAAATACGAGACGTACTCACCGCAGCCACGAGACTTCTCGACCTTCCAAGACCAGCTCGCCGGCGAGGTGCACGCCTATTGGACGAGTTTTATCACGCAAAAGGGCGATCCCAACGCTCTTGCTGGAAGGTTTCCTGATAGGCCGAAATGGCTACCATTTAAAACTAGGAGCGAGGAGCATTTGATGATCTTCGGCGATGGGAATGACGAGTTGGCTGGCGGAAACGGGATCGGAACGACGAGTCAGATGGTTGATGATGTTTGGGCGGAGAAGGAGTGTGAGTGGTGGTGGTCGAAGGGGGAGAAGTTGCATCAGTGAGATGGCTTGAGATATTCGCATGCGCATGTCGAATAGGGGGAAAACTTGCGTACGTAGGGAATTCTTATAGTTCGCAAGCATTCCTCGTTCTTGTGTCTAAGTGAGTGAGATCGTTTAAGTCGAGTGAAAGGCTTGAAAGCCAAGGCTGTTATCGGTACCGTGCTTCTCCGACAAGGACTGTCGGTTTTAGACTGCGAGCAACGTGGTACACACCTTATCAAACTACTTCGATTACCACTGCCCTATTCTTCTCAGCTCTACACATCATGGACAGAAGGAAACCAAACAAAAACCCTTGCCATTCGATTTCGCGAAATTACAAAGCTGACTCTAGACCTAAGTTTTTCGGGGGAATCGCAGCTCGAAGGGTAGGAATGACAAGGCAAAGCAATAAGAAAGAATGGAAGAAACGCAGCTATTCTTCTTCAATACCAAAACAAAGGTAGCCAAATAAAGGCACACATCTCTAGAATCACCTACCTGGTTCTCTACTCGTGCTATTGGATTCTTTTTCTGAGGCCAGACAGGATGTCGTCACATTCTGTACTGTTCAAACCGAATAGTGAGCAGTCTTGGTGCGTGTCTACCGACGCGCTCCCAAAAAGCGCTCGCTGCTTTCCGAGGCGTTTCATATAGATTGTTCCTTTTGGACATTCAGGCTTAGATAACGTACTGCGCAAGAAATGTTAGCATCGACCACTGCAGCCAAACCTCGTGTCCAAATTCAAGGCTGACTTACCGGAATGAACAGATACGGCACCTCCTTCTCATACTGCAACCACGCCTCGCCATACTTCTGCCTGCACCTTTGAATGTCCCTGTACGCACGGTGTACAATCATGACCGAAAAGAAGACAGGGTAAAACCAGGGAAATGGGCTCTGGAAGCCGGTGATAAGACCCCACGTTAGAGCAAAGTACAAGTCGCACGTATAGTGGATCTTGCGCGCTAGGCCGTACCAGCCGTCGACGAGCAAGTCATTACCGGTCGTAGTCTCGATGGTCTTGGGGTTGTGGACCTCGCGCCAGGGGAGCTGGGGGAAGGTGTTGCGGACGTAGTCGACGCCGCGTTCATTGCGACGGAAGTGGTTCTTTTGGCTGTTGGCTGTATCCCAGACCCAGTAGACGAAGATGTAGGTGCTGAAGAAGAGGGCGAGGACCCATTTGGGGTGCGCGTACTCTGAGGGGTGGTGGTTGGCGAGGTAGATGGTGCAGTGGCAGTAGCTGAGCGGGACGCCGGCCAGGTTCCAGAAGGTCAACATGAAGCCGAGCTTCTCGAAGTACATATCCCTGTACGCTGATTAGCGTCCATATAAATAATCCCAATGCGGAGAACCCTACCAAGTCGTGACGATCATCTCCTCACCCTTGCAGCAGGCATTGGCGTACAGCCAGTGCGCCATCAGTAAAAAGCCAACCTCTCCGCTGACATAACCTTCATTCTCCCATTGCCTTGCAGCAGTGCCCAAAGTCACGAAGAACAGAATGAACCAGGGCATTCTGACCTCCAGAAACATCTTGCAGTCGAGCCACTTGAACAACCTCGGATTTAACTCGGCGCCCATGAAGAAGTCGTAGACGGGATAACCGGTCATCCGAACTTCAGCACCCCTGATCCTCGCGCTGATGTAGAAGTAGGTGCTGCAGATGAAGCCGGAGATGATGGCAACCGACATCAGCGGGCCAAACTCGTCGATCAGGGTGTAGAGCTTGAAGTATCCCGTGTAGTGCAGTCCGAGGCCCAGCACGATGGTCGAGTAGAAGCTCCAAACGCCAGAGCAGTAGTACTCCAATTGCTCACCACCCAGATGAGGCAACGGCTGTCCCTTGGAGTATACACCGGGCATGAAGAGGTAGAAAACGACTTGAACAGCCAAGAAGGTCCAGTAGATGGTCCAGGCGCGGGCATGCGGGAACGCGTCATCATAGCATTGCGCTGCCATCTGTTGGAAAAACTCCACCAGACCTTGGCCTTCGGAGGGCGCAGGGAATTTGCCATTGTAGTAGGTCGCGCCGAGCCACATGTAATACATGAGAAGAGGGAAGCAGATCATCATGGTCCCGGTTCCCCAGGAGCCCCCGAACTCCATATGACTGTTGTTCGAAACGGTAGGATCCACGACCTCCTTTGCGCTCCTGGATTGCTTTCGCTTGTGCCCCGTGGCATGGCCGTTGGTGTGGCCATTGGTGAAGCCGTCGCTTGCCGGTTTCCCGTCGATGAGGGCTTCTCCCATCGCGCCGTCGCCAATGGGTTCCTGGACTCTGGAAGTCGGTTGTGGAGTAGAGTTGTCCGAACCGGAGTCTGCTTCTGAAGTGATGACAGACTTGCGGTTGCGTCGCCGGCCGCCTGGGGTTTCGACCATGCCTGGGATGGTCGGCTTTCTATATGCAGGAGTCAGAACCATGCTTTATCCAAGAACCGGCTCGGGACAGGAAGTGGCTGCATGCGCCCGTCGGGTACTTACTTGGGCGTCGCGCCCGTTTGCGAGCGCGTCACTCGTTGAGACATGATGCGGCGGGGATAGCAATCAGGAGGTCGTGAAGTGCGCGGTGTTGACGCTTCGTCAGACACGGGCGCCAATGAGCAACTGGACGAGCTCTATTGACTTGTTGGTGGTGCGCGAGGACGTGGACGAGAGAGCCGCGGGGCTTCAATGGCTCCGTGGGGCGGTGGTGAGGTGTCAGGACTCGGATTGTTGACAGCGCCCGATTTTGCTAGGCGACCAGTCTTAAGGCCAATTAACAACATTACATCATCACGTTTGCTGGGAGGACCTTGCTGCTCGGCCGCCATGGGACGGGACATGGCGGATGGCGCACACGGGACAGCGCACAGGGCGGATGGGACGAAAGAGATTCCTTCCGAGAGACCTCCATCAAGTTGCGATTGTTGCGATTGTGCTCTATGTTTCTGTATCTACAGACGGACACTGGGCACGCAATAGAAAGGTGATGGAATAATAAAGTGCTGACTACGCCACCCCTGCAAGGTACCCGGCTGGCTTGCGTCCGCCAATCACATTGCCTTCGATCATCGCTATGCCTATGCTTGCCTCCGCACGCCTGTACTCATCAGCGTTATCTTCTTGGCTTTCTTCTTCTTTCCTCCACCACCTACATATCCACCACCGCCGCCTGTAGCCCCACTGCTCGAACCTTCGCCATTTCCCAGCGACAGTGCTTGCGCTTGCGCCAGCATTTGTTCCTCCTGCATCAAATCCCTCTCCCAGCCTTGCAGCCACCCGTCGTCCGTCGGCTCCTGGTCGTGCATCGTGGCATGCAATGTTGGCGAGGCGCCTGCCACCGCTGTAGTCCCCCAGACCGTCCGCGGCGCACTCGGGCTCGTCGATGGTGAGGCAAGTGATGCAAATGCTGAACCCTGTCTTCGAGGCCATGGTGGAGAGGTCGAGGCGCTCTCCGCATCGACTGACATGGACGCTCCTCCCGCGGCCTCAGATGCTGCTTCGGATGGCACCAGCGGCACGAATTCATCTGCAGAAAAACGATTTATCGAATTGCTTGGCCGCTTCCGCCTCGCTGCAGCATAGTTCTTTTGGTCTTCTTCCTTTTCGGCTCTGATGCGAGCCTTCTCCTCTTTGCTTTCCTTCTCGTGGTTCTTCTTTCGTCGGCGTTCGATTTCCGGTCCGAATTTCTCGAGGACCTCTGGTGCGACAGTGTCGGTCCAATCGCACTCCAAAAAGCCAACTTCGCATCCATATGGCAAGTGAGCCAGGTATTTAGTGCGTTTGCGCAGGTCGTCATCCACAATGTGTCCTGTGGAAACGCGCTCCACGCGTGGAAGAATAGTAGATGGAAAAGAAGAAAAATTGCCAAAAGCGGCCTTGAGTATGCGAATATCCAACGGCGAAAGATAGTAATGTAAAAGGGCTTGGTAGAAAAAGTACTCCGATGGTGTTTGATGCTCGGGATTCTGCTGTCTAGAACGGATCTGAGCAAGTGACTTCGATAGATTACTCATTGCCGGTTGTTGCGAGTCGGCAGAAGAGCTTGACATCTTGCGAGTGTTGGGCCCGCTGGTATGGGCCGCTTTTGATGCAAGTTCCGAAGACCCCGACGGCGCGTCGAATGTTGCCTCCGTGGAAGAAGATGTTTGAGGAGTCGCGGAATTGTCTGACAGACTCTGTCCAGACTCGACCGCCTGTTGTATGAGATACATTTCCGGCGACTCTTCAACTTTGTCAAGCTGAACAGGCTGCCGCTTCGTTTTCGGCTCATGTGGCTTTGCAGGTAGCGAAGGCGGATTCCCAATCCCCTTAACTTTCTCTTTGGCTTCATTGATCATCTTCACTGCTCTTCTTGCCCATTGGACATCGTCGCCGAACATAACTTCATCTTCCTTACTCTGCAGCTCGACTGCCTGGATATCGTTATCGAATTGCTCGAGCATATAGTCTTCACTACCCTTCATCACACGTGCGTAATCCATAACTTCGGCGGCAAGGAACCATGGTATGTCGTCGTCGGTGGGCAGAGCATCCGCACCATCCCTGGGCAAAGCGAGTGTGTTGCCCGAGGAACGCATGATGAGTCGCAGAACCACATCTCCGCCCTCCCTAGGGGGCTCCCCTTCTTGTCCCATGTACCATCTGACAGGTCTTGTGTCAGACATGTAGACGCTGTCTTCACAGATTGGACACTTCTTCGACCTAGCACGTTTCTCCGGTGGCTTAGCTTCATCTTCGGAGTGCATATACCGGATGAGACATGGCAAGCAGAAGATGTGTCCGCATCGCGCCATTCGAGGCGCTACCGGTGTCCCAAGACAAATCGGACAGGATGCAGATTGGGATTGGGAAGACGCCAAAATTTGCAAGACATTGTTCCAGTCCAGATGAGTGTCGGCGTCCAGGTTTTGCGCGTGGTAATCGGCGCGAGGGTCGACGATAAAACGATAATTGGCATGTACATATCTGATTCGCATGTCAATACACTGAATATACGCGTTCTGTCTCCATCTCGTACCTTGCCTTGTCTACAGCATGATAGCCTGACCCAAGACCCCAAGTGGGATTTCTCCGAGAAAGGCGGCCGGATCCATAAGTGTGGTGATTCTGTGGACGAGGCGGAAGGCTGAAGTTCATCAAATGGGTGATGGAAGTCTGCCCTTTACGGCTGCTGGTGGAACGCATGGCGAGCTTATCAACAGAGGTCAGTCTCATGTTCGTAGCGAATTGCGACGAGGCGACTCACAGACTCTGCAATCGCATCGTCATCCGCCAGTCTGAACTTCTTCGAGCCCTTGTGCTGCTTCTTCGAAGCCTGATTGTTCCGAGGCGAGGAGTTCGAGCGCGAGTTTGCCCCCGCTCCAAAACTGCCCGAACCCCCAGAGCGGCGTTGACCGAAAGAATCACCAGTTGCTACGGCACCTCCCTGCGACTGAGCAGGCGAGAGTTGACCTGGAGTATTGGCGGATTTGGAGGCACCGACTGCGGCTGGGTTGGACATGACGGTCGACCGATGGCGGCGATGACGAAGGGCCGAAGATGAAGCGCGCGTAGGCAGGACGAGGATCTGCCAGGTAATAGGACAAACAATCTAGGAGATAGGTGGTAGAGGGTGGTGGTTGTTGTAGCGAGTTGTGAGGTACCGGTCCCCCGAAGGCGGACTTGTAGGGTGGTCAGAGACAGAGGGCCGTGAGAGCGCTGGAGTCACATCCATGAGGCGTCACTGCAACGAGGGGTCGCCGCCCGCCGAGTGTCCGAGCCGGATCACGTGTCTGGTGTCTGGTGTCTGGTGTCTGGTGTCTGGATGCGTGGGCGGGACTGGGTCCGGATGGAACTGCGGATGGGACGAGAACTGCACCGGTCTTCTGCTTTGCCCTTCGACACGTGTCTTTGCCTCCCAACCGGCGCGTTCTGGGAGTCATCAGTCGCGTTGCGCTGCGTCTAGGTGTTGTGGTCGCCACCCCGTTCCGCTCTTGGCGCTCCGCTCCCGTCCCCGGCAATAATGCCTGAGGTTCCATGACAAGCACCCAGAGTTATCTGACTCCAAGAAGACTACCAACCAACGCGCGACCACAATCCCTCCACCGTCCACCGCGACCACCCGCAAACTGCTGTCCGACACGCGCGCTGCTTGCTGCGCAGTCGTCACCGCAGCCTGTCCGACGCTGTTGCTCGCGTGTTCACTTCATTCGCTGGCCGCAGCTCCAAAACCTTCGCCTGACCCTCAGCGCTCTCCGTAAACCCGGCTCCACCTCCTCATCGGCGGTGTCTCATCTTCACACCAGGGCGAGCGTCCTGACGGCTTTTTATCATCCTCCCGTCGCCTCACAAGTCGGCAGCTAGGTCCGTCACCGGCCCTCAGCGCGCCGCTGTGAGGCACCACCTGCCGTTACAGGCGACCATGATGCCGGGCCCTCACATGCCACCTGCATTCGACAGAAGGCAGACACCAAGTGGTTACTATATTCCTCCAGCCCACTCGCCCGTGACCGTTCCTCACAGTCCATATGCCGCTTTTCACCACCCGGCACCCTACCATGGAGGTCATCCAGCGTACCCGCAACAATACTATCAGGCGCCATACTTCCACCAGCCCTATAGTCATCCACTACCGCCGCGACCGATACACTCTCCCTTTCAGCAACAGCATTCGCCTGTAGTCGTGTCTTCGCACCCGGTCCACCGGCAGCACGTCCGCACGCCTCCAGTCGCGCCCATCCACACACCCTCGGTAGCTCCTCAAACAATGCCTGCCCAGGCATCACTGCCTGCGGCTTCCACGTCTTCGGTCAATTCGCAGCCTCTGGCTTCTCCCGCTATGTCGGCCACCGCAATGAGTACCTCGACGCCCCCACCCGTGGCTTCCTCGCGTCCGTCGACTTCTGCGCCTGCAGTGCCAGCGTCGGGTGTGAGGATGCCCTACTACCCAGAGGTATGTTTATGAGCTTGCATACCATAATTCGAAATTTCTCTGACATCCAGCAGCTTCCTTGGTACTCCCACCCTGATGAACCCTTCCCACCCAAGGCCCGACGACAGAGACGGAGGCGTCATACCCCCATACCGTTGTCACAGGAACCATTGGAATTGCCGGCTAGGAGAGATGCCGGAGAAATCGCAGAAGTCGAGGAGGGAGATGGGCATATGGAGGAATCTCGAGGCTCTACCCTGGCTGCTGCTTCAGATCAAGAGACACCGGCAACGTCCCAAGCTCCATCCGAAGGCGACTCGACGCATCCGACCACCCCGTCGTCTGCCGTCCCGCCTGCTTCTACCCCAAGAGCCCAAGCACCCTCGGCGCACACGCGCAAAGCTACAGTTCCTGCCGTACCTCTCGTTCCCATCAAACCAGCCTCGCCCGCCACAGCACAGCGCAAGGGCAGTGCCGCGACATCGACTGCGGAGAAACCTGCTGGCCAAACACCACAGACCGCCTCTGAGAAGACCGCGCCCGCTTCGAGTGCCTCTCCCGAATCCGAGCAAACCGCTGCCCCGACATCTCCACCGCCAAAGGCGGCCCCGAAATCTTGGGCTGACCTTGTGAGGGCCAAGGGCGCCTCGAAGTCGAACCCAGCATCAACTGCCCCGGTCAATGGCTCCGCGCCTGTGAATGGCTTTGCTTCCGGAAAGAGCGACTCAGTTGCCGACTTCTTGCAATCTTACCGTGCGAACTCTGGAGACAAGGTCTCTTTCCTTGAGCCAAGAGGCCTGGTGAACACCGGTAACATGTGCTATATGAATTCCGTAAGTTTCGCTCAATCTAAACCAACCGCTCAAAATGCTAATGCGACTAGGTTCTCCAAACTCTTGTATTCTGCCTTCCTTTTTACGATTTCTTGGATGAGGTGCGCAAACGGTCGGCCTATAAGTTCAAGAGCGAGACTCCCTTGCTTGATGCTATGTAAGTGAATGGGCTCCGTGGTTTTAGCAAAACTGACTGAGAACGCAGGATAATGTTCATGCGCGAATACAAAGTAATTGACTCTGCGACCTCTGAGGAGCAGCTCAGATATAGGCTCAAGAGCGAGGAATTGGAGCAATACGGTGATGCCTTTATACCCGAGTTCGTCTACGAATGTATCAAAAGCCTTCCCCGATTTTCAGGCATGAGGGTGAGTACCCAGTCCTACAGCCTCCTGCAGCAGCATAGACATCCCCATATCATGTTCAGCTGACGTCACACAGCGTGGTCATCAACAAGATGCCGAAGAGTTCCTCGGTTTCCTTTTGGCAGGCTTGCATGATGAATGCGTCAACGTTATGAAAAATGCAGCTCCTACTACCCAGAACGAGCCTCAATCGCCTGAGATGGCACAGTCTAGCACCGCAGACGGGTGGCTCGAGGTTGGACCCAAGCAGAAGGCCTCCATCACGCGGTCGTCAGGCATGGTGGACTCAGACACGCCTGTCACCAAGCTCTTCGGTGGCAAACTGCGTTCAGTTCTGCGCGTTCCTGGATTGAAGGACTCTGTTACTCTGGAGCCTTATCAGCCATTGCAGCTCGACATTGGCGCACCCGACGTCAACAACATCACAGATGCCTTGAAGGGGCTCACTCGCCCCGAGACCCTCCAGGGAGATTTCAATTCGCCTCGTGGACCCGGCATTTCCGCAGTCAAGCAGGTCTTTATCGAGACCCTTCCGCCTGTTCTCATTCTCCATCTCAAGCGCTTCCAGTACGACAACACGGGCGGTACCCAGAAGATCTGGAAGAAGGTCGGGTACCCACTCGAGTTGGAGGTCCCCAAGGAAGTGTTCCCGCCGCACGCACGTGCCGGTCTGCCTGTCAAAGGTGGGCCACCAAAGTACAGGCTGGTTGGCGTCGTCTATCACCACGGCAAGAACGCCAGCGGTGGGCACTACACGGTCGATGTGAGGAGGCAAGACGGCAAGGAGTGGATTCGGATGGACGACACAGTGCTCCGTCGCGTCCGCGCCGAAGACGTTGCCGAAGGTGGCAGCGAGGAAGATCCGAAGCTTTTGGCCAAGGCTTTGGAGCAGCATAAGCGCGACCAGAACGTCAGCAAGAACATCTACGAGCAAGCTGGCCTGGACGAGGATGAGGTTGAGCAGCCAGAGGGTGGTTGGAGCCAAGTCAACGGTTCCAGTGCTACTGGGCCGAGCGGGAAGAAATGGACTGGCGTTGTCAACGGCACGACGACACCCAGCTCGGCGGGCAAGAGGACGCCGATGCCGGACAAGGGCGCCAAGGACAGCAAGGTCGCCTACATATTGTTCTACGAGCAAATCAGACCGTAGGGGACGGTGGAGTGTTCACGAGGTTGCTTTTGGCTGCTGGCATTTCCGTGGGTCTAAAAGTCTGCTTTTTGGATGTGCTAACCGGCGTATGTCGGGTTTGCGCTCGACTGATGCGGTGAGGATGGAGTCAGGAGCACGGCCGACAGATATGCTTGTTCGAGGAGGGATAGTGAGCTGGGAGCAAAGCACATTGTGTGTACATAACCATCTGTGTGAGTATGTTGAGACTACGGGTAGTTTGGTGGGTCTCAGGTGGAGGAAGTGGCCAGTGAATGCGACGATGATACAATGATTTTAGGCGCGCAAATTGCGACGGTAAAGCCGCCGAAGTCGTGAGCATTTGCCATGACGGCGGAGCGTGTGGATGCACCGGAGATGTGGAGATGTGGAGGTGGGAGGTGGAATGTTTGTTGACGGAGTGCGGTGTGTTGTGTGTTCAGTGCTGCCCAGTGCTGCCCCATGGAGCTTTGACTGGCTGGCGTCATTGTCCTGCCCAGCTTTCCCCGCGTTGTTTAAGAGAGCTCACACCCCTGCCGGATACGTACACACAGCATCCAACCATCAGACGCAAAGGTAACAGACATTGCAACCCACTGCTGCGAAGACCTTCCCCTCCATCGCGAAGACCCCGCAAGCCTCACACCACCCACCCCCAAAGCTCCATCATCTCTTCACCACACACACGCTCGCTCCGTTTGCCTCGCTTGCCGTACCCTTCGCGACACCGAGCGAACGACGACACACTTCCCCTTGCTCTCCCCTTTCCGCATCTCTCTCCACTACACTCTCTGTGCCTCTCTCTGTACCTCGTACTTCCTCCCACTACCCCACGATGCTTTCGCGCCTCGTCCCCGCTGTCCGAGGGCCTGCCTCCAGCGCACCCGCCGTCACCCGTACCTTCACCGCGCTCTCTGTCCACCAGTCGGGCACACGAACGCCAGCCCTCGGCGACATCATGCCCGGAAATGCGACCGGCTTCGATCAGAAGCAGCGCGGCTTCCGGCAGCAGCTGAAGGAGCAGCAAGAGCAAAGAGAGCGTGCCGAGAGTGGGTTCCCAGCACACAGTACATCGTCCCCCGTCTCGCAGCAGCCAGGTAACAGTGCAAGCAACCATCTGTCCGCGTCTGATGTGTCGTCTTCCGTCTTCGATTCTTCTTCAATGATTGGCAGGGCACTGGGCTCACTACCGTCTTCATTAGCAGAGGAGGCTCGCGCCCGCGAACAGCAGCAAAAGGAGGGTGCGAAGTCGAAGGGCAAGCTGTCCAATCTGATTTACGGCACCCAGGAGGGCAGAGACCTCGATCGCGACATCGAGCGCAGCTTCTCCCAGGTGCTTGCGCGCGGCAAGTACGTCCACTCGATCGTCTTTCACGAAGTCAAGCCGGATAAGGTGGACGAGTATGTGGAGTTGGTCGGCAGTTGGTATCCGCGCATGGCGTCGATGCCGGAGAACAAGGTGCACCTGGTGGGGAGCTGGAGGACTGAAGTCGGAGACTGCGATACGTTTGGTGAGTCGAGAGAAATGGAGGTCCCGTCGAGGTCCCACGACTGATGCATTTTCTCGATAGTACACATCTGGGAGTACCAGCGCTACCAAGGCTACCACGCCTCACTCAACTCGATCCAACACCACCCCGAGTTCCCGGAATTCGACCGCAAGCTCAAATCGCTCATCAGCTCCAAGCGCACCTCTCTCATGCAAGAGTTCTCGTTCTGGCCGACTACACCACCCCGACAGCTAGGCGGCCTGTTCGAGCTCCGGTCCTACACGCTCCACCCCGGCAACCTCTTGGAATGGGAGACGCACTGGCGTCGCGGTCTTTCTGCCAGGAGAGAAGTCATGGAAGGAGTGGGGGCATGGTTCGTCCAGATTGGCGAGCTGAACACTGTGCACCACCTGTGGCAGTTTGCCGATCTGGAGGAACGGAAGACGAGGAGAGAGCAGAGCTGGGGTGTGGAGGGTTGGGGGGAGACGGTGCATAAGACGGTACCGCTTATTCAGACGATGAGGAGTCGGATCTTGATCCCTATGCCCTGGAGCCCGACTGCGTAGGAGAGTTGTTTGTACAATGAGTACAACGGATACGAATATCGATGATGGCTGCGCTGTCAGGCCCAGCGGGAACGGAGTGGTTGGCGGACGTATCACCGGGGGGAATATTGGTTGGAGTGGTTATTGGAATGGTTGCAGTATGTAAGCCTCTGCACGATTACCCTACTATACAGGACGCGGTCCTCTATATCCGAGTAGCCAATTGCTCGACTCAGGGTGTTGTTGGGGCATTGCAATGGAGGGCGTGGAAAGTTGCACGTGCGTGAAGGCTGAATCGGGAGCCTCGGTGATGACGGAATGCGGCGCGTAAACCTGAATCGTGACAAAAATTGTCGGAGCTTCTGGAAACATCAACACCACCAAATCCACACCGAGTCTTTGCACTCACTTCACTACCTTTGCTGTCTTTGTGCTCAACGCGCAGAACCACGTCAAAATGGTATACATTCGCCAGGACAAGCTCCCGAAGCTCAAGGAGTACAAGTACTCCGGCGTCGATCACAGTCTTGTGTCGCGCTATGTGTTGAAGCCGTTCTACACCCACTTTGTTATCAACTGCTTCCCCATGTCCATGGCGTGAGTTCTCTTCTACATTGCTTCATAATGCTCCCGCTCAGTTGCTGACTTTAATGTAGACCAAACCTCGTAAGCACAGCTCCGACCCGACGAGAGCATATCATCAGAGGATGATGCTGACACGCGATGACTGCTATAGATCACTCTCTCTGGGTTCGGATTCGTCGTCGCGAACTTCTTGACCATGCTGTGGTACACACCGACGCTCGATCAGGACTGTCCGACTTGGGTGTATGCGAGCTGGGCGATTGGGCTGTTCTTGTATCAGACATTTGATGCTGTGGATGGGACGCAGGCGTATGTCTCCGCGGATAATGTGGTTGCGGGATATGCTGACGGGATGTTGCAGACGGAGGACGCACCAGAGTGGACCCCTGGGCGAGCTGTTTGATCATGGTAGGTGAAGATGAATCCCAGAGTCGGTGGACAAGCTAATACGATCTCAGGCGTCGATGCCGTAAACACAAGTCTCGAAGTCCTCCTCTTCGCCGCCGCCATGAACCTCGGACAGGGCTGGAAGACCGTCATGACACTCTTCGCCTCCCTCTTAACCTTCTACGTCCAAACCTGGGACGAATACCACACGCACACCCTAACCCTGGGTCTGGTCTCAGGCCCCGTCGAAGGCATCCTTACCCTCTGCTGTGTCTACGCCGCCACCGCTATCCTGGGCGGGGGTTCTTTCTGGCAACGTCCTATGTTCGCTACCCTCGGCCTCAGCAAGCCCAGCTTCCTGCCCGACGCCGTCTACAACCTTGCCTGGAACGAATGGTACATGGTATACGGCGGCATCATGCTCGTCTTCAACACCATCGTCTCGGCACAAAACGTCATTGCGGCGCGCCGCGCCCGTGGCCAGCGAAGCCGCATCGCGCTGCTTGGTCTGCTGCCTTTTGCTACGGCCTGGGTGTTGATTCCGTTGTATTTGTGGCTGCAGCCGGTTATTCTGCACCAGCACCTCGTGCCATTCGTGTTCTACGTCGGTCTCATCAATGCCTTTTCCGTCGGTCGTATCATCACCGCACACCTCACCAAATCCGCCTTCCCCCGCACCAACATCCTCATCGCCCCCCTCATCTACGCCTGTGCCGACTCTCTCGGTCCGGTCCTCCAAGCCAAGTTCGGTTACGCGGTTGGTTGGCCCAGCGCATTGGGCGACGGCGTGTACCAGGTTGCCTTCGTGTTTTTGTGCTTGGGTCTTGCGATCGGGGTTTACAGCAGTTTTGTCGTTGATGTGATCACGACGATTTGCGATTATCTGGATATCTGGTGTTTGACGATCAAGCATCCGTATCTTGAGACGGAGCAGGGACAAGTGGAGGACAAGAAGGGGAAATAGTTAGGTGAGCGAGGAATGGTTGTAAGGAGGAAGGGGTTGTGGTGGCAACAAGCGATGTGGTAACATGGTGGTGGGCGATTTGGAGGGTTGTTTCGATGGGGATTGGTGTCGCAGTGGCGGGTGGTTGGTCCGGGTGGTGCCGAAGGGAATGGAAGAGGCACTGTACACCCGGATCTCAGCATCTTTTTCTCATGAGCGATGGCGTGAACGATCTTACTGTACGACTGGAACGACGAAGCATCCTGGAGGACGGAAAGGCAGAAGGGGTGGAACGGAATGTTTATGCAGATCACGTATGCAATTCCACTTTAATGAGGTATACTCGGGGTTTTAGTGGCACTTTCTGGTGGAGATGTTCTTTTTAAGGAATTCGCTTCCATATAGTGATGATTTCATTGCTTGTCGTAGAGGCATTTTTCGTCGTGGGGACAATCTTGATCTCGAAGATGTGTTCCTTTATAGAGAAACTATTCATCTTAAAAATGTTCCTTTCCTAAGAAATAACTTGTCGCAGGTATAATCTTATTACGGAGACGTTTCCTTATAGAGACTTTCTTCCTTGATATATTCCTTCTTACAGACACTTCTTCCTCGAGAGATGTTTTCTCTGCAGAGAATTTTCCCTTCCGGAGATGTTTCTATTACGGAGATGTTTTTCTCACGCAAATTCATCTGCGAGGAGACATTGCTCAGCCTGGATGTAGAACTGTCGTCCCGTCGAAGTAAGTCCGAACCTGACAATCAAGGTTATTAATACAAGCCTAGAGCGCTTTCAAGGAGTTATAGTTAAGCCTAACCTATATTCTGAGAACAAGTCGAAGAAAGCCGGGACAACAGTAATTTCACTTGGAGTAAAGTCAAACTCAATGTTCAAGGTTATTGGAGTAAGTTCAGAACACTTGTAAAGTGCAGTTTAGTTCTCGAGTCCCACCACCAGGACTCGAAGGAAACAAGGCGTTGACAGCCATAGCCCTCGCGATTGCCGTCTTAGCACACATCACCACTGTACGTCTTACATCACAGTAGAACCTGTACATCTATACATAGATTTGGCATTAAATAAGCCCATCCAGCACTACAATTCTTAACACTAGCTTAGATTATGAATTGCATAAGTCCACAGGCCGTCATCGTATATTCAAGTCTCGAAAACCATACCCTGCCACTTATTACCCCCGAGTCTGTAATCCTACAATCCCTCTAACCTCATACATACCCACGGCTTACAAAAAAAAATCCAAACACCCTTCAATTACCCATCGACTCGGGCTCACCTACTCACTCCCCTCCCCATCCACTTCTTTGTAACTCACCCTACCCCTCCCTGCCCTTCCACTCGTTCTAGTACCCGTATTCCTCCTTTTGATTCCTGGCTTCGTCGCAACCACGTCATCGTCACCGTCGTCGTCACCTAAATCTTGCATCTCAACATCATCATCATCCTCATCCTCCTCTCCCGCCGACGTCGATGGCGTCGGCACCGCTTTCGCTGCTTTTCTCTTCGCCGCGGCAGCGGGACCAGCCGCAACTTTACCTTTTCCCTTGCCTTTCGCCGCCGTCCCCGCAGTCTTCTTCGCCGGTGCTTTTTTCGTCTCCACCCCGTCCTCCGCCTTAACTTTCGCAGCCTCAGCCTCCTTCCTAACCTGCTCCTCCATCTTCGCCTTCCTCTTCTGCGCCGGCGTCAACTTAGCATTCCCCTCCGCATCTACCTCAGCCTCTTTCTTCTTAACAATCCTCTTCGCCGGTCTCAGCCACTCTTCCATGCCCGGGGGCCAATAAACCCTTCCCTCAGGCCCACCCATACCAACATCATCTTCAGGAATCGGCACCCTAAGCGCCTCTTCAACAAGAGAATCCTCGACCGGGTCTTCGTCTTCTTCGTTCTTTTTAGTTTTCTTGGCATTTTTCTTCTTTTTGTTGGCGCCGCCGGGAGGGGGTCTATTGTCGTCTAGTCGGACGTGCGGGATGATATCCGCAAAGCTGCCAAAACCTGGCAACTTGAACGTGCGCATCAACTCAAAAACGGCTTGTTCCTTGTCCTTGGCCTCGATCATGAGATCCATGTCATCGGCACAGGGCGGCAGGGTCGCGGGTCTGGGATTATGCTTTCTTCTTTGCTGACCTGTGATGGCTGGGGGTGTGGGTTCGGAGTAGTGCATTTTTTGCTTAATGCCTTTGCGGTTCCATGTGGCTGTGATGCGGGGGTAGAGGTCCATGATGTCTTTTGTACCCTCCCGGAGCTGGGCAGAGTCGAACATTATGTTGTGGTGATGATAGTCCAGCACCATTGGTATATTCAACTCCTCACAAACAGGCAGCAAATCATGGACCGTCCAACTAACGTCGTCATTTTCAAGAACGAGTCTGTTTTTAATGGACTGGGAGAGGGAGGCATAGTTTTCCCGGAATCGGTCCAGGGTCGCAGCTTTGTCGCCAAACACGCCGCCGAGGTGAAGAATCATGACGGCGTCGCGATTTTGTTGTTCAGGGAGTTTGAGGAGCGATAGCATCTCGTCGTGGTAGGCGAGGTCGCGGATAGCATTGTCAATGACTGATTTGCGGGGGGAGCCCAGTTGGGTGAACTGGCCTGGATGAGTGGTAACGCGGTGACCCAATTCCGCGACCACTTTTCCCACTTCCGCCAGTGCCTCGGCGGCGAATGGAGCGAGTTTGTAGCCGTATTCTTCGTGGCTGGCAAATGGGAACATCTCGCTGCTTAGACGCAGGAATTTGATGCCGTATCTGTCGTTCCATCGAAGCATCTTGATGATGTCGCGGGCATTAGCAAGACCGAGAGCCTCAACGTAGGCCTGGCCGCGAGCGACGTCTGCGGGTTGCTCTCTGTCAGGTCTGTTTTTGGTCGCGTGCTCGGGCTCGTTGGGGTCCTTGAGCGGATGCCGGTGTTCGACGATTGAGGCGATGCGACAGGTCCGGGAACTGAAAACTGGTGGGTGTGATTGGCGCAGATATGTGTTTAGACATGCCTTAATTTCGATTAGTTTCTTATAGAACATGGGGCAAAAGGGAACAGATAAATGGTATAACTTACATAACCTAATCTCCCCTTCCATGGCAGGGGTAGATAATCACTGTTCACAGGCGGTGGTCTCATCGACGCCTCCTTGATCTCCTGCTCATCGGCCTCTTCATCACCATCGGCCTCGGGATCCTCCCAAACAGCGTCGTTTTGCGCCTTCGCAGCCTCCTTCGGTGTTGCATCAATCGCCTCATCCTTTGCCTCAGCTTTCACAGCGCCCTTTTTCTTCCCAGCTCTCGCCTTCTTGTCCGCGACGGGTGGTTCGACCTCAGGAACATCCGACAACGGCGAGTCCGAACCATCCTCGTCTTTCTTAATCTCTCCAGGCACAATGTCCTCATTCACATCGCTATCCGGCGACGCTCTCAAAGCATTCGGCGCGTCGAGTATATCCTTATTCGTCTCAGGATTCGTAGCCGCCTTTGTCGCCGCACGGGAAGACGCCCGGCGCGTCAACGTAGCTGGCAAAGGAATGGGACGTTGCGTAGGAACAGGAATAGGCGTTCTCTTGACTGGTGGCGCGCCCATATCGGTCGTCGTTGCCAGCGCCGCTGCAGAAGCCTTTCTCTTCGCCATTGTGTGAAACGGGACGAGACGGTGATGTCGCAGCAGTACTCGAGGAGTAGGAGTGAAGCTTAGACGGCTCAGAGAAGACAGCATATGTTGCTGCAGCGAGGAAATTGGCGGAGGATTGTCCGGGCAGCGGAGGCTGGCGGACTACGGTGGTTTTGGCCTCTCGACAGGGCGCATGGTGGTGGTGTCGATGACGGTCCTTGGGTGGTTAACGTTAACTAGTGGATCGACGGGATCTGATCGATCTGGGGGGCGCGTGCGAGATCTGTCAAAGACGTCATCCCGCAAAAGACCAACAACAACACCAGACCAAAACATCACCACAGGACGATATCACACCGTATACTTCACTGAAGAGGTATACTTCAGCCCACAACACAGTCATCTAAACCCGCAGCTACACAAGACGATATCACAGACAATTCACTGAAGACGTATACTACTCTCCCGACGGCCCCTCCAACACCGTCCCCAACGTCTCAGCAACACCAAAGTTTGGCGTGCCATCCGAGTTCCAGTTCACTATCTGCGCCATCGTGTACCTGTTACCATCGCAAGCACCCGCCGTGTTCGCCGTCGCGTGATATACGTTCCAGATCTCGGTCGCATCCGGACTTTGGAAGAACCTGTCACGCGATTAGCTTTAGAAACCGAGTTTTGTTTCCTTTTCCTCTTTCTTTGTCTTTTGTTCTTTTTCCCTTTCCCTTTTTTCGTTTTTCGTTGCTCTTTTTTCTTTTTCTTTTTGGAAAGACGAAGAAAAGGGTGGGAATATTCCACACATACCCGTTGTGCTCCGTCCCATAATTCCCATCCGCACTCGAAAACACAGGCCCACTCTTCGTCCACGCCGCCTCCTCCGTCGGATCTGTACTCCCATCCCACGTCAACAACCCCAACTGATAACTCGTGCTCCAGCAATAACTCGCCGAGTATGTCATATACGTAACGCCCCCATGATACATCGCGGCCGGTCCCTCGTTCACCGGACTCTCCACAGTCTCCCAGTCCTCTGTCGGCTCGGAGATGACTGAGATGTCGCCAATGACGCCGGGGGAGGTGAGGGGCGCGATGCAGAGCGACTGGAGGGATTCGGTGCTGATGCAGGAGAAGACGAAGTAGTTTGCGGAGGTGGTGCGCAGGATGGTGCCGTCGATGGCCCAGGTGGTGGTTAGTTGGGCGAGGTAGGTGTAGGAGTCCCAGGGTGTTGCGCCACCTTTTTGTCAAGGTGAGCTGTTGCCCAAGTTCCCATCTGGCATCAAGGAGCAGATCATACCCTGGAGCACATGCGCCCTCTGCCCGTCAAGATCGGTGCTTTCCCCGGCCGTGTAGTAAATATACCACACATCCTCCAGATAATGCATCTCCGGCGCCCAGACGTTACAGCACCTACTCGCCGTCGTATCGGTCCAGACCACCTTCGTATCTCCGGTCTTGAGCCCTTCGAGCGTCGTCGCGCGAGTAATCTCGAGATCGGTCCAGGTGGTGGTCATCAGGTAGTAGTAGCCGCCCGTGTACACCATATGAGGGTCTGAGCCGTTGGGGTTTTTGAGCGGATTAGAGTAGGTGGCTGAAAGAGCGAGGGGAAGGAGGAGGACGAGGATGGATAGGATGCTGAGTCTCGCCATTGTGGTCTGTTCTTGGAGTAATGTCTGGGGTGAGATCGAGGTATAGAGATGGATATCTTTTTCTTCTCTATTCTGGTGCGACAAGAAATACGTTGGTACTTATGCCCTGCCGACTTCTTCATAAGTCACCATGTCCGACCGGGCCACTGCTAAGCGGCTGCTTTTCTCCATCCATCTCACACCTGCCTATACGTACCTGCGTCCGGAATCTCGTGTGACTGCCATTATCAGGCATATTCGCAACTTTTGCGCGAATCGTGTCCTTGGATGCAAACAACCGGTAGTCATCTTCAGGCAATTTGCGTGGGCTGCGTGTGACAAGTATCAGCCATCCCACCCATCAGCCGTCGGTGTCTATCCGGCCCAGAGTCTAAATGTGGGCAGGGTGTGTCTGCATACGCGAGGCACATGGGTGTAGGCGAGGACGGAGTTATGGCGGGGTAACGTTACAGTATGTACACAGAATTCTGATAATCAGGTTTCTTAATTCTATCAACGTATCTTCTTATTTGACTCTTCCACCCAATGAATGGTGGATAAGGAAACCTTGTCATCGTAGGGAAGGAATCAATCCACCGACTTTTCGCCAGCAACCTCGCCGATGGGTCACTGAATTTCCCTCTTCCTACATCCCTAATGAAATCATCCCTTCCTCCATCCCCTTCTCATCCAGTCTTCCAGCCATTCCCCATCCTCGTCTTCATGCGCGGACTCGCCTCGCTGCTACCCTCTCCCACCGAACAGCGCGTTGCAAGAAGATCAGAATCGAGAACCGAACTGGCGGCACCCAACGCTTGCGCTTGGCTGATTACGTTCGCAGTCCCATGTTCCCTTCTCGGGATAGGAGAGAAAACGAAAGAGATATGGGGAGATGATTGTTGCTGTGTTGGTGTAGGAGGGTATTCTTCTGCGTCTTGGTCGACTGAACCGGATTGGGGTCGAGTGGTGGGGAGAAGGGGAGAGATACTGGATAGCCGTGGTGTTGCTGATGGGGGTGTCTCTACTGGTGATTCGGCGGTGCAATGAGCCACCGTTGATGTAGATATTGTTTTCTACACGTATACTCTGTTTCAGAGTCTCCTGCCAGCTGCCGTTTTGACAGTTGGTGGAGTTTTCTGTTGGTGCGCCATTGTTGCGATATTTTGTGTCTCCTCACGTCTCATCTTCTCTTTTAATCTCATTGACATCTTGTCTGAGTTTCATCAAGAACAGACCACGATCAGGCATTGACGAGGATGCCTAGTCAGCGGGGGAAATGTTCACAGTCAACAGCATGTTTGCCTTAGCTGATCCTAGGCAGATGGTCACGGTGTTTTTGTTGTCGTGGGCCCAAGCGTCTAGTCCACAAAATAATGACCCGCGCCGACGATCCTGCTCGTACTCCTTGGTGACCAAGAAGACGTGGATGTCATGCTTGAGTCACTCCGAGATGAGGAGGTGGAGCCAGTGGAGCGGGTTGAGGAGATTGACGAGGTGGAAAGGTTGCGGTACATGCTTGGTGCTGTTGGTTGTGATGTTGAGAGCTCGGCTGAGGAGGTTGAAAGGTCGGGCGAGGATGGTGATGGTGTTGACGCTGAGGTGGTGGTATGTGTGGTAAAGATTTGTGTGTTGGATGGGGTCGACATTTCGGGCTCCGGGTTGAAGTAGTCGAGGCTGAAGGTCAGGGCTTGGAGGCCGACGAGGTTGGGGATGTAGACGTGTTGCTGGGTGGAGGGATTCATTGTTGCAGGTAACTTAGTGGTCTTGGTAGTAATGAGTATGATATCAGATCGAGTTCAGTAGTAACGTTAGTCTTTGCTTGTCTGATGTACTCGTCCTACTTTTATACACCATCCTCCCCCTCCACGCCCACGGTGATAGCCTCGTAGGCAGCTAAAGCCGAGCTCCGCCATGTCCCTCATCGCACCGGGCTGCCACGTATTCGCGTCGGTTCATCAGTCGCTTCCTGGGCTGTGAGTCGTTCGCGGCGAGTGGGAGTCATCAAGCCCAGCCTTTCCGGCGTTAACATGTGCAGCGAAGGAGAACGGAGCCGAGTGCTGACAAAGGCCGAGACGCCGTGTCCCCGTCCGTCGCTTTATTGCTCCTCGACTCACATCATCACTACTCGACAGCTGGAGACGCCTGTGGTCTGCCTTGCCGAGTGATGATGAAGATGAAAGACGATGGCTGATGAGCGAGTGCATCCGACGTGCTGATGATGAGCCAGCATGTTCTGTGGACACTTCGATCGCTGCGCCTGTCCAGCTTGGCGATGGGTGCGCGTCGTGTGCTGTGCCGCCCCTCTTGTTGCGCTGCTCCACCATATGATTGTCCGCCAGCCCTAGCTATCCCTATGCCTACGCCGCCTCCTTGCCAGCCAGACGTAATAGACATCCACCGCTCTGCTCTACCATATTAAGCTCTCCAGCTGGTCATCGGCTCATTCCTTCGGCCTCAAATCCTCGAGACGGATCCAGCGATTCGCAGCACCAGCTTGAGCTATTCTGCAGCTTCAATCATCACCAATATGTCGTCTTCCGAGCAACAACAACCTCGTCCCTCCTTCAAACCCGCCCTCATAATCGTCGACGTGCAAGAAGATTTCTGCCCACCCGTCAGTCCTTTCCCTCCACTCCCCAACATCCACCCTCTCACCAACACACCAGCTAATACCCTCCCAGAATGGCGCCCTCGCCGTCCCTCAAGCCCGCGCCATCATCCCCCCCATAAACACCCTCCTAACCCTTCCCTTCGCCCTGAAACTCGCAACCCAGGACTACCACCCCGCCACACACATCTCCTTCGCCTCCAACCATCCCAACCCCGATAACGTTCCTTTCGACTCCTACCACACCATCGCCAACCCCTCCAACCCGGCCGAAACACAAACGACGCGTCTCTGGCCGGTACACTGCGTCCAAGACACTTCCGGGGCTGAATTGGTCAAAGAAATAACCTGGGATCGCGTGGATCATGTAGTCCAGAAAGGCCAGGATCCCACCGTCGAATCCTACTCTGGTTTCGGTCCCCCGTTCCGCAACCCCCGGTATGGCGAAACACAGCTGCTGGGCTTGTTGAGGGGGAAGGGGATTACGCACGTGTATGTGTGCGGTTTGGCGATGGATTACTGCGTCAAGAGCACGGCGGTGGATGCGGCAGAGGAGGGCTTCGTCACATTTGTGGTCGAGGAGGCGACGAGGGGCGTAGACAGGACAGAGTGCGTGAGGACGGAGGGTGAGCTGGATGAGAGAGGGGTGAGGTGCATAAGTATGGAGGGGGAAGAACTCAAGGCGGTTCAGCAATCAGGGGGAGCCTAGGTGGATGGCATGGAGCAGAGGTGACTTGGTGGTTGGAAGAAGGAAAATGATACCCAGGGTCAGGACTGAGGGCGTCTGGTGCACCGCTTTCTGCGATTCGAGATGGTTGTACCAGAGGCCTTTGTTCTGAACTCTGCTTATCTTTCAGGTAATGCTAGCCACATGTTAGAACTGAGAGCCATTAGTCTGTAACTAAATCTTTACGATTCTGGATCCATTATCACTATACTATTCACACGAAAGCTCCCCTAAGCTTTAATTATCCCGTTTCTATCAGAGCTTTGCTTATCCGGCTAGCTATCTCACTGATGCGCACGTCACCGCCATCCCTAGAAGCCCCAATCCATCCAAAACCTCTCTCTCACAAAAACTTCCCTCTCTTCTTCTCTCCTCGCAAAATGACCCTCCTGAACCGCCTCACCACCCCCATCTACAAAAATACCGGCTCCGTCGCCCGCGACCACCTCGCCAACGAACGCACCTACCTCGCCTGGCTACGAACCGGCCTCGGCTTCATCGCCCTCGGCATCGCTGTCGAGCGCTTCGCACAGCTAGACTTGGCCGAACTGCTCGATCGACTCGCGCCTCCGCACACCGAGACCGTGAGTGGTGGCTCCAAACCCTCTATCGGGACCACAAGCGGTGCCCAGCCGCAGCAGCAGCAACACGGCAAATCGAGGTCGCAGGAGCACCTCCTCGTCGGCGCGCTCCTCGGCACCGGCAGCGGCAGCATCGCGTACGGGACGACGCGCTACTTCTCCTCGCTGCGCTTGCTGGAGAAGGGCTTGTTCAAGCCGGCGTATGGGGGTGCGGTGATGCTGGGCACGGCGGTGGCGGGGTTGGCGGGCGCGGTGTATGTCAGTGCGATGAGGGATCATAGACGGGATAAGAGGGCTTCGGAGGTTTGAGAGAGAGAGAGAGAGATGGCTGGAGCAACGGATTGGGTTGATTGAGGAGCCTGCCGGGGGAGACGCGCGATGATGGTCGTCGCGACGGATTCTCGGGGAGACGCTCCATTCCTGAGACATACTTCGTACGTCCTCACCTTACTTACCCTTTTTTCGCTTTTAAAAAGGGTGCGCCGTCCCATGTCGTACTCCTCTCTTCTGCTCTGCCTTGTCGCAGGCTTTTCTACTCCACCTTATTAGGGTCTCCCCGCCCTGACCACAAGTGGTGGCCACCAGCATTCGAACCAGCGTAATCGAATGTCCACACGCATGAATACTTTCCACTAAACATTACGACCGCGACTACCACCACGGCCATGCACACCACAGCCGGCAAAGCCTCAGGAGGCTGGCGCGGCGTCTTCATCCTCTCCGCCCTCATCCTCACCCTCCTCGTCCTCTTGACGCCCTTCCACCCCAACCCCCCCAACCAACCCCACCCGTCCAACCCCTCCGGCACCCCCAAGTACGCATTCGCCACATTCCTCTCCGGTCACTACTCATCCGCCAACGCCACCACCCCCGACCCGTCCCCCAACAATCCCGACTCCGCCTCAGACGACGACTCCGACCCCTACTACCTCTCCACTCGCCTCCTAGCCTACCAACTCCTGCACTCGCCCGTCCGCTCCAACCTCAGCATCGACTTCGTAGTCTTCATCACCGACGACGTCTCCGATCCCAAACGCACCCGCCTCATGCGCGACGGCGCCTCCGTCGTCCTCGCCGGAAAGGTCCACTCCGACTGGCTCGCTCCCGACGACGCGCCACGGAACCAAAACTCGCTCGCCAAGCTGCGTCTCTGGCAGATGGGCCAGTATGAACGGGTCTGCTTTCTGGATCCCGATCATCTCGTGCTGGGGAGTCTGGACGGCGTGTTTGAGGATCCGGCGGCCTCGATGCATAAAACGCGGGGTGACAAGTTTGGCGTTCATAGTGATGAAGCCACACTTCCGGCGAGTTACAGCTTTGCGGCTCAGGGCGACGACAAAGCGGATTCGTTCAGCGCCGGCTTCTTCGTCACGAAACCGAGTCTGGAAATGCTGTCCTACTACTCCTCACTCCTCGCTGCGCATATACGTGGCCGGTTCGATAATACCCAAGCCAGCCCGGAACAGGGGTTGCTGAACTACGCGCACAGGGCCAAGGGCAATATGCCGTGGCAGAAGTTGAGGGGGCAATGGAGCGTCAGTGGGGGTGGGAAGAGGGATTGGGAGAGGGGGGCTGTGGCGTTTCATGAGCGGTTTTGGGGGGATGGAGATGGGGTTGGGAAGGGGAGGGGGAAGGGGGAGGTGGATGGTTGGTTGGTGGGTCAGTGGAGGGAAGTCAGGAGGGAGATGGAGGGATTTTGGAGGGTCAAGGAGGGTTGAGGTAGAGGATGTTGGAGGATGCCCACGTCGGGTTATCTCAGAGTCGCTGTTGCTGGATTGGGTGGGAACGGTAGAAGTTTTTAAAATCAAAGAGGAGAGGGAACATGATGGGCATGGGTTCTACATCCTGGGTTAACGAAGAGTAAACACAAACGATCACTGGCAGAGCAAATAAGAACGAGTAAGACGGAAACCTGGACTTGTGCGGACGGACCTCACTGTTTACTGAACAACAAATGTCGGCGAGACTCGAACATTAGTGCAAATGGTCCAAACACCATGTATGCCTTGTTTGACACACAGCACCTAGATGTTGTGCTCATAATCAGTAGTTGCATGTACCAGTATCGAGACTCCCATCCGTTTACTCTCACCGATTCGGACATCACCATCACAACAGATGGAACTCAATGATCAAAAAGCACCACATCATTCAACCACTACCACTACCACTACCATACCACCATTCACTATTTAACTACCCGCTATTCCTCACCTCGCCAATCCCATCGTCCCATCCCATTCCATCAACAAACAGCAGCAGCAGCAGCAGCAGCAGCAGCGGAGGGGGTATCACCAGCCAAGCCAACAACAACAGCAACAATGATAACGACGACAACGTCAGGTCGGCCTATGATGACCAGGGCCTGCAACGAATGCTTCCAGAACATGAGAAGAAGAGAGTTGGACATGAGAGAAGCAAGAACAACAGGGTGACATGAAGAAGAGAAAACATGTCGCCAACAAGGGTGAACGAAACACGGCCTCGGCCCGACAATACCTTCGTCGTCGTTTCTACCTTACTCCTCACTCACTTTCTCCCCGAAGCAGCTTTCCCAGTGCCATGCCAAAACATGCTGCCAAGATGAAAACCTCTTCGAGAGACAACAAGAAAGAGGAAACCTGACGGAGAGTGGAGAAGAGAAGAGAAGAGGGAAAAAGAACCTCCAGGAAAGAGGATCGAAGAAAAGCCCATAAGGCTCAAGAAAGTATGCATGCGTGCCCTCCCCCGCCGTGCCCTCTCCACTCAACCCGTTTCTTCCCTTCTTCTCTCCGGCCCTCCAGCCAGCTATTCCACCATCTCTTCCGTCACCGCCTCCCCTTCCTCTCCTTCTCACTTCCCTCGTCCTTCTCCTCGCCCCCATCGCCCGCCGCTGCCCTACCCTCCCGTTCCCGTCTCGGACTCTCCGCACTCGGCGTGCTCCCTCTTCTACCCCAAATATTCTCGCCGCCAACAGGACTACCACCTCCACTAGCGAGCAAGTGCTGCGGAAACTTTTGCAAGTCCCGGGAGCTGGTGCTGAAGGTGCTGACGACGGGGGTGTAGAACTGCTCGCCGCTGGCGCCGGAGTGGTGGGAGGAGGTGCCGCTGCGGTCGCTAGCGTCGCGGCGGTGGTCGGGCGGGTGGGAGAGCGTTGATTGGGTGGGCGTGCTGACTTCGATGGGGGAACCGAGGCGGGGGCCGGATTGGGTGTGTTGGTGCTGGTGCTGGGGATTACTATTACTGCTACTGCTGGCGCCGGGCGTGACTAGATCCTCGGTGTCATCCTCCTGGTCTTCTTGTTGTTGTTGCCCAGCACCACCGTTCATCAAGCCTGTCCAGCCGCCCTCGATATCCCGGAGTAACCGCACGTATTCCTCTGGTACAAGACCGCTCTCGCCACTGCGCGGATCTTGGGCTACGAGCCAGCCTTGCCCGTGGCGGTAGCTGATTAACACCACTTGGCCCTCTGTGAGAGGCAACTCGTTATCGTTTTCGCGCGCAAAGTCGAAGAGCGCGACGGCTTTTCCGTGCATCTCCTCGTCCGGCGAGGCAATTGTGAATTGGTAATCCCGAGAGTAGCGGGATGGCGAGTTGGCGTAGAAGCCCGGTGAGGAAGATGAGGCGGAGGATTCCGATGAGGGGGTGTAGGGCGGGTCGTTGTCGTAACGGCGCGACGGAAGCGTGCGTGACTCTTGACGAGGCAGGGTGAGATGCGCGGCTGGGTCGGAGGAGGTGTCGACGCCGCTGGCGGGATAGGTGATGTATTCCCCGCCAGGCCCGTTTGCGAGCTCGTCAATGTCGCTGACGTAGAACGTTTGGCTTCCGTCGCCGTTTGTGCCCGTGTAGGAGCCGCGGCGGCCTCTGCTGCTTTCGCGTTCTGCGCTCCGTCCTCGGTTGTCAAAGTCTGCGGCGTGCGATTTGTGCTTTTTGTGCTTTGCGCTGGTGACCACTGGACTGTGCAGGTCCTCGTCTTCACTCCAGGGCGGACCGTCTCCAAAGCTTGTTGGCGGGAGCTGCTCGCCCCCCTGTCCCCATGGTCCAGCCGACCAACCTCCCCTTGAGCCGTCCGAAAAGGGCGGCGGGTCTGACAGCCGTCTACCGAAAGACTCGCTCACGGGAGTTGACGCTACAGAGCGCTGTTCGGGGAGGGGGCCGTAGAAAAGCGGGCTGTAAGTTGGATAGGCGAAATCCCGGACGAGGGTGTAGTTCAGACTGGAATGGAAGGCGGGAAAGACTGTGGATTGAGGGCGTGAGCGGAAGTGACTGGAGGCCTGGGAGAGGGTGGATAGCCGATTGTTCTTGAGATACGACTGGCGCGCGTTGACAGAACTGCGCGAGGGCGGAGAGGTTACCAGAGGTGGCAGGGCCATACCAGGAGTGGGGGAGTTATTTGATGTCGGTCCAGGTCTCGCGGACAGCTGAGTGGGCGAGGGCGAGGCAGAGGGGCGCTGGGGCGAGAGTACGGCAGCCATTGCGGTGGTGGTCATCCTCTCCACCAGCAGCGGCTTCGGAGGAGCGACTCCGGCCTGTCCAAAGCGGAGTGCAATCGAACGGATCCCTAGGTGTCTCTGCGCGGGCGAGAGTATCAGACGGCGGCAGGTCAGGGCGCTGGAGAAGCAGCTGGGCGAAGCGGGGGTTTTTGAGGCGCGAGGTTTGTGGTGGGCGGGCCCAGGAGGATCTGAGGATCTACAGGTACAACGGCGAGGTGGCAGGCAGATGCGGACCCAGCGGTCTGTAACGTTGGCGCGCGGAAGGGTGACTGCGCGGTCACGGAGCGGGCGACTCGGGGGTGCTGGGCTCTGAGAGCGAGCTGGTGGCAGATGATTGGGCCGAGAGTCGCAGCAGCAGCTGGAATGCGGGCGCAAACAAACGTTCTGGAAGAGCAGATGGTGTCGCGGGATGGGGGCGCGTAGGTGGGCGCAAGCTGGCGCTTCGGTACTGGTAGACGGGAGAGGTGGAGGGCGCGTGTCGCAGTCGGCGTCTGCTACGAGGGTGGTGGTGGAGAGGGCGCGAGAGAGTGGCAGCAGGGATGCCCCACGGACTGGCGTGCGGTGTGCTCGGGGAAGCGGGCGCTGGCGGTGGTGTCTTTGCGCAGGTTGGGTGTTTGGGTGTAGGAGGGAGTATGTCAGGAGGAGATATGGGAGTGGGAGTGGGAGTGGGAGTGGGTGTGGGTGTGGTTCAGGATCTCACAGATTGGGCCTTTGGGGCAGCTCTTGTGGTGGCTGTCTAAGAATAGACCAAGAGTTTGACGATCCGTTTCAGATGCAGGCAGTCAGGCATTCAGGCATTCAGACAGTCAGGCAGTCAGGCAGTCAGGCATGCATATGGCTGGACTCGGGATGCGTGGTGGGCGAAAGACACAAGACACAAGGCACAAGGCACAAGGCACAAGGCACAAACAAGGCACATTGGGAGAGGCAGTGCGGGCAGTGCGGGCAGTGCTGCCGTCGGTTGACCTTTGCGCCATCCACGCCGGGTAGCTCGTGAGTCGCCATCCACTCCGGGTAGCCCTTGAGTCGCCTCCATCAGCCCACGTGACCTTCTCAGCCCTCCTCGACCTCTCAAAGCGAGAAACCTCGTCGTCACAACCCGCCCTCCCTCCATCCATCTACCACCTCATCCTCACCACACACGTAAGCATCCCCCCTTCTCTCTACCTCATCCACCTGCACACCCTGCACATGATGATCAACATATTGGAGCTATCCTATCCACTTTGAGGAGACAAACATTACCTATACGCTTAACAACTGACCCGCGAACACCTGTCTCATCGCTCTTCATCGCATCGTATCCGTGTCTCAGATGACTGACTCGGCCTGCAGTACCACTCAACTCCTCGCCCACGTTCAAGTCTCTGTGACTGCTCCTGACCTGATCACCAGCCTTGCCCGCTGCACCCGCTCTCGTACTCACAATGTCTGCCGACCCCCGCCTTCGCGCGAGAAAGACCACTACCCCAGTGCAGCCTCCACCACCACCCCCGCCGCCCGTCGAGCCCGTGCCTGATTCTACAAAGATGGGCCTTGATGGGGCGGGTGATGATGCTGCCGCGACCGCCAACAAGGAGGAGGGCGGGTACAAGCTCAAATTCTGCACAGTGTGCGCAAGTAACAACAACAGGTATGTGGCAGCGGGAGACTATACGTATCTTTGGACGTCGCATCGCGTGAAACATGATGGCCCAGCCAGTTGTTGCGGACGAGGTAGCAGGAATGGCCTCTGTGTTCGCAACAAGAACAACCTGCAAACTGTATATATGACCGATTCAATCATACAATATGTGCATCATTCCTATCGACTCGCTTTCATGCGCCTATCATTACCATGCCATCTCACGTTGTGCCCGTCCTCCACTCGCCCTCACCAAGCACAGCTCCTCCAACCCCAGACTAACACACCACCCCCAGATCAATGGAAGCCCACCTCCGCCTCTCCACCGCCTCATTTCCCGTCATCTCCTTCGGCACCGGCTCCCTCGTCCGCCTCCCCGGCCCCAGCATCCACCAACCAAACGTTTACCGCTTCAACGAAGCCACCTACGACGCCATGTACCGCGAACTCGAATCCAAAGACGCGCGCCTCTACCGCGCCAACGGCATCCTCAACATGCTCGACCGCAACCGCAACACCAAGCGCTGCCCCGAACGCTGGCAGGACTGGGCCGTCGGCGTGCCCCGCGTCCAGCACAAGCAGGACAAGGGCGCTGAAGGCGTCGAAGGCGGCATCGTAGACGTCGTCATCACGTGCGAAGAACGCTGCTGGGACGCCGTCGTCGATGACTTGCTCACCCGCGCCGCCCCGCTCAACCGCCCCGTCCACGTCTTCAACGTCGACATTAAAGATAATCACGAGGAGGCGCTTGTCGGAGGTAAGGCGATACTGGATTTGGCTACGAGGCTGAACGAGGCGGCGAACGAGGAGCGCAGGCTCAAGGGGCCGATGGGGTGGTCACAGGGGCAGGGGGCGGCGAGGGTGGGGTTCGATGAGAGGGTACCAGAGATCTTGGGGGAGTGGCAGGAGAGGTGGCCAGGGTTGCCGGCTTTGTGGACGCTGGCTTGGTTCTGAGGCTTTCTCAGAGGGGGGAGAGCGAATAAGGACAGGCTGGGGTGGGAGAGGTTTGAATGGGTTTACTCTTATACCCTTGACTTTCGCTTCTCCGCTGCAGTCCTAGTCTACCTTGGTGGACAAGTTTTAATCGGAAGTGAATGAGAGAAGCACGGCGCTGCGGCGTTCATTGCTTAACTCTACTCGCAGACTTGGCTCTACGCTCTGGTCTGTTTTTCGCATAGGCACATAAGACACAGACTGGCTCTTTCCGAGTCCGTGGCTTCTTCTGTCAGTTTTCAATCCTAGCACTTATCAGGAAATACATGATCGTTTTCCTGGGAAAGGACGAAGAAGACAGGAGATCTCCTAAGACGGCTGGTAAACTTGTTTCTAGAGGAGTATGTATACACGACTGATGATACAAGTTTTTCGGTTTGGATCCCCCTCGCAATCCTCGAACTGAAGACCCTGAACAAAGAAGAAAGAGGCAAAACAGGAGCAGCACCACCCAAGTCCACTCTTCCACGATCCCTCAGACCCTTGATTCTAGTGAGTGAAAGAGTATGGAAAATGAAAGTTCGACGAGGAACCGCATGGTGGCCGTTTTATAAACTGGCACTTAGCGGTACAGATGATGTACGAGACGGGAAGTACGATCGTATCCGCCATCAAGTTTCAACACCTTTTTCGAGCTGATACCCTCCCGTAATTCCTGTACACAAAGGCCTCGAACCAGAAGAAGACAGTAGAGAGACAAGAGCTCTCAGAAACTCATCCAACTCTCACTCCACGATCTGTCCGTTTATTTACCAGTCAGCACATGAGTCCGAGCTGCCAAAACTCAAAGAACTAAAAATCTCGACGGAGAAAGACAACAGAAAACCTATATATAACCTCTTTCTCACGCAAAAAGAAGAAGAGAAATCCTAATACCCATTCTGATACAACGCATCGACCTCACTATACGTACTCCCCCTCCTCGTCTTCTCCGGCGAACTGAAATGCACGACCGCCGGCCCCTCCCCAACGCTCGCTTTGGCGATCTTGGTTGCCATGCCCCAGATCGCTTTTGCTTTCTTGGCCAGGATGTGGGGAATGGAAGAACGGCGGCGACCGCATTGGCTATCGGATTGGTCGGACGTTGAAGGAGAGGTAAGAGAGGAAGATTGGTGATGTTGAGGGAAGGGGTTTGAGGGGGTGGTGGGGAGTGAGATGGATGTGGAGCGGTGGTGACGGGAGGATTGCCCGTTCTCGAGGGACGAGGAGGTGGAGAGGGTGGTGCTGGGTTGGTTGTAGTTGGTTGTGTTGAAGGTCATGACGTTGGATGTAGTGGAGTGCTTGGTGGGGCGGTCGTAGGGGTTTTTAGGTTGGCTGCGGTGTTTGTGGTGGGGGTGGGGTGGGAGGTTCGGGGGGCGGTTGGTTGTTCGTTTGGGCATCGTATTGGAGCTTTGAGTTCTTGGGATCGACAGGGCCGCCTTTCGGATGTGTGTAGGACCCGCTTATCGAGCGTGGAAAGAGGAGTTGGAGAGGTATGTATGACGCAGAGAGTATTCCCTGAAGGCTGCGCGATGAATGAGGAACGAGAGACTGGGTGGGGTAGACGCTGACCATGGCGGACTATGTTGACCTATTTCGAAGCTTGGACAAAGCGCTATCTGCTGCCGGATGCTAACACTGGCGGGTAAACGGCGGTTGTCGCGCTGAAAGATGCCACTGCGCTGGGAATTTTGGAGGCTTGGGGAAGGGAAGCCAAGCACCGCTTGCGCCGGCGGCAAACAAAGGTGTTGCAAGCGGCTTTGCAAGATCCAGCGAGATCGACATCGCGCATTCCTGGTCGTCATAGCAGAAGAGTTGCGTAGCGGTGGGCTTGAAATTTGCAGAACAGTAGAAGTACTCGTGCTAGTAGAAAGAGGAAAATAGGGGAAATTGAATATATTGCTCATTTCGAGAGTAACATCAAGGAAGATAAACGGCAAAAGACAGAGTGATACTGCGAGAATGATTGGGCAGAATTATGTCCGGTTTGGTCTGTTGAGTCTCATCAGCTATGCGGCGCCTTCTCACCAGGCCTTCGACGCCAACGGGACCACCAACATGGTGGTTTACTTCAGCCAGTCCTCTGGCAAGAGTGCCAGTCTGGCCTCTACTTGTGCTGATCCATCGGTCGACATGGTGGTCCTGGGCTTCATCCGCAGCTTCAACGGCACTGCAGGCTATCCGACTTTGGACATGGGACCAACTTTCTGCCCCGGAAGGCGTCCTTCGAACGAGACGACTGCGCCGGGGCTCGCAGTTTGCCCGCAGCTCGCACAGCAGATCCAAGGTTGCCAGGATCAAGGCAAGAAGGTGATGCTCAGTATTGGCGGTTCGACGTCGAATACGACGTTTGACTCCAACGATGATGGAAGGTCGGCTCGGGACGCGGCGGCGCAGCTGTGGAATTTGTTCGGCGAAGGAAACGCCGAGACCGAGCTCAGGCCGTTTGGCAACGTCAGTCGTCTCCCTTACTGCGTACACAGTAAATCTACATACTTGTCACCTTCATTTCTCTAAACACAAACACAGGTCACTGTCGATGGGTTCGATATCGACAATGAGGTCGGCTCGTCGGACAATTACGATGTCTTCACGAGCGCGATGAGGGACTACTTCAACACGGCGTCGAAGCCCATGTACATGTCCGCAGCACCGCTTTGCCAGATGAGCAACAAGACGATATCAATGGATACTCTGGCTCTCGTCGACTTCATCTTCGTCCGCTTCTACAACGCCCAGAAATGCTCGCTGGGCACTCGTGGATGGACGGCCAGCCTCCAGCAGTGGTACAACGCATTGCCAAACCCAGCCTCCTCATTCCCCAAGTTCTACCTCACAGGTCTATCCTTCGACAACGGGAATACCGGCTACGTATCAGCAGAAGACTTCGCCTCAGCTGTTGATTTTGCCATGCGACCTGATCTGATGAAGTTCAACGCCGCGAAGTTCGGTGGCGTCACCCTGTGGGATGGCCCTCGTGGGTTTGCAAACCCCGTCGGAAACGGTAATAACTTCATCTCTTACGCGAAGAATGCCTTGGCATCTTTCGCTGGAAACTCTTAGCATTGTTTATGCATTTCCGCTTTCGTGTAGCCGCGCTGCCATGTGTGATGTAACATTCCTAATCTTCGGATTTACTTTCCTCATCTCCTTTTCTTCGTCTTAGCAGCTATCTTGAATCTCAGTACTCACGTACTCGCCTTCCTGCGATTAAATTGTCTCAACCTCATGCAGAACGACTTGTGCGTGTGTGCTCGTGCGAATCGAGGCCATCGATGCACAATCCCCAAGATGAGCATCCAATATGCTTGTCAGATCTTCCGCGATGGATTGAAACCCATATACCCCAAGAAGGAAGCAGACCGCCTCCGACCCCATCGCCTGGACCATATCTGGAGCCTCCAAGTCGGTTTGGCAGCAGACTCGACCGCTACCCTGAAGACCACTACGACACCGGCGGGGAAAGTCAATGGGAATCCGCGCAAGAGCAACTTGAAGTGTGGATTACCGTTACAGAGTCATCGGCATCCTCGCAGACAGAACGCCCAACGGCGGAGAACCGAACTGTTTCGGAAGAAGACAAGTCCGAGGAGGAGTTTCGGACGCCGCCCGAGACCGCAGCACCGAGCATCGCATCCGAAAGACCAAAAACAATCAGACCCGAAGACACCATCGCGGGCTGCGGTTACCCCAAGATACCCGATCCAGCCGATCCAGCTCGAGTCCTCGGTCCTAGAGACCTCAGGTTCCAGCGCATCGCATTCCTGGGCACCATCATCTGTCTCAATGTCGCCTGTGCCGCAACCGCCATTTGGGTCCACGACGGAGTATTCGTCTTCGTCTTCATCTTATTCATCAAAAGTAAAGATTTCCTGTCGGTCATCGTCTCCGCGGTAGGGCTGACAGTCCGCGCGATCTGGAGGTTCTTCCGTCCACTCAAACCTGTGCGTCGGCAATGGATCCTGACGCTCATCCCCGCGTATTCGGAAAGCGAAGAACAGATTGTCAAAACTATATACTCTTTACGGGATAATGATGTTGAACCGCACAAGCAGGTTATGGTGGTGTTACTAGACGGAAAACCACGAGATGTCAAGAGCCATATGACGAAGACCATTCGAGAGTTTGAGAGACCTTACATAACGTTGAAGTTCAAACGGGGTGTATTGAAGATTACGGCAGGGTTTATGGAAGATATGCCTGTTCTGGTCCTCGAGAAAGTGAAGAACAGCGGGAAGAAGGACTCTCTGATACTGTGCCACGATCTCTTCAACTATCCCAGATCCAACGTACCGCTGTACACGAGACTTCTGCGGGAGGAGCTTTGGAAGGATGTCCTACCTGTTCTTACAGAGGGCATGGGGTTCACGGGGTTTGACATGGTGTTTTGCACTGACGCGGACTCAACTATCTATAAGGGTGCCGTTGCTGGACTGGCCAATGCACTCGCTCGAGACAGGAACGCGATTGCTGCTTGCGGGTTGGTGCTGGTTGAACTGGAACCGGGATTTGAGTGGTCGTTCTGGAATCTCTATCAACAGTTCCAGGTATGCCGGAATGGTGTTCAAGTGCAGAGGTCCGGGCTAACAGAGATTAGTACACTTTCGGGCAGTTTGTGCGTAGGCGCGCAGAAGGCTTTATTGGCAAGGTTACTTGTCTGCCTGGCTGTATCACGATGATTGCTGTGCGTCCTGAAATGGCAGGAGCCATCAGAAAGTACGCCGAGCCAATCACGATCTACCCAGTCGTCCACCATCAAGTGCAGTACCTAGTGAGTACATCCCTAGTTAGCTAACTATCGAGTAAGACTGACATGAATCCACTATCCAGGGGACCGACAGACGATTGACCTACTCTATGCTGTCGCAGGGCAAGCACCTACATACACTCTTCGTACCTGAAGCCGTCAGTGAGACTGTTGCGCCCCAGTCTTTACAGCATTACCTTAGCCAGCGCCGCCGGTGGGGCTCAAACGCATACTTCAACAACTACTTCTACTGGATGGGAGAACGGATGATCCTCATCACGCGCATCGCTGCGTCGATTGAAGTAATCCGATTATCTATGGTCTACTATCGCATCATCAACACCTGCCTCTTCATCAAAGGCCTGATTCACTCCTTCAGCTTCATGAAGCTCCTCCCTTTACTCGTCGTCAGCCAGCTTCCCACCTGCTGGTTCCTCTTCACCATTTTCGTCCTGGAGCCTGAGCTCAGGAAACGTGCACATAAGCTCCTCATCGGATTCTGTATCAATAAGTGCATATCCCCCTTCATCTCCATAACGGTATTTACAAAAGTGGCCAAAAATGTTGGAAGCCAAGGTACGTCTGCTTCTCTGTGTCTGGCGCGAGCTATGATCTTCCCAGTGCGAATCCCCTGGTACTAAATAGCATAGTGTGGGGTCTGAAAGACACGACTTGGAGTAACGATGACGCAGTTTGGGGCATGTCGGGCGTTACCGCCTCCTCCGCTCCCGCTCCCGCTCCCGCAGGAGCATTGCCAGTAGCCACACCTGCCGAGGGTGATGCGGCGGAGAAAGGCCAAGCGGGCTCGGATGCTGGGGCGCTCACGGAGCTTGGCCGCGAGATCGAAGCCCAACGCGATGCCATCATGTGAAGTCACTTCAGCCGAACTGCTGTAATTTCGCAACTCTAAGACCCTTAGTAACAGTATAATCAATGCCGACTTGTTGCGTACAGATCGCGACTGCGTCAAAGCTCTGATCGATATAATCCGGATTCCAGTTGCCATCGTCAAGCTTTTCCATCCACGAGATACGTTCTTGGTCGACCAGAGGATCGTGGAAGACGAGACGATCACAGCCGAGCTCGCGGAGACGCTCTGCGAACATCAGCCCCGGAGAGCAAGAGAGCACAGCTTGACCGGGCTTGAAACCCATTCCTACGACGAGGATCCGCGGGTTGCTATGTTCCGTGCCAGTTGTGATACGTCGGTAGAAGCTGCTCGCCAACCTTTTGGGCCTCTGCCACATCCTGGCCGTGGCTTTCTCTAGCACAGGAAGACTTCCGTTATTGGCGAAGAGGTAGAACGGATTCACTGGGATGCAGTGCCCACCGACGCCCAGGCCCGTTTGGAATGCCGTGAAACCGTAAGGTTTTGTACTGGCTGCGTCGATCATCTCTTGAGGATTTATTCCGTGCGAACGAGCCGCGTCTGCCATCTCGTTGACGTAGGCGATATTCACCATGCGGTAGCAATTCTCGAACAGCTTGGTCATTTCGGCGACTTCCGGTTTGCTGACAGGCACAATTTGGTGGTATACTTGTCCGTATACGGCCTGGATGGCAGCGCAGGCTTTTGGAGTCAGTCCGGATACAATCTTCGGGATCTCCGCTGCGGTTGGACTGATACGGCCTGGATCTACGCGTTCTGGTGACATGCCGCAGTAATATACATCCTTGTACGGCCCTAGGACTTTTCGTGTCGTTCCAACGGAGACGCTTGATTCAATGACTATCGTACAACCAGGTCTCGCATATCTCAGGACCATGGAGACCGCGGAAACGAGGTGGGACAAATCAATTGAGCGATCATCTTTGAGTAACGTCGGGACAGCGATGAGGTAGTGCGTTGCCCACGCCAAGGTTTCCAGGTCCGACGTCACTGTGATCCTCTCTCGGCCTTTGAAGATCTTGCGGAGCTCCTCGATGCGTGTTTCTGAAATGTCGAAGCCGATGGCTGAGAAGCGAGTGCCGAACTCCCGGAGCAGCGATTCGCCAACGAACCCCACGCCGACAATACAGATGACGGGTTCGCCTTTGTGAGCAGTCTGCTGGATATTGTGGAGCGGAGCCGCATAGTGGGGACTTGGAATACGAGGTTCAGCAGATCTGCTACGATAGCGGGTGTGGGTATAAGGCATCTTGGCCTATGGTTTTGGAAAGAGGTGCGATGAAAGGTGGCTTTCTGTATGTTGGTTCAAAGGAGTTGAATTCTTTCCACTAATGGAGTGAGACTGCCACGTTGGATATGGAGCAGTGTGCGTTTAATTGCTGAAGGATTCAGATATAAGTGATCTTTCTTCAGGATATACCCAATTGTCCGGAAATGAAGCGTCGTTTCCCGCAGGGATTAAGAGGTCTGGGCCGAAATCGAACAATCAACGCTGTCACCACGGTGATTGCGGAAGAAAACTCACGATTCAAGTGAGAGACTGCTTGGCCGGAGAAGGTCACCTGTGGTGAGAAATGTCCTTGTCCTGGAGGCGAAGTTCGGCAGAGCAAGGCCATATCGGGAGCCAAGCATCTGGGATGCGCGCGGCAGTTAGTCAAACAAAGATCAAACCTTCTCGAAGTCCTGAACGCGGCCTTTAGTATTGACCCATTGTCCTCGGCCACCCCGTCTAGCAGAAACCCAACATCGTGGATCCATACTCTCCATCAATGATGGCACCGCTTCGGCACCAACCGCCTCGGCTACCACACCATCAAAGCAAAAAAACACAACACACAATGCAACAGCCCCATCGTTTGCATATCGCTTCCTACCTTTGTGGTGAACCTTAATGAGCGCCATGGCTTACATGTTCTTGTCCCCTCAACACCCCTCCCGTCTCGAGTCCTTCACTTTCGACCGCCTCGATCACTCCCCGCCCGCCATCCCCTCGGCTGCATATCCAAAATGCGGTTTAGACAAACGCTATTGCTCCTGGCGACCGCCACCATCGCCAGCCTCTTGATCGATGTGGTGGCGGCTGCGTCCTCATCCGAGAGCAAGAGTTCAACGTCGTCGAAGGATGTTTCGACCACGACGCACGTGTCTACGACTACGAAGGGCGCCACCGCTGCCACGGTCACTGAGACGGTGGCATTGAGCTTGGTCCTCGACATCGCGGGCATATCGGTGCATTATCCGAGTTCGACGACCAAGAAGAGTAGCAGCACGAAGAAGTCATCGACAAGCCACAAGTCTTCGTCAACTTCTTACAAGTCGTCGACCAAGACGGTGACTGTGACCACGACAACTACCCCACCAGTTGTCGTCACAGTCACGGCTACGAAAACCGAAACCGCGAGTAAGACTACCAAATCGAGCAGCTCGTCACCGGCAGTCAAGACAGTGACGGCCACCGAAACGGAGACAATCTCGCAGTCCTCAAGCGAAAACTCTCCGGAGCCTTCAGTCAAGATCGTAACAGCTACGGAGACGGAAACAGAGACTGACCCAGCAACAGCGCTTTCCTCAGCCAAAATCACTTCGTCGGCTCCTGTATCTACCGCCACGGTCGTCCACACAGTTTACGAGACCGACACGGATACACAATTCACGCCTGCAAGCTCAGAATTACGAGCTAGTAGCCGCCTCCACACCACCATCCTAGGCGTAACAACTACTGAGCTGTCAACCGCTACATTGATGACCACTATTGTCCGCGCCTCCACCGCCGTTCCCTCCACTGTCCACGAAAGTAGTTCTTGGACCACTAGCATCAGCTCGTCGTCCCCAATCCCAACAACCACAGCAGTAAGCAGCAGCAGAGCGAGCGACGTCAGCAGCACGAGTAAGTCAAAATATTCTACTAAGACTTCCTCCCCCTCACATGTCCTGAGCTGGGGCAATTCTACAGCTTGCACGGCTTTCCATTCGGCTGCTGACTGAATTTGGTCAAACAGGTTCAATGAATGTGACGAGCGCGCTGGAGACGAGGATGTCGGCGACAGCGTCTGCGGCTTCTATGACGACGAGTGTTTGTGCGCAGAACGCTTACGGGGAGGTGGAGTGTGTTTGAGTTGGAATTTCCAGGGTAATGATGGTCAAGAGTGAGAGGAGTAATGTGTTGATGTGGAGGACTTTACTGGAGTCGGCGTCCGGATTTGACTTATCGCATTGCTGATTTTGAAGTTCGCTTCCGTACATGTGCTATCCATCATGTTGCAGGCAACACTGAGGCCGGGTGAGTTTGATCGTGGCCGGACTGTATTTGTAGCATGTCAGAATTAGGGCTCATCCATAATCCTGTCGCGAAGCAAGCTCCGAATCACCTTGCTATAACATCAAAGTATGGCTAGACAGCAATCGCTAAGATGTAGAAGTAATCATTCCGAACGCGTCGAAATTGATCCGCAATAACGTTACAGATGCGGGGCTCGGCTAGTTTTATTATGGCAAGACTGTAGTAACTTTAACAAAGTTGAATAAGCAGAAAACATCAATCCACCCTCTTGACTAAGAAAACCTCGAAGTCTGCACCACGAAAGCTAAAAGGTCAGAGTGCGCCCGGCCTACCCTCATCCAGAGCATTCTCGGGCATTTACCGCTCACTTCTCACTTCCCATCATCACCATCGTCACTGATAGTACTACTGCTAGAGGTACTTTTCGCCATTTCTACTTTCTTCTCCACTTTCTTCTTCCCTTTTTTTCTTCCGGGACCGCCTGTCCTCTTCATCAGACTCGGAACTACTTTCATCGTCCCGGTTACTATCAGAATCCGAGTCTTCGCTATCATCAAGCACCGCTTTTGATGATGACGTTGGGGCCGCGTGTCCTACTCTGGCCGGCGTACGGAACTGTGCAACGTCCTCGCGAAGATCACGGCGTGTGGAATTCTTCGCAGCTTCGTAGTGCTCATCGTAGCCAAGTAACTCAGTCATGTATTGGTCGAAACCAGCGGACACCTTGGCGACTTGCTTGAATTGTTCCCGGCCGAGGGTGAGCCTTTTCTGTTTTCTGTTGACGTCGACGCTGTTATTTGCGTTGCTATTACTCCACTCGGCCAGAGCAACGGCAGTTTGAAACGCGTTGAAGATCTGACGACCATTCCATTGTCGACGCTCTAACTTGCTCTTCTTGTAGTGCTTTTTTGCCCATTCGATGATCTCTTCTTCTTTGATTTTGAGCTTGCGATTACGTGCGGCATATTTAGCGCGGACGCGCTTGATGCGGAGACGGTAGATTTCTAGGGTTGTGTTGCGGTCTAGGGGTTTGTATTCAAGGGTGACATGGATACGGGATTTGAAAGCTCTATCGATATCCCCCACCCGGTTGGTTGTAAGAAAGAGGATTCCAGTGTAGTACTCCAATTGTCTGTAAGAGTCAGTGTACATTCCTATTGCGGGAAGGCATAGGGATGCTAGACACAGACCTAAGGAACACAGAAACAATGGCGTTAATTTTCAGCTGGCTTTGATGACGTTGCTGAAGGAACACGTCGGCTTCATCGAGGAGGAGAATGCAGTCCCATTTCGCGGCTAAATAGAAATGTTTCTGCAAGTTCTCCTCGACTTCATCCGGCTCTACACCAAGATTACCGGATGTCAGGGAATGCAGGGGCTTTTTCATGTGCAGCGCGATGCATTCTGCTGTGGACGTTTTTCCAACCCCTATTAACGAATCAATATTCGAGTTTGAAGTTTGTGAGATAGCTGGTCCTATAAGGACATATTATCCGTCAAGCAATTCGGACAGAAAGATCACGAATGAAGACTTGTCAACCAACGCAAAGCAGTCAAGATTGCAGAGCCCAAAATCTACGATTCTCAGAACAATATAAACATGCTAGAAGATTTCAATGAGTTCTCCGTCGAAAAGGAATGCTTGGATCCTGGCCAAATTTGCCCTAACTTTGAATCTCTCATGGCCGAACCCAACAACAGGTAATACTCGGCTCTCTACGTTACTGAAAGACTGACCTATGTTCCCATTAGCGGCAAGAGATTGATTAGATGAATATTGGATTACAACCCCAGATTTGTGAAGAAGTTAGTACCATCACCTATTCCCCCACTGAAATTCTACATCACATCCGACTACGTCCCAGACGCCAAATGTCTCCGAGTACCTGATACCGTAACCCGAGCCTCCAAATTCGGCTCCATCATCACGATGGTAGCCTCAACTTAGAGCCATGTCGTCTCAGCCTGGCTTGTCGCATTCTTAAGCAAATATGCTGCTATAGCCCAAGCTGATGATTCTATGATTTGTTCAGCAGAAGATTCATTACCAGTCCCTTTGTCACAAGGCCGAAACTGCTCGTGTTTCTGCACGACCGCAAGGCAGAAAGGACGATTGGTTAGGTTGAAGGCTGCCGGACACGTTGTACTACAGTACATGCGATGCGGACTGCAGGGCACCTAATCGCTGCGCATCAAAAGCGACGATTGGCTGCAACACGATTCGTACAAACGTACAGAGCCGGTGCCCGCAAAATAAACCTCATATATCCCATGCACGCGCACCACACGAAAGACTTCTTCGGTGACTCTCAGGCAATGCTAATAAATTTGCACTTCCAAAATAGTAAGTTTACCTCATTCGTACTTCGGTTGTACAACTCCAGTCTCATCAACCTTCTTGTCGCTTGGAACCTCCTCTCCTTCGAGAATGACATCGGCGGGTATGCGATCGGGCGTTGAATTGACGAGGACAAGCATCGGACCCACAGAAATTGCCATGAGAGCAAAAGTCACGCAGCTGGGAATATCAGTCAGTCTCGTTTCGACAATAGTCATGGGAATGGAAGTCAACAAACTTACAATCCGATCAGAGGACTGTTGTTGATTTGCGTGTTCATGCCATACGAGATGGCCTGTCCGACGGCTTCGAGACATCTGAACGCAGCGCCATTCCGGACATTTGCTGGAGTGCCAGTGTTAGTATTTGTACAGCCCCGCCGCTTCGTTTCCTGGACATAGTAACGAACCTTGCGCATCTGTGGCAAAAGACGAGATAAGCCAGTACATATAAGACTGCGACAGAGGTCCTGTTGTCTGGACGAAGAAATATGGCAAGAACGCAGTGGGGTACAACGAATCGTCCCAGTCGATATTGCCTGGATCGGTAGTGTTGAAGCGCGCTTGCATCACGATGGACCAAATATAGACGCCAAGGTTGAGGATGACAACAGTGAACAGACCGAGCTGAGCACGGCGGCGTTGCGTGAGATGCTTGAGATCGAGGATGAAGCCAAGGCCAAAGCAGCCGATGCTTGGATTTTGGTCAGTGGGAGGGTCTCATGAGGGAGAGGAGATATGCAAGGGACGTACATGCAAAAGAATGGCGAGATAAGTGAGGATAGGGCGCGGGCTCGCACATCAAAGTATGTCGCAAGATACGTGGACCACGTTCCGCTTGGGAGTATCAGTTTCAGGTACCAACAAAGGTGAGCAGCAGATCAACTTACCTGTAAAAGAATGACCATAGAGCCCATAGAGCGGAAAGTACAATGAGTCTTGAACACCACGTTGACTTGATGAGCTTGAATTCTTGCTTCGTCTTGAGTTTTTCCGAGAACAGGATTCGGGTTCCGTCGGATCGCACAACGTGCTCGAGAGGCGATATGAGGAATGCGAACGGCAGGCTACATATTATGAGTACTGAGTTCATGTTCTCAAAGATGGAAGGGGGAAGACTTACGCCAGGCATTCAATGATTAAAAATGCTACGTAAGTGTCAGGTGTAATCCCGCCGTCCACTCCTTTGACGTGGTTCTTTGCTAGGCTGCGGGTTGATCGTCAGAATCAGTATTTATCATGCCATTTCCGCTTGCAGATATCCCAAGAGGCTTGAGAAGACTCACTTTATCGCTCCTCCGACCAGTTGCCCGAGATTTCGAGACACGATCCATAAGGCCAGATACTTTCCACGTGCACCAGCTGCGGGCAGCGACATGATGGCACCAGATTCGGCTACATACCAGCAACCGGTGCCGGTGCCGTCAACAAAGCCACCCAGGATCAGATACTACACGGAGAACCACACGTCAGAAAATGGAAAACTGAGGCATGCTGTTATTACTCACCCACTGATTCCCGAACTTGCTGTTGCAATAATAAGATGAGCCACGGATAGGGAAGGATATGGCTCCAAGAACAAGAGCCCATTTAGTCCCAATTTTGTTCACAAGCGGACCACCGAACAGGCAGACTGGTAACTTTGTTAGCATATGGTCTTACACAACAAGGGAATGTGAACGTACCAATGGCAAGCATTGTATAGCTGATAGCTGTACTGTTCGATGAAGTAAGTCAGATATGCACGCATGATGATCTCTCAACCCAGATAGAGGACTCACGCGACATTTGACGTCTGTGCTGTTGCAAGACCACCACCGCCGAGACCTAGAGGCAACCATCGATCAGTTTCTGAGTCTTCTCAGTTCAACTTGATCTCGGTGGGGAAAGCATACCAGCAATTGCGTCCGCCATCGCCGGCCCGCAGAATGCTTGCACGCTCATCAACATCATTTGCGTCAAGCTATGCTGATACACCCGCTTCCAGCGCGGAACCGCCCGCCTGTAGGCCTGCATGTCAACCTTCTCATCATCCGCTGACTCTCCAGGCCCTTGGTTCATCGGCAACGTTCCGTGTGTCCGGAGCGCATCGTCTTTACCACCTGCATAGGTGTTTGGAGGTGCAGCATCAAATTCAGACATGGTAGGTGTTTACTCTGTCTGAACCCTTCGAGGCTCAAATATCGGAGAATGGTCTTGTCGAAGTTCTCTGCATGCGCAAGCAGTGAAGATATATAACAGAACAGCCAAGAGATAGTCCCGCTCCGCTTTTATCGAGAACTTGATAGATTGGGTTGGCGTCGACTGCCGTAAAGATAGATGCTTGCGGCACACGACTGCAACTGGTGCCATAGATGTAGTAGTTACCGAGGAGTCATCGCATGGACCTGCTTCCTTTGCGCGGCCAATAGAACCCCATCGCTTGGACCTTCTGATGGACACAAAACGGGCTAGACATGATATGGAAACTGAACGTTACTGGATGGACATGGAAATGTCACGGCAGAGCATGATCAGGGCAAAGATGAGAGAAGAAACACTCTTTCAGAGGTCTTGATACAATTACCAACCGAAAATGCGATAAGTTATGATAAGTTCCGCCCCCAGTGCGGGGAAGTACATCTTTGTCGGCACTGGCCCTTGGAGACTGGAGAACTCGATAGTAAACAAGGTGGAGGAAGAGGACGCTGAAGATCAACACACAGACATATCGAATTAGGCGCAAATCTCTAGACAGGACTGTCACCCACCATGAACGTGCGAGGAAATGTTATAGCAGATGGTACAGTGAGGCTGTTTAGGTATCCTGACCACGAGTCGTGCACAATAGCCGTGGGGCATCTCGGCTGGCTCTCGATCTTGCCGAGCGATCCCCCGTCAGACTGAGAATCAACGGATCAGATCAGCCATCCAGGCTTAACTGCAAACATATTGCGCAAAGAACCGTATGTTTTGGCCAAAAGATGGTGATGCAGTTGATGGTTGAAGTAGGTGACTGATCCAAGGGGATAGGAGGTGGTGATGCGAATGGTAGGGAATGTCCGGCAAAGCTTCGGCTCTCTCCGTGGTGAATCAATCTCTCTTAAATCCGAGACTTGACTTATCGCCGTGAGGCGCGCAGCTCGAGTTGTTGATGCCTCTATGGCGCAACACCAAGCACGCGTCGCCCTTGCTCTGGTCCCATTCACTCCCTTCCACTATATGCGCATTCGCTACACTCTCACTATTGCTTCTCAGCGACCGGACTCAGATGCTACAACTCCACCAAGAAAGCCATGCAAGAGCTTCGTCAACATAGCAATCCTGAGCAACAAGACGAACGTCGGACGACCACGAACAAGGCAGGACTACGGCCAATAAATTTCCAAAGCAAGCGCACGTCCAGAGCATCGCTCACTGTGGCAACTCACCTCCAACCTTGATGGAACACTTCCGCTTTCGCCTGAACTGTATCGACCATTACCAGGCTGCTCCGACTGAGCTCGACCCCCAGCTCCACCGAGGTTCAGGACTACCGTCGCAGAGGCACAATGCATACCAGGTGCCAGTCATACGCGTCTTCGGGGCGACTGAGACAGGGCAAAAGGTTTGCGCGCATATTCATGGCGCGTTGCCCTACCTGTACCTCGAGTACAAAGGAAGTCTAAAACAGACCGAAGGTGAGACGTCGCCCGACATGTGGAAACGATGGGGATACTGATCAGAGACAGTCGATACGTACATCCACAGTCTCCGAATCTCCATCGACCATGCCCTTGCCGTCAGCTACCGCCGAAATGCGTACGATGGCAAATCTATCTTCGTTGGACATATAAGCCTGGTGAAAGGCGTGCCTTTCTACGGATACCAAGTCGGTTACAGATTCTACCTGAAGGTGTACCTGCTCAATCCAATGCACATGACACGCTTCGCGGACTTGCTACATCAAGGCGCTATCCTGGCGAAAGTCATACAGCCCTACGAAAGCCATATGCAGTATTTGGCCCAATGGATGTGCGACTACAGTCTTTACGGGTGCGCGTACATTGATTGCGCCAAGGTTAAGTTTCGAGCTCCTGTACCAGACTATCTGGAAATGAACAGTCTGTTACACAAGTGGCACGGTCGGACCATTAGGCCGGAATGGATCTCCAGCGAGGATGCGTTTCCTCGCCAAAGTCATTGCTCGATCGAGGTCGATATCTGCGTTCAAGATATACTTAACAGAAAAGAGGTTCAGGCGCGTCCTTTGCATCATGACTTTCTGGAACGGTTCAGTCACCTGGCGCCGGATGAGAAGTTGGTCCAATCAATGGCGGGTCTGTGGCGCGACGAAACGATCAGAAGAAAGCGGAGAATGGGTATTAAGGACCCTTCAAGTAGCCCTTTCCCGCCGGAAGTTCTAGTCTCAATGTCCGCCGATCCAAGGAACACCGAGAAAGGCGGATGGATCCACGAAGAGGAGTTTCGGGAGATGGTGCAGGGACTCATCGAGGCCGAGAGGGACCAGATTGGTGATCAAGAGATCGGTTTTGATCGATTTGTGAAGCCAGACCCCATGGAGGAACACATCCAGACAGCACTGGAGAGCGTAGAAGATCTGTACCCCAGAAATCTCGAGATTTTCCATGCGACTCAGATGCCGTTGCCACCGGAAGACGGCGATGCCGCCTACAATGATGCCTTGATTGATGAAGACAGTATTCTACATCTTGACGGCGATGATAGCGCGTATGATTCTGATGAGGATACAGCCAGAGAAATTGCGCTCACTCAAAGAGAGCCCAACTCGGATCCTATCAACAGCAAGCAGGACCATGTTACAGACGTCAAGTCTCTCAAAAGCGGCGAATTGCGAACAGGCAGCGATGACTACGTCAAGCAATTTAGAGATCCGGAAGATCCAATGGAGCCAGTTGTTGCCGATGACAGGCTCAATGATGAATCTGAAGATGAATTCGGTAGCTTTCCCAACGATGATATCTTTGCCGAACAAATCGAAGGACGTGGAGAGAAACGATCTTCTCCTACCCCAGATTGGCATCTTAGAAAACGGCAAAAGGTTTTCGAAAGCGGGCATCTCGATACTGCGGTTCCGGGCCGGCGCAAATCATCGCTTGCAACGTCTTCTCCAGTAAAATCAGACCAATCTCCTAGGAAAGTCGCCTTCGAAGACCATGTCAGTCAACGGCTACATGATGGTTTCAGTTCTCAGCCAGTACAAAGTACTCCAAGCCTGTCCCAGGGAAGCATCAAAGCACAAGGGAATCGAGGTCCAAGCACATTATCATTTCCCGTTGTGAAGCATCCGCATGATCCCGATACCACCCTTCGACTCAGTCAACGTAGTGGGTTCTCCAATTCGCAGAAGTCCCCTAAGACGCCAGTGAAGTCGATGTCGCTTCAGCAGATGAAGGACTCGCCAACCACTCCTTGGAGTGCTGCGAAGACTTCATCAACAGATTCTTCCCCCCGCAAATCGATTTCATCACGAGCTTTGCAGATGGCTGAGCAGCTTCCCACCTCTTTCGAGATACCAGTTAGCTCCAAAGTCTATTGCTTGGGTCATTTACCACCAAGTGCTGAGGTGGTCGAGGCAACCTTACTGGACTACGGTGTGCCGCCCGAAATATACCAGGACGCTTACTATAGCGACGAGAAGGACGTGCCTGACAGACCTCGCGAGTATGCGGGCCGGGAGTTCAAACTTGAGAGTAACACTTTGCCATACCTACCCGCATTCGACCCTACAGGAACGTCAGCTGCCACAGTCGGCGAAAAGCCTGGCATAGTCATTGATAAAGCGAAAGAGGAGCTGGAACACCGCAGTCGCCGAAGCCGGTGCTCTCTTCGCAATTGGGAGATAGCCAAAGCTCCGCCTACCGCTGCGGAAGTCGAGCAGTGGCTCCATTCCAGCGAGAAATTCGAAAAGGCTGGCGATAACTTTGAAATCGACGTCAGTTCAGTGGCTGAAAATCAGCGTGTTCACAAACCGAAAGCAGCTTTATCGCAGATTGATGGGCCGACGCAAAAGAACAAACACGGGTTCAAATTCTCGCAAAAGCAAAAGTCGACGAGTGTCAAACATGAAACGCAATACATGAGTACCATGAGCCTCGAAGTCCATGTCAACACTCGTGGGACTCTCGTGCCGGACCCTGCGCAGGATGAGATCGCGTGCATCTTCTGGTGCATCCAGGCCGGAGATGACGATGCGGAGACCGGCGAAGGCCTCAGAGTCGGTGTTCTTGCGCTGTCTGACGAGAGTGGCGTCGCAACACAAATCGCTCGGCAAGTCACTGTCGAGGTTGAGCATGAGAATGACGAGCTGGATCTCATCAACCGCATGGTAGATATTGTCCGCGATTTTGATCCGGACATCTTGACTGGCTACGAGGTTCACAACAGCTCGTGGGGCTACCTCATCGAGCGTGCCAGGACTAAGTATGAGTACGATCTATGCGACGAGTTTTCCCGCATGAAGTCTCAATCGCACGGCCGGTTTGGTAAGGAAGCGGATCGTTGGGGATTCACCCATACGTCTACCATCAGGGTGACGGGAAGGCATATGATCAACATCTGGCGTGCCATGCGGGGAGAACTCAACTTGCTTCAGTATACAATGGAAAATGTGGTGTTCCATCTTCTCCACAAACGGATCCCGCATTACCCTCATCAGGACCTGACCAGATGGTACCAGAGCAACAAGCCCCGGGACTTGGCCAGAGTCCTGAACCATTTTCTTTCCCGCGTACAGATCAATCTTGAGATTCTGGAGGCCAACGAGCTCACAGCGCGCACAAGCGAGCAAGCGCGACTGTTGGGTGTTGACTTCTTCTCCGTCTTTTCTCGCGGCTCCCAATTCAAGGTCGAATCCCTCATGTTCAGGATCGCGAAGCCCGAGAACTTCATGATCATCTCCCCAAGCCGCAAGCAGGTCGGACAGCAGAATGCTTTGGAGTGTCTTCCACTCGTCATGGAGCCGCAGAGCGCATTCTACAACAGCCCTTTGCTGGTCCTCGACTTCCAGTCTCTGTACCCCAGTGTCATGATCGCGTACAACTACTGCTACTCAACCTATCTAGGACGCATCGTCAGCTGGCGCGGCCAAAACAAAATGGGCTTCACAGACTTCAAGCGCGAACCGGGCTTGCTTGAACTCGTCAAAGACTACATAAACATCGCGCCCAATGGGATCATGTACGTCAAACCCGAAATGCGCAAATCTCTCCTGGCAAAGATGTTAGGCGAGATCCTCGAAACGCGCGTTATGGTCAAATCCGGCATGAAAGTTGACAAAGACGACAAGAACCTCCAGCAACTCCTCAACAACAGACAGCTAGCCCTCAAGCTCATCGCCAACGTCACCTACGGCTATACCTCCGCCTCCTTCTCCGGCCGCATGCCCTGCTCCGAAATTGCCGACTCCATCGTCCAAACCGGCCGCGAGACCCTCGAAAAAGCCATCGCACTCATCCACTCGGTCGAGCGCTGGGGTGCCGAGGTCGTCTATGGCGACACCGACTCCCTCTTCGTGTACCTCAAAGGCCGCACCCGCGATCAAGCCTTCACTATAGGCGAGGAAATCGCCAAAGCCGTCACCGACACCAATCCCCGCCCTATAAAGCTCAAGTTCGAGAAGGTGTACCACCCATGCGTTCTTCTGGCCAAAAAGCGCTACGTCGGCTTCAAGTACGAGTCCCGCAACCAACCAGAACCCGACTTCGACGCCAAGGGCATCGAAACCGTCCGTCGAGATGGCACGCCCGCGGAACAGAAAATCGAAGAAAAGGCGCTCAAACTGCTTTTCCGAACCGCCGATCTGAGCCAAGTGAAGCAGTACTTCCAACGACAGTGCATGAGAATCATGACTGGAAAGGTCAGCATACAGGACTTCCTCTTCGCCAGAGAAGTCAAGCTAGGGACGTATTCTGATAAGGGACCGCCTCCGCCCGGCGCCCTTATTGCTACGCGGCGCATGCTGCAGGACCATCGCGCGGAGCCGCAGTACGGAGAGCGCGTGCCGTATGTTGTTGTGACGGGGGCGCCGGGCGCAAGGCTGATTGATCGGTGTGTTGCGCCTGAGACGTTGTTGCTTGATGATGGCGTCGAGCTGGACGCAGAGTATTACATCAGTAAGAACTTGATCCCGCCACTCGAACGCATCTTTAATCTTGTGGGCGCCAATGTACGGAGCTGGTTCGATGAGATGCCCAAGGTGCAGCGGGTGAGGAGTGTGAATGGGGGAAAAGCGTGGGAGAGAAAAGACGGTGGGAATGCGTTTGCGCCGGGTCAGCAGCAGCAGGTAAGGAAGACGCTGGAGAGTTATATGAAAAGCACGGCGTGTCTGGTCTGCCGGGCCAAACTCTCCCCAACACCTGTTACGGCATCGGACGAACCTGTCCTCCCGCTCTGCACTTCGTGTGCCGCACAACCGGCACGAGCGCTGCTCGCGCTCAGAGAAAGACAGAGGACTGCCGAGGTTAGGGCTTCTAATATCGATGCCGTATGTCGGAGCTGCGAGGGCATATCGGCCGCCGAGGAGGTCAGATGCAATAGTAGGGATTGTCCGGTGTTTTATACTAGAGTTAGGGAGAGGGCGACGTTGGGGAGCCTTAAGGCGGGACTGCGGGGCGTTATCGAGACGTTGGAGATGAGGGGGGATGGGTTGGATTGGTAGAAGGTTGTTGGTAGTAGTAGAGGGTCAGTTATTCGTCTCATGCCCATCGGTCCACAGGAAGTTGAGTGTAATAACATGCCCTGATGATGATGCTGGTCTTCATCATGCTCTAGTAGTCATATACAAACGACCAGCTCTCGCCATTGAGTCGGCAACAATTTAGCCTTCTTCCATGTCGGTGACAGGTTCGAGTGATCGTTTGATGTCGAATCTATATATAGCCATCTATCGATAAGGGTGTAATTTAGTGAGAGGGGAAGCTTCTTTTCAAGAACTTCATCAACACTCCGCTCACGCATCAATAACACACAGCCTCTGACTAACCAAACAGTCTCAAGTGCTTACACCCATGTTTATTTTTCGCAGCCCGCAGTCCAATGCAGATCAGCCGATGCGGAATGTCTAACTTAGCCTCCCGTCCCCATGAACCAAACGGCCCCCAAGTTACATCCACGCCTTGGCGCAAAAGCACCCCAGTCGATATCCAATGAACGAATCTCTGCGGCTGATGTGCTGCAGTCAGACTTGTGTTACATTAAGTGTTCCTTACAGCCAGAACAGCTACCCCAGCGCTTGTTTACTCTTCTGATTGGAGAGTTAGAAATGTGTGGCTGACGGTGCAATATGGACGGCCGGACTCGAGCTCGAAGGATTGCAGAAGCGTGATGGGCGTGCGGTTTGCTTCGCCCCCCACCACACCGCCTGAAAGGGTAGTTAGTGGGCTGGATCTACAGCCGCATCTCGAAAGTGCTGCGCTGTGCTTATGGCTTGTACGATGCGGCGGCTCAGAGCTTTTCGTGCTCCTGGAGACTTCGTGTCTTTCTTATCTTCTCACTCTGTTCTCCTATCTTCATGCTCTATCGTTGTTAAGGTTCTGTACGAGGGAAAGCGACTCGCGCGCTTCGGAACTTGTTGAGGATCGCAAATCATGGTGGGGTTTAATGTCTTCTCTGTGTCGCTGATGGGCTTGGTGGCGGTTCAGGCAGCATACGGTACATATATCGAGCCATACTCTGCGATGAAAGACGAGCTGATGCCGATTGTGTAGTACCTGGTCGCGGACAGAATGAGAGGAGAGGACATACCGCAATCAGCGAAGAAGTCACTTATGTTCCCCTCGGATTATCGACATCATCAACATCATCCGGGAACTCAACATCCAGTTCATCATCAAGCTCATCGTCCACACTGTCTTTGACGACAACCACAACGCAAGCGGATATTCTGTCTTCCAGTCTTGACTCAAGTTCCGCTACGTCGACTCCAACGTCTGCAGACTTGACGACTGGTAGCAGTTCTCCAATTGCACATGGTTCGGCGCTTGTCCACTCTACATCAAGTACTTCATCACCGTCAAGATCAATTTCATCAAGCTCAAGCCTGTCTTTTGGATCGGTCTTGGTCCTCACATTGCCGTCAGGTGCGGCAACTGCAAGTAGCTTGGACACGGCAGGTGTAGATACCCAGGCCGGACAAACATTCTCTCCAACAGCGTCAATCGATCCGTCCAGTTTCTCGGATGGTGGCCTCGTGTTCGATACTGATCCGCCTCCGGTCGTAGGCTCCACTTCTACAGCGTCCGTCAGCTCGACTACCTCCTTCCCAGTCGTTTCCAAGACGTCCGATCCTACATCGACCTCATCAGAAGGCCTGCTCATTGATACCGATCCGGCACCGGTCGTTTCGAAGTCTGCCATCACGGCCGTCCCTAATGTTACTTACGGCGGCAGCGGCTCGGCCTATGCTTTCAGCTGCCAGACGGCGCTGTGGGACTGGACCCAATCATATTATGGCTGGCAAGGAACAAGCTATTACAATACCACAGGCTTTGCAAGATATTGGACTGAGATAGTCTCGAGCCCCGCCGCCACGGCCTGCTCTACACTTTGTGACAATTATCCACGCTGCGCCGGCTCTCCATACAGATCACTCAAGACCGTCGATACACCGTTTACATTCACGACTTATGCTGGTGCATTCACCACGTCTAGACCTTCGTGCAGAATTGACCCAAGCGACTGCGTCTCGGTAATTTCGTCCTGGTTCTCCGTGCAAGACCAGTACCCCAACATTCCCTCCGGAATGGGCACTGATGCTCCCCAATGCACCACGTCAGGAACATACACGTTCTCTCAAACGGTACCGAACAACTTCCTGCCCGACGGACTCAATAAGAGAGCCCTCTCCGCTGCAGTGCCGACTATAACGGCGCACCCGATCCCAGACCTCCCGGCAGGAACATCGTTGAACACAAAGGTTCACCCAGGAAAATTGTTCAAACGCCAGCAAGGCTACGATGACCCATGCTTGCAGTGTGAACTCTACGCCGACGGCGTACGTCTACTCTACTGGCCCGTTTCCACCATCGGCGGTATATGCGACTCAAATCGCACAACGCTGACTCCCAAACCCACCGGTAGCGGCCCGAACACCGTTTCCTACGGCGGCACGATCATGACCTCTCCAACAGTCTACCTTTCCTTCGGTGGTCTCAGCGTCGTAGGCTGTTCCGGCACCCCCGACGAGACGATCATCCCACTTCAACCCTCCGAAGTCCAATCCGTCCGCTACCCCGGCCAAGAGATCTACTCCTTCAATTTCGCGGACCTAAACTCCCCCGTCCCTGTCTCCGTATACACAGGTATGGCGCAGTGCTGGAGCGACTGGAATTACGAGGGCCACAACGATTGTCAGACCATCTGGGACGACTACAACCCCTGGCTTAACTTGCCCACAAAACAGATCACTGAGTTGAACCCCGCATGGGCGAGTTGTACGGCTGTCGGATTGAGGTTTCCAGTGTACGATCCCCCGATTCCGTTGGAGCAGACAGATTTGCTATTTGGTACTACAACCACCTCCGCGGATCCGAAGACGTCGGTGGATCCGAAGACGACGGGGAATCCGGCAGTGCCGTGCTCAACACCTGCGGATCCTACGGCGCCGAAGACGAGCAATGATCCACAGCCTTCGCAAGACCCAAAGACTTCGCAGCCGCAGAATGTGGATCCTCAGCCGACGAAGGGTAGTGATCCCACTCAGGGCAATGATCCCACTCAGGGCAATGATCCCACTCTGGCAAACGATCCAACTCAGGCGGATGATCCAACTCAGGCAAATGATCCAACTCAAGCAAACGATCCAACATCCGCGGATTCTGGACTAGGCGGAATCATCAGCGCCATACAAACCGCAGCTACTCAGAACCAAGCATCAGCACCCGCAGATCCAGCTCAGACGCAAGTCGCCCCTCAACCAACAGCAAACAACGATCCTGCTGCAGCCAGTCCGAATGATCCCCAAGGAGGACTTGGATCCGTATTTCAGAGCGTCGGAAGTGCAGCTGCAGGACAAACCGCTCATAATAATGATCCTCAGGCAACTCATCAAGGAACAAATCCGAATGACCCAGCAGCCGTGACTACAGGCGCTGTACCAATTGCAACTGTCGGGGGCCAAATCATTTCGGCCGACCCGTCTGAGCACCCGAACGTTGTTGTTGGTAGTTCGACTCTGGCACCTGGCGCCGTAACTACCATCAAGAACACCCCGGTTTCCGTTGCCACAGGCGCAGTCATCATCGATGGCAGCTCTACCATCAATGTCCCAAGCCCCACGAGAACTGGCGCTGCGACCATCGCTACTGTTGGTGGTCAGCCAGTAGTTGTCGATCCGTCAAACCAGGGTGCTGTCGTTGTAAATGGCCAGACCATCAATGCTGGAGGATCGGCTGTGACAGTCGGAGGTGTGCCAATGTCTGTAGCTCCTGGGGCTTTGGTCGTGGGAAGCAGCACGCTTGCGATGACAGCTCCTGCCGCCGTGACCGTGGGGTCGCACACTTCGACGCTGACTCCTGGCCAGCCTCTCATTATTGGCGGCACTACGGTAGCTCCAGGTGCAAGTGCTGTCACAATCGATGGAACGCCAATCTCTGTTGCTGCTGGATCACTGGTAGCAGGGACCCAGACCTACGCGATACCGGCTCCGACAATGGCTTCTGGGGCTGCCTTGACTTTTGGATCTCAAACTATCACGGCTTTTCCAGATGGGACTGGAGCTGTTGTTGTTGGTTCGCAAACACTGGTGCCTGGTGGACCAGCAGCCACTGTTTCCGGAACCGTTGTTAGTGCAGGGCCATCCGGTGTGGAGGTGGATGGGAACACTGTTGCTTACTCCGATGTTCCGACATATTCCACAGCCGCCAGTAGTACTACTGGCGCAGTCATCACGCTCAGCGGAAAGGCTGTCACTGCGTCAAAGGACTCTGCAGGAAACGTTATCGTTGGCACGATGACGCTCAAGCCAGGAGATTCGGCGACAACCATCGCAGGAACTGTATACAGTGCTGGGACGTCTGGTATCATCGTCAATGGCCAAACAGTCGCATACTCGGCCGTCCCCGCCGCCGGCCCCAATCCAGCCATGCAGGCCATACTCAGCCTCGACTCTTCTCACACCATCACAGTGTCACAGGCCCTAGGAAACACCAACGCTGTTGTCATCAACGGCAAGACCATTTCAATCGGCGGACCAGCCGCAAAAGTCGACGGAAAGACCATCAGCCTTGCCACAAACGGCGTCATAGTGAACGGGGCCTCTGCAATCCCATTCACCCCTGCCTCCACTACCCAAGCCCCAGCGATGGAGGCACTCATAACCCTCTCCCCCTCTTCAACCCTCACAGCCCTCCAAATCCCTGGCCACCCCGGTACAGTTGTTATTGACGGCAAAACTCTGTCCCTGAACGGCGCCGATGTGACTATTGCCGGCCAAATTTACAGCCTCGCCTCCTCCGGTCTCATCGTATCCGGCCCCAGCGGCACCTCCACCCTCGCAATCACCGCCATCCCCACCGCCTCCGCCCTCTTATCCCTCGACCCCTCCCACACACTCACAGCCTACAACCTCCCCGGTCAAACAGGGAATCCAAATACGCTCATCATAGACGGCACAACGCTCTCGGCCAACGGCCCCGCCGCCACCATCGACGGCCACGTCATAAGTCTCGCCTCCTCCGGCGCCCTCATCGTCGACGGCAAGACAACAACAGCCATCGCCGCCGCTTTCAGCACCGCCAGCACCAGCTACGCGATACTCACCCTCGACGCCTCGCACACGGTCACCGCGACCCAATTACCCGGCCACCCCGAAATCGTCATCATCGACGGGACAACACTTTCCCTGGGCGGGTCGGCCGCCACGGTCGATGGGGAAACCTTGAGTCTGGGTGCGGCGGGCGTCGTTGTTGATGGGACGAGGACGATGGGGTTGGCGGGTGCGGGAGCAACGACGACGACGGGGTTGGGCGGAATGATTATGTCGGGGATTGGAGCCAGTGGGACGAGATCGAGAACGGTGACAGAGGCTGCGAGTACGGAGTCGGAAAGTGGGAGTGGGGATGGGGCGGCGGCTACGGGCGCAGCGTCGACGACAACTTCGAAGAAGGGTGGGGCGGAGGGGGTGAGGGTGGGGTGGTTGTGGTTGGGGATGGTTGGTGCGGTTGGTCTTTATGTGCTGTGATGGGGTGGGCTGATTTAATTGTAAAGTATATTTATTGCATAGGCGGCTCCTTATGACACGCTTTCTAGAAGCATTGCGCCCCATTTTGGGCCTTGAGTAATTCATTTTAATGGACTTTTCCTGCATAAACAGGGGTGAAATGCTACATGTATAGGGGAATCCCAATCACGAATAAGTTAGGAGACTCACAGAATGATTTCAAGGAAAACTCAGTAACGGCATCAGTGAGCTGACCAATAGGTATACTCGATCAGAGAAGGGTAGATAGTCTACGATGTAGTTTATACCTTTGCACTCTACATTTTTCATATGCTCTCCTCCCTCGTAGTACAAGGTCTTGCAAGATCGACGCCTTTTTCCGCACCCTCTTCTTAATTTCTGACTCTCACGCCAACTGTCTCCAGCCCCGGCGTTCGCTGAGATAGGCCTGGAAATTCAAAAAGGGAAGGAAGGCGAAGATATGGCCATACAAGCCGGGATGGTGTTTCGTTCTCCCGAAGAAGTATCGAGGATAGGTGAGACACAGAGAGCCCGGACTAGGGCGAATAGAAGACGCCGGAAATGAAAGGTACTGTATTCCCAGCCTCAAAGAGGGCCACCACATCTATATATGTATTGGCACCTACGAGGTATCCTTTACGGCGTAACCCAACGGTCTCAGGACTATATCGGCCATGGCCGTGACTGAACTCACCGTTACCGTCCACATCTGCAGTCCTGTCAGCATCCCTCATCCTCTAACTAATCAAACACAAACAGCCATCCACAAAAAAACTCCATCCCAACACCAAAGTCTCAATCACCTATGAACTAGCACCACTAATCGCCGCTCTAAGCGCTGCAGCCAACCTCTGATAGTCCCTCAACAACTCATCAACCTCGCCAATCCTTAAACTCTTCGCCTCTTTGACATCCAAAAACCTCTTCACAGGCGGCGCTATCTTGCTCAGCTCCTCCAATCTCCCCAGCGCGACTGCCGCTCTCTCCTGCTGTTTCACTGTCATGGCTGCGGCGCCCGCGACAACACCGCTGGCAGTCGTGGCGGCAGAGTCTGTCGTCATTGAAGCTGCGCTGGCGGGTTTACTTTCCGGCGCAGCTGCTGCACCGTGACCCAGCTGTTTCGAAGCATCGCCGGTCTTTGAGTAAGTGGGGGGTGTTGGTGTGCCTGTGTTGCGTCCGAAGCGCGGGATCATGTTCATGCCGCCGAAGCCTCGAAGCGGGTTCAACGAGTTGCCAAGATTACGCATGCTCTCCACTGCGCCTGCGCCTGGACCTGCCGGAGCTGCAGGCGTTGCAGGACTGGGGCTGTTGCTCTTACCGGCACTGGCGGTATTGCTGGCGGGCGCTGGACTCGACAGTGGATCCTCGATTTCTTCGGATGGGGAACTGGTCAGATGCGGCGTGAAGCCAGCGCGGCGTCCGCTACCGCCGCTCTTTGAACTATCGACGCTGTTCTCCCGGAGAGGATTGCGAGTGGTAAGTAGCTCTGTCAAGCTAGAGGCACCCGGTTTGGCGTCTGGTGTTGCTCGATGCCGAGCTTCGTCAGTCTTCTCGTCGTGGGATTCGGCGATGGAACTGGCGGCGCTGGCGTCGTCATCGGCCACGGAAGGTGGTGGGGTGCTGACGAGTTTGCGGACGTCCTCGAGAGTCTTCGGTTGAGCAATCTGGGCATTGCCGGAGGCTGCCCGGCCGTGGCCTCCCTGTTGTTGTTGCTCTTTGAAGCGGCCGAATACGAACTTGAAGCTGTTGTCGAGGGTGCTGTTGATGCTCTCGAGGGCCTGGTCGGCACTGTCCAGGACGGCCTGGCGGGCGGCATCTGAAGCAGCTTCGATTCGGTTGGTTTGGGCCTGGATAAGGTTGCTGAGGCGGCGGTTCTGTTTTGTCATTGGCGAAGGAGGCGGCGGCTGTTTCGCTGCGCTTGCCAACTCAGGTGTGCCTGCACTTGTCGGCGAAAGTGCAGGCTTGGGTGCGCTCGTTTGGGCAGGTGTCAGACCAAGGTTCATTGGGGGCGCTTCAGAGCGAGGTGTATCTGGTAGGCTGGTAGACTTTTCGGGGCCTTCGGGGTGTTCGCTCGCGCGGAGAGAAGAAAGGTCGACGGTCTCGAGGAAAGAGATGGCTGCCTCGAGATTGACCAGACAGTAGGCGGCTTCACCGTCAACCTTGCTTGCCGTGCGGAATCTTTGGATGAAGTACAAGTTACTGACAGCATTGAGGCTTTCAGGACGGGACGTAATGAGAGAGTATATTAGGGTTGGGAGAATCTCGTCTGCTGATGACGAGCTTGGGAATATTTGTGACAATGTCTCCACGATGCTCTTGTGTGCGGCCGTCAAGTGTTGAAGTTTTCCGAGTGGGTAATGTTCTTCATTCATCCTCTCTAGGCTCTCACGGGCCCCAGTGAGTAATTCTGGGAGTTTCTCCTCCTTTTCTTCCATTGCTTTCTTGGCTGCCTCAGGCAAGTCCTCTCCATGGCCGAGAAGCTCCCTCAAACCAATACCAACCACTGAGAGTGCGGCTGTCCGAGAACGCAGCTTTTCATCCCGTTCGGAGTCATCAGTGCTCCGATGTCGATATATCCTCTCATATACCTGGAAATAATCAGCCTGTATCTTGAAGCATATGTGGACCTCTAGACGCATACTTTTTCGCAAATAGAACGCTCGACAGTCTCTTCAAGCGCCACTCGCTTGAGCTCCAACAATTTCCGTGCTTTCTTCCGATCCGATATCTCGGACGCAGTGAGCATCTGCTGCTCTCCGCCAACATTTGGGGCACTTCCTTTTCTTGCGCCCGCCACTCCTCTTGCATTGACAGAAGCTCTTGAGGACGATAAGGACGCTACAGACTTTTGGCGGGAAAGACGAGACGATAATGTAGCTATGTGGGTGTTTATTTGGGTTGCGGCACGCAAATAGAAGTCCTGGAACAACTCGGAGAGTTCTTCGATAGATAAAGGGGTCGGATGCACTCTGGCTGAGAGCGAATCGAGGAATCTACAGATGTTAGCCTGTGATAGCTGTACTTGGAGCGCAAGGTATACCTTTCCGCTAGACTCCGGATCTCGACTGGGAGGTCCTCAAACGTCTGTGGTAACTGGGCGCTGATTCTCGCATCTTCGGTCTCTTCAGCCTCGGACTCGTGACTCTCGTCTATCCGGTTGAAGATGTCCTTCTCGACTCCCTTCTCCTCGCCATCCGGAGAGGAGCTGAGTGGATTGGGGTATGATATCTCGGGGATGGGGACCTGGATGGTGCTGGCGCGGCTGCGATGCAAAGGACTGTTTGGGGTGGAGTCGAGGCGGGTGAAGGACCTGGATGTATGCACGACCTTGGGGCGATCTTCAGGCGTCTGCATGCTGTGGTCTGGTGGTGTATGGAAGTTCGCTCTGGAGCACGCGCGGCCCCCGAGCTGTTCTTTGGGGTTGAGCTTGTTGGTGGTGGAGCTCGGCCTGAGGCATGATTCAGGCGACAGCTCAGGCCTTATCGCGATAACGGCTGCATGACGCTCAAGGTGCTTGAATTGCCGATCAGGGCCAGCCACATGATCCCGGCCACCACCACCACCACATCCACTACATCGACAACCGACAACCGCATGACAACCTGATCTCTCTCTCAAGTACTCCGCGGACTATGCCTCAAGCACACCTGCCTCTCATATAGTTTTAGCTATGAAGCCTACCTCTGCTCATGTCTCTGCCGCCCTGCTTGTCTTCTCGTTCGCCTTGTCCGCTGTCCAGCCCGCCTTAGCCACTCATGCCGACGTACAGTTTCCCGTCCTTCCTCCGGGAACCCCATTACCGGATGAGAAGTCAGCTGTTCAGCCGAGGGAGTTGGAGTTTGTGCGTCTTTTCTCCACTCTTGCAGGAATGCGCTAACGTGCTCCAGGAACTGAGGCACATCTTCCACCGTGGGACTCATCAATACCCCGGGTTGCACCGTCGGCTCGACGTCCGGCCAGAAACGTCTCTCTGGGTGGCAGGCGACGACTGGACTTCGCCTCGAGAACCTGCGCTGCGGCTGCGCGCGCGATCAAGTCCTTTGAACATCCAGCGCTTAGCAGATCGCCGCCCCGAGACCATCAACGCCATGCTTGACCGGCGGCGAGAGACTGGCAGGGCCGACGACCTTCCCGCGTCTGCTTGGACAATAGACGAGATTTCTGGCCCGAACATTACAGACAAGGAGACGGTCCTGAGCTTCGCACGGATGGCTGGGAACGCTTACGTCACCGATCCTCATACAGGCGAGTGGGAGGATGTATGACCTCGCGCACTGATCCGTTTCGCAAAATGCTGATAATTGCAGGTCGGCGGTGGATTCAACTACACCGAGGATTTTGGATGGGAAACCGATGGTTTGAGAGGTCACATCTTTGCCGACACCAAGAACTCGACCGTCGTCTTGGGCATTAAAGGAACTTGTATGTGGGCAAATTGAACATCACCGATGTCTATGCTAATTCTTCTTTCAGCCCCCGCTGTGTTTGACGGATCCGAAACTACCACGAACGACAAAATCAATGACAATCTCTTCTTCGGTTGCTGCTGTGGCCAAGGTGGGAATTATCTCTGGCGGCAAGTCTGTGATTGCATGACTTCGACCTACACCTGCAACTCAACCTGCCTGGTCCAGTCGTTGAAAGAGAAGAATCGTTATTACTACGCTGTTCAGGACCTATACCACAATGTGACCGCGTTGTACCCGGACGCGGACGTCTGGATAGCGGGTCATTCTCTCGGAGGCGCTACGGGTAGTCTGCTGGGACTGACTTACGGACTTCCAGTCCTGACTTTCGAAGCTCCCGGTGAAGCCATGCCTGCTGCCCGTCTCGGTCTGCCAACGCCACCCGATTATCATCTTGGACGCCATCAGGATCGACCCCACACTGGCGGCTATCACTTCGGTCACACTGCTGATCCAATGTACATGGGACTCTGCAATACAGCCACGTCTGTCTGTACACTTGCTGGTTATGCCATGCAAAGTGTCTGTCACACCGGGTCCCAATGCACATATGACACAGTCGGCGATCTTGGGTGGCGAGTCGGCGCCGGTACACATCGGATCTGGCAGGTGATCCACGATGTGATTGAACGCTATGATGAGCTGCCAGAGTGCAAGCCCGATGTCAATTGCACAGACTGCTACAACTGGAAGTTCTTTGAAAGCAACGGTAGCGATGTTACCACAACTCTCTCCAGCAGTACGTCGTCAACCCGGACGAGGACCGAGACATGTAAAACGCCTGGCTGGTGGGGCTGTCTCGACGAGAGCACGACCACCGGGTCCACAAGCATCAGTACCAGCACGACCATCATCACAACGACTACTTGCGAGACGGTAAGCTCATCATCACCATCCTTTCTTGACTAAACTCACTGACAACCACCACAGCCCGGCTGGTTCGGCTGCAAAGATTCAGTCACCCACAATATCACATCCACAAGCACAACCGCCATTCCAGCACCCACAATCACAACCACCTCCACTGCTTTGGCCACATCTAGTGCTTTGAGCTCTACCACCTGTGAGACGCCCGGTTGGTTCGGGTGCAAAGACCCTACATCCACAACCACTGCCACATCAGTTCCATCAAGTACAGCCAAGCCCAAACCCACTGCCCCGACCACCACAACTCCAACCTCGACGTCGACGACGTGTTCGTCGAAGGAGTGGTTTGGTCTCATCTGCGTTGATCCTTCGCCGGACGAAAGTGGTAGCTGGGCTGGGAAGACAACCACAGTATCATCCACGATCACGAAAACCAGCACGGCGTCAAAGGATGAGATGTGAATGCTAACGATATTAATGAATTTGGAATGAGGCATCTATTAAAGGTACGTCTTTAGGAGTTTCGAGGTGGATGGGTCAACTGAACTTTACGCGCGCATTTACACTTTCGCTTGAAAGAATGGTGTTCTGGCATGGGACTGGCGTTTCTGAATGAGTATGATCTTTCCAGTGTTCCTGTGCATATCCTCACAGTTTATCGACGGCTCGCCAGAGCTCAGTACATACTGTCATTTCTTAGTGGTAAACCAGAAAAAACTGTACGCTGGTGATGTTCATGTTCTGATAATTAGCGATTATTAGTCATTTGCGTTACAAAAGCTCTCCTCGATCGTGAAAGCACGAGTCAGGTCAATTCCGCGTCTGCCCGCAGTCTCTGACTAAGCGCGACCCTTGATCCGACTCCAAGCGTTGACCAGACGTAAATCTACGTTCAACATTATTGTCGCAACACATCACCCTACCCTCCCCTCGCTATGGCCTCCTCCGCTCCACGATCGCGCTGCCTCCGCCTGCAGCCCTCCTCAATACTACCTCGCTCAACCCTCACATCCTCAGCGCCCTCACAATTCCACCGCCGCTACCTCGCCACCATCCCCGACACCATACCCTCAACCTCCACCTCAAAACCTCGTCCCGTCTCAGCCTTCAAAGACAAACTCAATGCAGGCCCGTCCTTCGCCGACTTCGTCAGCGGCAAGCCCGAAGAGCCCCTCTCCCAAGCGGACATGCTCGAACTCCGCACCGCCATGGTCGGCCCCGCCGGCAAGAAAAAGCCCATGACGCGCCTCCCCTCATGGCTTAAAACCCCCGTCCCCGTCGGCGATAACTTCAAGAAGATAAAAAACGACCTGCGCGGTTTGAACCTGCACACCGTGTGCGAGGAGGCGCGGTGTCCGAACATCAGCGATTGTTGGGGTGGTAGCGACAAGAGCGCTGCTACGGCTACGATCATGTTGATGGGCGATACGTGCACGCGTGGCTGTAGGTTCTGCAGCGTCAAGACGAACCGAAAACCGCCGCCGTTGGACCCGCATGAGCCGGAGAACACGGCTGAGGCGCTGAAGCGGTGGGGATTGGGCTATGTGGTGTTGACGAGTGTGGACCGGGACGACCTTGCAGACGGCGGGGCGAGACATTTCGCGGAGACGATTAGTAAGATCAAGCAGAAGGCGCCGAAGATGCTAGTGGAGGCGTTGACGGGTGACTACGCCGGGGATTTGGAGATGGTGGCGTTGGTGGCACAGAGTGGGCTCGATGTGTATGCGCATAACGTGGAGACGACGGAGGAGTTGACGCCGTATGTGAGGGATCGGAGGGCAACGTTTAGGCAGAGCCTGGAGGTGCTGAGGCGGGCCAAGGAGGCAAATCCGGAGCTTATCACAAAGACTAGCATCATGCTGGGATTGGGCGAGACCGAGGAACAGCTCTGGGCTGCGTTGAAGGGTAAGTCACTCATCTCTCGCAACTCCGCTTGCGCATTGTAACACAGCATACTGACCCCATCTCCCCACAGAACTCCGCAACGTCAACGTCGACGTCGTAACCTTCGGTCAGTACATGCGTCCCACAAAGCGCCACATGAAAGTCGAAGAGTACGTCACGCCCGCCACGTTTGAGCTCTGGCGCCAGCGCGCCCTCGACATGGGCTTCCTGTACTGCGCCAGCGGTCCCCTCGTCCGCAGCTCCTACAAAGCCGGCGAGTCCTTCATCGAGAACGTGCTCAAGAAGAGGAACGCGGAGCGCTTGGGTGGAGCTGTTGGGGAGCAGGTTATTGCCAAGGAAGAGTCGAAAGTTGGGGCCCAGTCTGCTGCGGCGGTGAGCTCGTAGACTCGATCGCCTTGTCTGGGCATATCGTTTGCGGTTTTTTCTTGCAATTTGATCTCCGGTGGTTGGGCACTCACTAGGCTTTTCTGGTTCGCTCTCGAGATATCGAGCAGGCTTGGTGCATTCATCGGCGTTTTACGGGTTGCTGCGAGCGCATTAACTGGCGCTCTTGATCATGGATATATATGTGTACACAGGAGGGATTACGATGGGCAACGGGCAACTCTTCTGTACCGATTCGGGCGCAATTCAACAGTTGTACCGCCACCTTTGTTGTCTCGTGGGAACTTCACTGCCGTCGAGTACTTGGAGAACTCGGGTTCTTGGGAGTTGAAACGTTTGCAGGATCTGCGAGACTGACAACACAGATCCCCACCCAAAGGTCCCCAGACCAAGGGCCCCTGACTAGATCTCTGAACCAGTTCCCCATGTATTGTAGAACGTATCACCAGAACACATCCCCAGACCATATCCCCAGAGCAGATCCCAAGACTACGGGATGTACAATTGTGCCGATCACCGTCACTATTCCCCAAAGGCCAAACACAAATCAACAAGCAGTCAACTTCATGGATTCGATCTCTCGACGCAAGGTGTAACCAGACGCTCACATATCTAATGACCCCCAGTCTCCTAACTATACCTACCTACCTAAGAAACCCTCTCCTATCAACAAACCCCCACGCGGAACAGCAAACCCGCGTTTAAACGCCGATCCAATGCAACATGCATACAAACACCCACGCTATTCAACCCGTTCCAAAAGCCAAAAAAAAGCAATTAACCCCTTTCTCCCCCTAGCGAAGAAAACATCGCACAAAAAGGTCAGAAAAAACATGGGTCTCGACAGATCCTCCTACATACCCCTCCTCTTCCTTAAAGCTCGCAAGAGATTCCCAAATCCCCGCCACTAAACCCTCCTGGCCCCGAAGAGCGTCAAGCTCAACGCCGTATCGTTCAGATTCGCGGCCGCACTGCTCGAATCCGGTAGGATTTCCCATCTCTTTACCGAAAAGGGCGTCGGTTTGGTGTAGTTGTTATCTGGGTTTGTGCTGGTGGTTGACCTCTGTAACTGAGGTGGCTGATTTTGATGTTGTTGTTGTTGTTGGCCCTGTTGATGGCTTTGATTTTGTTGATGCTGCTGCTGCTGCTGCTGCTGCTGCTGCTGCATTTGCTGCATTTGCTGCATCTGTTGTTGGTGGTGCATTTGTTGCATCTGCTGCATCTGCTGCATCTGTTGCTGCATCTGCATCGGCACGCCCTGACCCTGCCGTTGCGCCTGCCAGAAACCCGCTTGTTGATGCTGATGTTGATGACCGTGCTGCTGGCCCAGTCTCGGCGTCAGTGCGCTTTGCGGATTCGTGTTTGGAATCGGGGTGATGAGGCCGAGCCAGCCGTCAGGGGAACTCTGAGCGCCGAGGAGGAAAGTAATGCGAGGGTCGTGTGTAGGTTTCGAGGATTCCATGCGCTGGAGTTGGTAGCGGAGGTCGTCTGTGAGGCCTGGTCTTGTGTTAATGGGTGTCTTCTATAGAAGGGTAAAGGGCGGTGGGGTATACCATCGGATAGAGACGCAGCGACGTCGAAGATGTATTCTACGGTACTGCGGTGGGGTTGGAGATCGGACCATAGGAGGAAGGGGCGAAGGACCCAGAGTAGTCCCGCTTGCTGGTTTGGGGTCACCTTTCCGTTTTGTAGTAAGGACTTGTGGACGACTACGAGATGAAGCAGGGCTTCGATCCTGGTTTACGTCAGCTAATTGCCGAGAAGGAGGGATCAATGCACTCACCATGGACATGTGCTAGCAGCTACGGCAGCCTGTCTTGCTTTCTCCGCATCGTCTTTCCCCTCGGCGGTCTGAGCGCCGGCATTGGCATTGGCGGACAGCATTTCCAAGAGACATCTGAATCTGTCTGCCAGCTGACTGAAAATCTGCACTTGTTCTTGGTCCTCGATGCTTGATGCTGTTAGGTTCAGTACGGAAAGGTACCTCTGCAGCATCTGCCCATCTCTCTCCTTGGCATCAGGATCCTGTGGGCCGTTTCGAACTTTGCTGAAATCAGTCACCGCGGAGAGGATGTGGCTTTCGGCGTGTTCGCGGATCTGGTGTGATGTCAGCACAGCTCGTGGATGGTAAGAACAGCAGGTCATGATTGGCATTTACCTTGCGAGTCATCTCTCCATCCAGTCCAGTCAGGAGATCAGACCAGATCGGTTTGTCATTATCGACAGCGTCTTTTACGGCCTGGATGACGGTGTCGGCAACGCCAACTTCGCCCTCCTCATCCGCAGCTGAGTGAATTCTGAATAGTAGCTGCAGCTCAAGTTGACAGAAAGGAATGGAGAACTCGTCTGCAAAGTCCACCACGGTGGTGGCTTGGTCGTCTGAATCAAGTTTCGAAAGCCCTGCACGAGGTTAGCATACTGAGCATTGAAGTCGTGACGGCCTACATACCAAGAGTATTGCACGGATCCAACAAAGCATCAAAGACAACTCTGATGTGTGTCGTGCGTCTCTCCTCTAGGCTAGCTGACCCCTGAGGAGCTTCTTGAGATGGATTGATGCCAAAAGCTTTGCAGAATTCTTGTGCGCCTTGAGACGCATAGGATCGCAAAACACGGAGTAAACGTTCGCTCTGCAGCAGACTCCTGAGGCGAGCCGGGATCTGTGGATCGATCTTCTCCGAACATAAATCGATGGTTTGACGGATGAGCTCAAGAATGGTCGTCCGACGTTCTTGGCAATACCTTTCCTGCTCGAGTCGATAACGATAAACCTCCTACGTCGGGGTCAGCCTTGCCCGTTGAAAATGTTCCTTGAGGGGTATGGACTTACCTGAATCCGCCCGAAAGATTTCGACGCTCTCAGGGGCAACATTGCATCAAGAACTCGCAGCGAGGCCGTAGCAGCAGCGGTGACATTCGATCTCCGGAGAAAACCAACAGTCTGTTGAGAGCAGATCATGAAGCTCTCCAACGAAAAGCATCCCGAGCCCACTGCCGAAGGCAACGTGTGACCAAGCATCTCTCCTTGTGGACTCACCAGCATACCCGAGACACAATCCGACATCAGTCGCTCAAACGACTTTTCGTCAAATAGCTTGAGCTTTTCAAACCATTGCCCGATCTTGCTTTCGTGGTCCGGCTCAGTGCCGAGAAGCTCCTCGAGTCGCGTCACAACTCTCGCGAAAACTCGGGCTACCATGTTCTCGTCCATGCTCGTCCCGCTATTGAGAATGCGGTCGATCTCGTCATCAAATTCCAGCTTGGAACCTTGGAAGTCGGCCATGTTATCCGAGGCGGGAGAACATGCCACGAGCGAGGACTTTTGCTCCAATCGAGACAGGTCGAATGTCAGCTGATGGACTATCTGCGGATCTGCTTGCAAGCGGCAGCAAAGATCCGCAAGGGACAGGAAGAACGGTCGTTCCAGGGGTTTCTCGTTTCGCAGTTTGCCATATCTCTCGACCAGTCCCTGGAACAATGACTTTAGGGCTCCTATGGCGGCAAAGGTCTTCATGTGGTAGCTGAGAGTGTCGGTTATGGCTGCCAGGACGCAAGAATCGTCGGACTGTGTAGCAATGTTGAGCACATCAGCCAGAATCGTATAATCGTCAATCTCTTCCAAGACATGCCTGATGGCATTAAAAAGGACTGGTTTAAGCACAAAGTCATCGTCCATCATATCGGGGTTGGAGTGGAATGCGCTATTGACAGTAAGCACCAGTACATGAATACTGAAGATTCAAAACATACTCATCATCATCAAGCATCTTATTGATCAGTTCCTGCCGGATCCATCGACTAATCTCGAGCCTGGTATTCGTGGTCAGAGGGACTGCAGCGGACGACACAATCTCAGCGCGAGAAGGCGATTCAAACAGCTGCCTTATCTCTTCCAGAACACTGCTTTGATCGTCCAAGAGGGCAGCAGCCCCAGGATGATTATTCTGCATCGCTCCGCTCAGGAGCGTCTGGCGTAGATTTAGTACGTGTTCCGGAAGTCCGTAAAGGGGAATTTCGGCAATGAGACGAAGGTGGCAGGCGTCGCTCTGGTGATTGTTAATCCATTGATCCTCAGCACCAACATGATCTCCTTACCTTAGTACTACTTCCGTAGGAGAGACTTCCACTGGCAATCAACCACTGGAGGTACCTTCCCACGGAGAAGTGTTTTGAGCGCACAAGCTCTGCGACCACTCGAAAGAGGTCTCGTTGCCGGATTCCCTTCAGGCGCTGCGAGTCGGTGAGAATAGCCAGGATAGGACTGTCGATGTCCATCCCCTTATTCTTCCATTTCCTAAGCAGCCGTGTCGTGATGTACAAGCGATGATGTCCTTCTCGGTATAATGAACATGCCCATTGTAATACAGTGAGTACCAAATCGTGCGAATTCGGGATGGCTGACGAGCATTTGGAAGACAGCTTTTCAACGTTGAGATCCAGATTGACGGAATCCAGAGCTGAGAGGACATCCTTCCGGGATGATTGACCTGCTTTTGCACCATCTTCGGACCAGGAAACAAGGCGCTCATTTCTTCGTGTTATGTTCTCGATGGCGGAGTCGAGTATAGGATCGTCGCTTTCAGAGTAGAGATGATCAATGATGTGGCGAAACTTTTTCCAAGTACGCAACGCAATCATGCAGCTTCTATGCCTGACAATGAGACTCGTAACAAGTTTGCGCATCTGGATAAGTGGCGGGAACCCTGACTCGGCAGTGGCGGCGGTCGTAATCTAACAGAATCAGTGAAACATAGGTAAGGTGTGGAGTCGTATTACTCACAGCGTCAAGATGCGCTAGCAGCGCTTCTGATAGACGTCGCCCTCTCTTTCTGATAGAAACGAGTTCCTGCCAGTAGATCTGCACGAGAACAAGGAGGACCGGCAATCTATCCATATCGCTGGTCTCCAGCGAGGTTAGCAGCCAGTCTAGATAGTGGTCTTGATCCAATAGTCGTTCCGAGTAAAGATGCGAGGAGAGGCGTATAACATAGTCCATCTTGGACTTCCAGTCGACTTGGCCGCACTGTCCGATGGTGCCTTCCACAAACTGCTCCACGAAGATGGTCCACTCACGGATCCACTTGTGTTCAGCACTAGGACCCGTCGTGCTGCCAGCTCCTTTTCTCTTGAAAGCCCGCATCTCGTTGGTCCCAACACATTTCGCAAGCCATACAGCGCGTGGAGGTGGGATTTTTTTCCCGAGACATTGCTCGAGAAGCAGCTTCCCTCGGATGCCATGCGGTATCCTCTTGTTCAGGCGACGCAGAGGTATCGTAGGATCCGCCAAATCCCTCAGCCATTCTTCGCGTTTTGTATCCGTGATTGTAACTCTCGGCGGGGGTTTGAAGGTCGACGGGGCGGTGAGACGTCCAGACTGCTGCCTCTTTTCCAGCACTTGAGTGAACAGACTCGACAGCGTAGCGAGCGCAGACTTGTTCCGCATGTGTGGTCCCACGGATTGCCTTGCCGAGGGCGGGTCCTGGGGATTTGACCTGCGATCGTCGACGAAACCCAGTTTGACATTCTCGGATGTGAGAACGTCCTCGGGATGATTTCCATTCCATGGGAAGAAGTCCACCGTTCTCCTGTTTGGCAGCCGGACGGCTTCGGGTGGCGCTTCCAGCTGACCACCGGGTCGCATTATAGTCTGCTTGGCCGTTGCCCCTCCTTCTTCTGCCGCAGCCTCGTCCGACTTGGACGAAGCACTCTGCTTGTGGAATCTCGGTCTTGGTGGCATGGGCAATGGCGCGGTCGATGCAACGAGCAGACGTTGGCCCGGCGCGGAGGCAGGCGGGGGTTTCGTAGCCTCAGACATGGAACCGGGCGTCGTTGCAGCCTCGAACTGGACCTGAGGTTTGCCTCGAGCGGACAGTCGTGAGGAGCCATCTTGCGCAGCACCCTGTGTGTCAAGTGCCGGCAACCTGTTATCCTCGGCACCGGCCGCCTGCTTCAACGAGCGAGCTTTCTGCGAGATATCTCTTGCAACCTTGGAATCTTCGGATGTCAGGTCGATGACGGGATCCGTGGGCCGCGCGGTGCCGGTCGCGGTGGACTGGAGGACTGGTGGGCGCGCCTGAATCGGCGGTCGCTGCAGGCTATTACCTCCGGTCGCGACGCGCTGTTGTAGTGACGGAGCCGGGCGAGAAGTCATCGCACCGAGGATCCATGCGCGATCAGATGAATGGGGCCATGGCTACGGACGATGTGGTGGACGGAGGTTGGGGGACGTAGCGAGCTGAGGTGGTCTGGTCGCACATCTGGGTCTAGGGTTAGAGAGGGCAGCTGTTGGAGAGGGGGCACGAGAGCAGCAGTACCGACGGGGAGTGTGGTGGCGCAAAGGGTGGAGGGAGCCTTGGGGTGGTTGGAGGTGCCTTCAGGTGGACTTCAGGTGGTCTTCAGGTGGACATATGACAGCAGATCAGGCGTGGGGACTGGGTGGAATGCCGGGTATGAGGTTGCTTTGAGGGAGCCGGCCGAGTTGCGCCTCCCGTGCCGAGTGGAGCGGAAGGGAGCAATGACTGGCGGTTGAGAGGCAAGACTAGTAGAGAGGAGGGAATGCGCTGGGCGAGACACAAGACAAGGCGGCGGGCGGCGGGTGGCAGCGGTGCCAGTTCCAGGTCTCCACCCGCCAAAAGTACACACACACACACACATGCATGGTACAGTAACCATGTAGTACTGTCTTCAACACTTCACTTTGCAATATATTCGTGATCTTTGACCGCCAGTCGCATCATCTCGGGCTCCCCAGCAAACAATCTCTGGCCGTCTCCACTCCAGATTCGGCTGTCGGACCCTGAGCGCCGCCCTGGCCTGCCTGCATCGCATCGCATCGCATCCGCTTCTCGTCCACCGTCGCGAAGGACCACCACCACCACTACCACCACCACCACCACCACAAGAACCTCGCCATCACCACCATCGCTCTCTCTTCGTCTCCCTTCGTCTCCCATCGTCTCCCATCCTCTCTCCTCATCTCTCATCATGGCGTCCAAGAAGGATATGCGCAGGGCCGACCTCAGTAAGTCAAGACCCGCATCGCCCCCGTCACGTGCTAATCCACAGCCTGCAGTCATTCCCTTCGTGGAGCCCGAAAAGGCCAAGTCGGATGGCGACATCTCCAGTATGCTGCCTGCCCCTCTGTGTCGCTGATGGATGCCGACGACGTTGCTGATACGCCTATCAGGCACAATGGCCAGCACCCTGCCCATGGCTGCCGTGAGTCGAGACAGCCCCAACCAACTTACTCGTCGCATCCAGACTGACGTGATGTGATAGATATTCACCCGGAACAAGTGAGCTCATCTTCATTTCTCAATCTAAAACGCGGCAACGGCCACGGCTTGGGTCGGCCACCGCTCTTCGCGGCACCGCTGTAGCACGTATCCTGCCATTGCTTTTTTCGCCTTCCATTGTCCAACCGCTGTTGAACGCAGATGATTTGCTAACAAGATGCCTTTTTCAGGCTGATCGGATGGTGAGCTCGACCCATCCTACCGCTCACGTGTCCACATTGCTCATCAAACCATCCAGGACCGCTGTCGTCTTCGCTCTCCAGGCATGGCTGGCTGAGACGCCGGAGCAGAAGAAGACCTCCACCACCCCAGGCTACTTCTCCGTCGGCATGTCCTGTGAGTAATCTCCCTCATCAAGTCCACAACACCCAAGCTAACAGGTACACAGTAATGGCTCTCGCAGTGGTAAGTAACAGCGAAATCGAAAGCGCTATCTCATTCGTACTAATGACATTCAAGGCATACATGCCACTCTTCCTGCCTCCCCCGCCGAACCGTGCCGCTACCGGTTCCGGTACCGAGGCTCCTGCCGCAGTCCCGCCCGCGTAGAAAATCTGATCTTGTAAAGTCATGTACGATACGAGTCGATATTCACGCCCACTGAAAGGAGAACATCAAGGACCAGATGATGTTTGGATTTTTCATCTCTACGTATGCCATAGCACCCGGTAAAGAATACTAATAACCATGCTTGGGATCATGAGCCCTGAGAAAACAAATTGAAGAATATGATTCCTTTCGTGAACTGTCTTTTCGTTCCCTTTCCAACCCTGACCCAGCCTCGACGTCTGAGCATCAGTGCCACCTACGCAGTGATCCTTTTTTGACAAGTGAGTCCACATAACAGCCACGAAAAAAAGGAAATTATTTCTGCATTTCGCCTCATCCCCGCGCATGTTCATTTTCGAAATTCACAAAACGCCTGGAGCACAGACAATGTGTTTCCATAATTGGATTCCCTCATCAACACCAATCCACAGCATTACGGGACAATGGCGCGAAAAAAATCCCCCGTTCCTTCACAATCCGCACCACAGCCGCGATCACGGTCAATCAACACCGAGATACCGTAACATTTCTCGAGGACGAAATCATCTCCCGACCTTTGGTCCAATCGCAAGGCAGCCAACATGCGACCGCGACCCGTCACCAGTCCAGTGCCCGACCACCCAGCCAACGAGTTCCCAACGGCAAGAGACCAGAACATCAGAAACGGCAAAACTGAGCCCCTCATCCAGTGACATCGACAGCCCGCACTGACCAACCGTAGCTAGAACATCTCGTTCCCCACCATTCTCCAGGCCATATTTGCACCCGCAAAAACGACACCACAGAGCATTCAACACCACCACGAATGAACCCGTCACCCCAAAAAGTCGTTCCAAACTCGGCGCGAAAAGAAACCCCCCCCCCCCGGAAAAATACCAAAAAGACAAACCCGAATCAGCTCTCACGCTGAATCAACGAATTCGCAGATTTCACAAGTGGCGATGCTGAGAATCGAACTCAGATTAACACGGCGTTGCTTGATCGAAGCCGGCGAGGGCTCGAATCCACAACGTGTTGTGATACCATTACACTACATCACCTTTTTCTTGCTGCGTGATTGATGAAAAAAGTTTGGGCGGTGGGGCTTATAGAGGGCTAGACGGGAGAGGCCGGGGTGGGGCCGAGAAAGTGTCCGAGAGGGGGGGAGGGTGATGTGGGATGGGGAGGGAAGAGGAGGATGATAGTTGGAGTAGTTGCGTTCGCGGAGTTTGTGGGGCAGTTGGGTCGGGTTGGAGGGGGTGAAGTTGGTCGGATGGGAGAAGAGGGGGAGACGGACGGGGTGATGGACATGATTGACGACATGGGCTCTCGCATGATTCAATCGCCACGCTTTCGGACTCCAGAAACGGCAACTTCAGTCGCTGCTTTGTATCCTACAGAGCGTCACTCGTGGACTCCAATGACCACCTCAAGAACCCCTCGTCAAACCTCACGCTCAAGGGCCCAGATCCCATCTACGCAAAGCCAGGCCAGCCATTTCACATTCATTCGAGTCGACCGGATAGCCGCACCACCACGTTCATCTACTGATATTTTCCCGCGGTCACCCTATGAAAGGAACAAAGCCCCTGCTGTTGCTACTTCTGCTGCAAGTGCATCCATCTTCCGTCGTCCCCCACAAGGTACGTGCGCATATACCCGACGTCGTCCATCTTTCGCCCTTCCCTCCGACCGACCTATTCGCGGCATCGGCACCATGCAAACGCCACAAAAAAGACAGCTCCTACGTCGTGAGAGTGGAAAGGGCGTGGGTGAAGCCGGGGAAAGTCCCGGTGCGCGTGACCAGAACATCTGATTGTTCCGGCGCATCCAGAACCGGTCCAAGAGCACTACAACCACGCGCTCAATCAGCCACTTCAAACGCAGTTGACGACTCACTGCGGAAAGTTGCCTAACTTGCAAGGCATTCCGAGCACGTTCAGAAGCACGTCAGCTACACGCCCAGATAGGAAGTGGTCCCAGCGTCAACTTTGAACGCGGTGGAAGCTTCAGAGTGGAAAGTTGACGTGGCTTCCAACGAGTTCGGGGGTGGTTTGGAAGGGCTTCAACTACCGCGTCAAGGGAGGTCGAAGATGATGTCGGGTCCCAACATCGGCCGGAGGTCGGTCGGTTTATGCTTCATTCGGGTGATGTGGGTGGTCGAACTGCTGTTGCTGCAGGTTCGGATGTCACGACTTCTGGGTATTCAGGGTTTTGATGCACCACATCGGCGGTGATCTCGTGTTAATTGAGAGAAAGTGGGAAATGGCCAATGACTGTTTTATTGGAGAGGCTTGATGGGATGACGATAGACCCTGGTCCGCCAGATTGGAAGACATACACAACATTTAAACCTAGCCGGCGACCAAGAGGCCAAAATCGACTTGATCATGGAACTATTTGACGTTTGATGCGATTGGGGGATTTGGCGTTTGGGCAGCCGGTTGGATGTTTGGAGGAGGGGAGGTTTCATGAGTGGGTGAGGAATGGTTTTTGAGATGATTAGGGTGAGTTTGGAGATGTAATCGCTAGCTGAAGTTGTTACTGGTTTTGATGACGGGCTGCTGCTTTTGAGCATGCTTCACGCCGGTTTGCCGCTGCCGGGAAGCTACTGAATAAGTTCTTGATCAAGTCTATTCCGAACAAGATTCGGGTGAGGAGAAAGAGGAATCTGCTGTCCAGCCAGGAGAAAGACCGCCGACGAATCGCAAACGACGAAATCGGGCACAGAGACTTCTTCTATTACGCCATGCGCCATGAAGACTGACGCCTCCTCCACGAGGACGAGATGGTCGTGAATGACGCCTTGATGATCATAGCTGGCTGCGAAACAACCGCCAGCGCGCTCTCTGCCATGGCCGCGCATCTGTTCAGAGATCCCAAGAGAATGCAGAAGGTGGTAAAGGAGGCGCGGGAGAACACCAAGACAGAAGAATGGACGAATCAGAAGTTCCTGGCTTTGCCTTACCTGAATGCGTGTATCGAAGAGTCTCTACGTCTGCGCCCACCAATTCCGATCGCCTTCTCCTAACGGTGCCAAAGGGCGGAGAGATGATTGATGGGACTTTCGTACCCGAGGTGGCAAGTCGCGAACAATAACCGTAGACCTGGATTCGAGCTGACAGTGCAGTAGACTTCCGTGGCCGTCACCTCATACGCAGCTGGTCACAGTCCTTCTAAATTCCGGGACCCGGAAGCCTTCATAGCAGAACGCTGGCTCGACGAGGCATATGCATCTGATACCAAGACAGCCAGTCGACCCTTCTCTCTCGGGCCACGTGGGCGCATAGGCAAACAGTAAGCATCTCACGCATCCGTGCCGAGGAACACAGAGCTAACACTGCAAAAAGCCTTGCGTATCTCGAGATGCGCGTCGTACTGGGCCGCATTCCGTGGAACTTTGGCCTCGCCAGCGCTGATGAGGCTTGGATGTGAAGTCCGGAAAACGGATCCGAGCATATGAGGGCTTTCTTGAGTGAGTTGTTCCATCCGCTGTTGACTGGCAGACATGATGGCCGACATAGACGCTTTTGTAGCCTGGTTTAATAAAGCCAGAGTTGAAAATCCAGGTCCATCCTGTTGTGCGTGATTGAAGCCGAGTGTTTCACCACATTTTGGCGGGGCTTTCCTGGCAATATGTCGGTATGTACGTTGACTTATGTGTATTAGTCGGTGAGGGGGGTGATGAGTCGCGTCAACAACAGCTTCGATTAACGTTAACGATAAGCTTGTTCTTAAACCTTCAACTAGCCAGCCATATAGCGAGTGTCTGTGAAAGAGTTTAGCTGTCATCATCAGGGAGGCTCCATCTGCCAGTGCTCGACATCAGTGAATCGGATCGGCAGGAACAAAATCCGGGCTCACGACCTCGATTGCTGGATCAGGGATAGATCCTCGTTGCAGCGGGGAGCCTCGTCTTTGCCGACAGCCACTAACCCGCATCAGGCAGCTCGACAATCCAGCGTGATACGCCAACCGATCACCAACTCACCAACCGCTCGCCCGAAGCTGGCCGTAGCTCCAGCACAGCAGCGACCGAGGGGACTTGCTACATCAGGCCGATCCACGGCTGTACTTGGAGTCCTAGTCCCTCAAAATGCCTCGGCCGCCCGCTTTGTTCGCTTCAAGGCGCCCCGGCCATCGTCTACAGCTACAACCTCCGCTCACGAACCGTTCAAGCTCGCCTTTGGTGCTCGTGGACTGGCTTGGGCCCTGGTCAAAATTCCCTACTCAGCTGTGGTCAAATCTCGCGCACGAATAATATTAACCGGCCTCACGATTCGCCTGGTGTGGTTGACGGGTGACTGGAACCGTGGTCGAAGACTGCCTTGAGCCTTCATAAAACGGCTTGGAATTTTCCTGCGACCTCGTTGAAAACCGTTGTAGCTCGCCAGGACGACCAAAACCCACCATGATGGCCGTTTTTAAATTTGTTGTCCTGTGGGCGGCCGCGCTTCATGCCGTCGAAGCTCTTCGAACAACGCAGCCGATCAGAGAGCTGCGAAAGCAGGTGCGTACCTCATGCGCCTTTCACGACCACCAGACTGACCTCGACATGACAGATCCGGAGCCCAGAACGACTCCACCGCCGGGACATCGACCCCTCATTACTCTACCCAACCCACAACATCTCCGTCCCCATCGACCACTTCCACAATGAAACCGCCTACGAGCCCCACAGCAACGGCACATTCCCCCTACGCTACTGGTTCGACGCCACATACTACAAAGCCGGGGGCCCCGTCATCGTGCTCCAGAGCGGCGAGACGGACGCAACAGACCGCCTGCCGTATCTTCAAAAGGGAATCCTGCATGAGATGGCGCAGGCGACAAACGGCATCGGCGTCGTGCTCGAGCACCGGTACTACGGCGAGAGCTGGCCGACGCCGGATCTGTCGACCGAGAATCTGCGTTTCTTGACCACGGACCAGGCGCTCGCTGATCAGGTGTATTTTGCCAAGAACGTGGTCTTCGAAGGCCGGGAGAATATGACGCTGACTGCGCCGTCGACGCCGTATATCGCGTACGGAGGCTCGTATGCCGGTGCGTTTGTGGCTTTCTTGAGGAAGTTGTATCCGGATGTGTATTTTGGAGCCATTTCCTCGTCTGGTGTTACCGAGGCGGTATATGATTACTGGGAGTACTACGAGGCGCAGAGGATTTACGGACCCCCGGATTGCATCAGCACGACGCAGAAGCTGACGAATGTTCTCGACAACATCCTGATCGGAAAGGCGAACTCGACTTATCCCCAGCAGTTGAAGGACGCGTTTGGTCTCGGGAATCTGACGTATAACGACGATTTCGCGAGCGCCCTCGGGCAGGGTATGGCGTACTGGCAGAGTCGCAATTGGGACCCGGCCGTCGGCGACGATACGTTCTTCCAGTTCTGCGACAACATCACGTCCGATGCCATTCTCTACCCCGACACGACGAGTCTGAAGTCGACGGTCCAAGAACTGCTGACTGTCGGCGGATACGGCGCCCAAGCCAGCAATTTGACCAACCGCATGCTGAACTACATCGGTTATATCAACCTTACCGAAGTCTCCGACTGCATAGGTGTGACGCAGGACGAGTGCTTGAGCACCCACAACACGACATTCTACGAGCAGGATGATCTGTCGCAGACCTGGCGCTCGTGGCCGTACCAGTATTGCACGCAGTAAGCCATCTCCCTCTCTTCTCCAGGCGTGACAGTCGGCTAACCACTAACGCACTCACCAAAGATGGGGCTTCCTCCAAACAGGCTCCGGCGTCCCAGCCAACCAACTCCCGCTCGTATCCCGCACCCTGAACCTCGAATGGAACAGCATCATCTGCCGTGACGCCTTCAACATCACGACCCCTCCAGACGTCGAAGCCATCAACAAGCACGGCGGCTACAACATCTCGTACCCCCGCCTCGCCATCATCGACGGCCAGGCCGATCCCTGGCGCCAGGCAACACCGCACGCGTTCGCGGCACCGAACCGCACATCCACGGCCAGCGAGCCGTTCATCTTGATCGAAGGCGCCGTGCATCATTGGGACGAGAATGGCCTTTTTCCGAACCAGACGACGAGCACGTTGCCCCCGATGCCGGTGGCGGATGCGCAGAAGAGTGAGCTGCAGTTTGTGCAGGAGTGGATGGAGGAGTGGAAGTTGCAGTGTTTGGTGAAAGGGATGTGTTCGAAATGATGCCGTGACGACGGGACGAAGCAGATTGGGCGTGCATTGTGCTAACTTGATTTAGGTTGCAGGCACGTGTTATGATGGTCATGACTTTGATGATAATGATGGGTTTATTGGTAAGGAGAAGCAGCGGGTGCTTTCATGATTGACGGCTGAGATGTGGAGAGGGGAGGGGGGTCGATGGTAGGCGGTTTGTAGGATGCGCTTCTAGAGAATTACCTCTGTCCGCCTACGTCAATCACCGTTAATTCCCTGGAGCCTCGTCTTCTCCCTGCTGCTTCCTTTGGGCTCATCAGTCCCGTCCCGTCTTCAACGCAGAGGCATTGCACGTGGTGCCAGCAGTGAATAGAACGTGGATCGCCCCTCAACGGTACGTTGTAAAGTAGTGTCAGTTTCTCCGCGCACCCTGATGATCTTTAGTTGGGGTTTGGTTCGGATAGCTTTCCGCGCTCCCTTAATATCTCCCGTCTCGATCATCGGGGGTGTACCTGGATTGCTGGGGGACTAGTAGGCACGGCATCTGGCGCAAGCAAGGGAGAAGGCGTCGTGGGGGAGTGTTAAGGCGTTCGCTAGCTCTGGCGTTGGCTTCTTCAACCTCCCGCCCACGACACCCACCCTTCTGCAGACCATCTCCGGGCATGACCGCATTTGGACGTTCCGTGGATGCCGTTCTGCCTAGCCGACCGTTGCGGGCAGGTGCACATCTGCGTTCGTAGCGGGTGATTGGCACAGCGCGAGAGAAGCCTATTAGCAACATCTGCAGTCTAGAACAGGAGAACCTGAGATGATGTGCAGGACCGCGGCCGTTGGAAGTGTATCTGTCTCGTGTCGTGTATTCCAGCGGAGAGTCGTACGGAGTAGGGAGATACAGACTGAGATGTTCAGGGTTCGACAAGGACGACGAGGACGACGCGTCGAGCAAATGCAATGACCATGCGGCTCTCCGAGTCGCGATCTACCGCACGATGATGTGGTGGCATGGATGGGCTCCAGGGCGGAGAGGCGGCAAGTCGTCAGCATTGGGCAGCATCAAGTCGAGCTCGCCTCCAAGGTGATGATTCGCTCGCTCGCTAAGCGACCGCGGTAAGTAATTAGTTATTACCTAGCCTCATGACCAACGACTCGAGTCGGAGCCAGATGGCTCTGGAGACGGGTGAGGGCGCAGAGAGCCGACGCGCAGTGATAGGAGGGCGCCTTGGGGAGGGTACTTTGTTCGGCCGGGCCCGTGGATCGTGGATGCGACCAAGCGACGATGCTGGGCTGCACTGCACCCCACGCTTTCCAGCTCTCTCAGCTCTCACTGCCAGCTCCCGGCTCTCATTCTCCCCGCGGATGTCCGACGCAGGGCTGCGTTGAGCGCGATAGGCGGTCCGGTGGCGCGGATCTGGCTGGAGAGCGGGCGCGGAGTGCTTCTGGTGGTGGGTCAGTCCTTTGGTCGCGAAGGTCGAGGGCGGCGATGGGCGCGATGCGATGGACGCGGAGGACGCGGAGGACGCGGAGGACGAGGTCGATGGTGTATGGTGTGCGGTGTGGTGGTGAGACTTGTGGAAGATTGGGCCTGGACGGGGGCCAAGGGACCTTGGACCTTGGACCTTGCATTGGCGGGGAAGCCCTCGACTCTCTCACTCACCCACACAATTCGAACTCTGTGACGAGCCGCCGCCGCCACCACCAAAGCCTCGACCTCATTTCCCTACAGCAAACCCTTACGCAATGCCTCTGATCACCCAACTGACGATGATGATGATGATGATGAGTTGAAGCTTCTCGCGTCGCCGTCTGCAGAGCCGCTCTCCTCACAGACCACGCCCAGCTACCGTATCATCAGCGCGGCATGATTGCTGTCCATCAATCGGCCGCCCACACGAGGGCCAAGGGCACACGAGCGTTGCGACGCCCCTATCTCGCATGGCGGCATTGATACCCTCCTGGGCCTGGAGTCATGGTCGAACCAACGGCAGCTGGGGCTGGCGAGTCGTTGGCTTCGGGCACGCCGCTCGTCGCCAAGTCCCGAAACGGCCATCCTCTGCGCACTGGTTGGCTGCGGCGGCGCGGGCCTCGAAGGCAAGAAGGACAAATTCTGGAGCGCTGCGGGAGGATGTGCACAGAACTACGGCCTTATCAGCTTTCTGACCACTTCGGCTGCTGTGCCGGTCGTCTGCCGGGTCCGCCCTTCGCCCTCGAGCCAGCTTCTTCTACCCTCTGTTGACCCTTGTCAGCGGCCGACTACTGTCAAGCCTGTACCGTGCCGAATTACTTTACTTTAACCATGCCCATGCTCTCGACTTCTTGACCTCCCCACCTCGTGGAACTGTGAAACCATCTCCCCAGGTCCAACTTCTTGCCCAGGTCCCTCTCCCGTCGACCTCTCCGCTTCACTCGAGGAGCGAAGACTAAACTCCCCCGCGGAGCTTCGTAGGCCTACGCGGACTTTTCCTTCCAACGGTTCAGCACGACAACACCTGCAGCCATGGCCGATCACTACGACGTGGAAAAGGCTGCCTACCCCGAGGTCAGCTCGACGCCGGCGAGCAGCAAGCACCCCGCCTCATACACCGTCGACGATGGCGCCGTGCCGGGAGAGAGTTTCGAGTCCGGCAACAGCCTCTACGCCCGCGTGCAACGCATGGCCGGCAAGCTCAACATCGAACAGAGAGGCATTGAGCGTGTCCCGGAGAACGAACGTACCGACACTTCGTACGCGAACATCGGAACTATGGTGAGCATGCCTTTCGATGCGAAGTCACGAACGAGGACGCTGATTTCGAACTCAGTGGCTGTCTGCCAACATGGTGGTTTCCTCTTTCGCCATTGGAGTTCTGGGAAAGTCGCTCTTTTACCTGGGCGCGGCTGACGCCATGCTCGTCGTTCTCTTCTTCAACCTGATCGGTATCATGCCCGTGTGTTACTTCTCCACTTTCGGCCCAGTGTTTGGTCTCCGTCAGATGGTGCTGTCCCGATTCTGGTACGGCTGGTACGGCGTCAAGCTCAGTAAGTCCGCTTCTGTCTAGGTGAAATATCAAGAAGCTAACAGTGCTTCAGTCGCCATCTTTAACGTTCTGGCTTGCATTGGCTGGTCATCCGTCAACTGCATTGTCGGCGCGCAACTCATCAACGCCGTCAACAACGACGTCCCCGGCTACGCCGGCATCCTCATCATCGCCATCTGCACTTTCTTCGTCACTCTCTTCGGCTACAAAGTCGTGCACGCCTACGAATTCTGGTCCTGGATCCCCACCTTCATCATCTTCCTCATCGTTCTTGGAGTCTTCGCCCACTCCGGGGACTTCGTTGCCATCCCCATGGGCGTCGGCACCTCCGAACTCGGCAACGTCCTCAGCTTCGGCAGCACCGTCTATGGCTTCGCTACAGGCTGGACTTCCTACGCCGCCGACTACACCGTCTACCAACCGCCGACCCAAAGCCGCCGCAAAGTCTTCTTCAGCACCTGGCTCGGTCTCATCTTCCCGCTCATCTTCACCGAAATGCTCGGCGTCGCCGTCATGACGGCAACGGACCTCAACGGGGGCGACAACCGCTACGCAACCGGCTACTCTGCCTCTGGCACCGGTGGTCTCCTCGCCGCAGTCCTCTTCCCGCCTCTAGGAACTTTCGGCAAATTCTGCCTCGTCATCCTCGCTCTGTCCATCATCGCGAACAACTGCCCTAACATCTACTCCGTCGCCCTCACCGTCCAGGTCCTGGCCAAGTGGACGCAATACATCCCCCGCTTCGTCTGGACCCTCGTCGGCACGGGCGTCTACATCGCCATCGCCATCCCGGGCTACAGGTACGTTTCTTTTTCCCTCCTCACACGAACCCTTTCTTGGTCGCCGCTAACACGGTCACAACAGCCACTTCGAAACCGTCCTCGACAACTTCATGAACTTCATTGGCTACTGGCTCGCCATCTACGAAGGCATCGCCTTAACCGACCACTTCCTCTTCAAGCGCGGCTTCTCCGGCTACACCGTCGCCCACTACGACCAAAAGTCCCGCCTGCCCCCCGGCTTCGCCGCCATCCTGGCCTTCTGCTTCGGCGTCGCCGGAATGGTCACCGGCATGAGCCAGACGTGGTGGGTGGGTCCGATCGCGCTGCATGCCGGCGAGGCGCCGTATGGCGGGGACGTCGGGTTTGAGCTCGGCTTCGCGTTTTCGGCGGTCAGTTACGCGGTGCTGAGGACGTTGGAAATTAAGTGGTTCAGGGGTGAGGGGTGGAGGAATTGATGGGGCTGGGGGTTTTTGCGTTTTTATTGCTGGGGGTTTGTGACTGTATTATGTGTGTTTGGATGATACCACTTTCGCTGTTGGATATTAGGGCTGGGCGGGCCGGGAAACAAAAGCTTTTTTCGATGCTTGCGCGCGGTTTTTGCGGTTCCTGTGGGACTGGCTGGCAGTGGTGAACAAGTGAGGGCTCTGGGTACGGACGGCAGTTCACAATCACCACCCCAGATATGGGCGACAACGCGCAAACTCCGTCGTCATCTCCCCCGCCAGCGTGCAGACACGATCCCCTTCTCGAACCGAGCCAGACGCACGCAGCCGCGTCTTTTCCCCCCTTATCCAGTCTGTCCCGTCCGACCAGCTGCGTCTACCACTGTTCCCGCATCTGCCATCGACTCTCCGCGTCCTTGTGGCGGATGGGATCGATTTTCTGGGAATGCGGGATGGTTGTCCTGGACTAGGTGTGAGCGTTGCTGTTGTTGTTGTTGTTGTTGTGGTTGCTGTCTCAAAGCCGCTGCTGTGGACATTGGAGCTGTTGATGCAAAAGCTGGTAGCTAGACTGCGGGATTCTTGTCCGCTTTGATTGCTTGATGGTGGTGGTGATGGTTGCTGCGGTGGGAGGGTGGTGGGGCTGGGTGGTGGTGGACTACAGACGTGGCCATGGGATCGGTCGGCGGTCGTTTTGTGAGACACTTGTCAGATGTATGCTGTTTTCACTGAGGAGAGAGAGGGGTGGGGGGGAGAGAGATGTCAAGCAGCCTTTGCTTCGATGATTATTGCTACAGAATGATCCTTGCAGCTACCTACTCACCCTCCTTCGCACAAGAACAGTTACGGTTTTGGAGAGGGTAGAGTCCGAAATCAAGCGCCTTGATGGGGGGTATCGCACAGAACGCCTGACGCCGTCGTGATTGTTGAGCCGTTGAATCCAGACCCAGACCCGATGTCCCGAATCCCAGACGCACATTGTGTGTATGCTCTCCATCCAGCCAAGAAGTGTAGCAGAGGTAGCATAACCAACAAAAGACGCCACGAAATTGCCATGGATGCCCAGAAAAGGAAAAAAACCCCCCAGACCCCAGTATCCCTCTCTGCGCGATCCAAGCATACACCCCTTTGCCTCCTCTCCATTGCTTCCTTGTATTTTTGTTTTATTTTTCGTCGTTCTCATCAACCGCTGCTTCGGCCTCAGCATCGCAGCCCAGATCCTCCCGCAACCACAGCCCTAACGTCCCAGTGCTTCCGCCACAAACTCGGTAGGTTCAGATTGATTGCGCATTGGACGAGGGCGCGGTGTTCCGGAGACGTGCAGCGAACCAGAACCACATTCCTGGATCCCGGAAGCCGAGATGCAGGACTATGGAGCGTGATGCCAACGTGCGGCTTTCTGCTTCCCGCAACACCATTACCACCACCGCAGTCGCCGCGGTCGTCGACGCCACAGCTGTTGTCGACCTGTGAAGAGGAGGACGAGGTGGAAGAGGCGCTGTTGTTGGTCTTTTGGGAGGCGGGAGACGCGTGCGAAGAGGAATATGGAGAGGAGGATGGTGATGAGGAGGCTGGTGCAGAGGAGGAAGAGGCGGTGGAAGCGGCGGTGGGGTTGCTGGAGGAGGGAGAGGAAGCGGAAGGATATATGGAGGGTGTAGAGGGTGGAGAAGACGAGGAGGATGGAGAGAGTGTGGTGGAGGGCCTGGATGGGGAGGGGGGTGGACATGAGTGGGACGAAGAGGAGGTGGTGATGTTGTTCTTGGAGTTCGTGGTGGTCGTGTTGGTTTTAGTGGTAAAGCAAGAAGATGAGGAGGATACCAAGGAAGAGGATGGCGTTGCGGAAGAGGAGGGACCCAGGCATGAGAGGAGTGGGGTGTTCCTCTTATTGTTGTTGTGGGAGGCGCTGGAGGCGCTGGAGGCGCTGTGGTCTCTTGAGGAGGACGAAACTACAAACGCAGTAGACGAGGATGCCAATGACCATAGAGACGACTTCATAGAGAGGGAAGCAGACGAGCATGGTTGCGATGAGGTCTTGTCGGAGATGGCGGTGTTCTTCTCACTGTCTCTAGTCTCGACGACGTCCTTGTTCCGGGAGCGGCGTATAGCCCCAGTAGTGCTGGATCCCTTTGTAGAGGAGCAGGCCGACGAGGATGATTGTGATACCGATGGGGATTGACGCGAGGATGATGACGAGAATGATGATTGGGTGAGGGCCTGAATACATAGGAGCTCGAGGAGGGGGAGGAGAAGGGTGTTGTAGTCGTGGAGGGTGGAAGAGTGGTCTTTGGAACTGCGGTCGTGGCTTGATTTACGCGAGGTGTCGTGGTGAGGCGAGAGGTGAATGTCGGTGGGAAGAGCGGCTGAGGTCGCGCTTGCTACGTTGTTGGGCTGCGCGTAGGAGGTGTTAGGTGAGGAACAGTAGCGAGAGTCTAATGGGAATGGGACTTTGGCGGCTCGGTGGATTCTGTCGGCGGAGAGTTGTTCCATTTCCACGCTGGATTTAACCGAGAGAGGGAGGTGGCTTGAGGCATTTGGCATGCTGGTTGGGGAACGCTTGTGCGCCGTGTCGGGTTTGATGTTTGCTCCGTCGGGCTGCTTGTCCTTGATGATGGTACCGGGATGATCGGGGCTTGCTGGAGAGGAGACTGTAACGGCGTGCTGGACATTGACGGTGGCTTTGCGGAGTCTTGATGTGGGGGTGGTCGAGTGAGGAAGCCCTTTCGAGGTGGTGGGTCTGCTGTCTGACAAGGTGTTTTTGGCTTGCATGATCGGGACTGCGTGAGAGTGGAGTAGTCGTTTTCGTGCGTAGAAAACGATATGGATGGCAGATGCGAGATTCAGAAAGACATGATACAGCCTGATGTAGGGAATTTATTGTACTTTTGGCAGGCCACTGTCAAGGAGATCTACGGACGAAGGGTTGTGACATATTGGTCAAAAGTACAAACGCAGCCTTCGCCATTACCGACATCAAGGAAACCATATGATTGCTTCGTGACTTGCCTCGTGTACAGACAAGAAAGAATCGAATGGCAATGCTATGAGAATTATCTAGTAACCTACGTGTGCCTTACTGTACAATGCCGCCGACTGCGGGAGGATGCCTTTGTGATAGTCGACGCAGAGTCAGCGTTCAACTAACTATGCATCATGTATTCTCGTGCTCCGGCATTTCCACGATGCACCGAGACAGCCATTCTTAACTTCCATGATGCTTGTCACTTGCATGGAGGTGCAGGTGAAGGGGAGGTTTGGTGGAAGGTGGCGGAAGTGAGAGAAGCGAGGTCTCAGTCTTCGATGCGCTTCGGCGAATCGCTTGCTGAGAAATTCCTTCGACGATGAGCGCCCGCCCGTAATCACGTGATGTCCGGACGTCACTATGAATGCCTGGAAGCTCCATCCTCGCACTCTCTCCGCCTTCCATATATCAAAGAACAACGTCCGCATCCTACTGCACCATCATCACTCCCGAGCAACACCGTCAGCCATGGCGTTCATGCTCAAGCGTCCCTTCGCGGTCGCATCTGCCTTTAAGCAGATGCCAAAGACCTCGACCACCATCTCCGCCCGCGCTTTCCACCACACGCCACTCAAGTCTGCCTCGAACGGCTTCTTCAACTCGCGGCCCGCCGCCTCCACGCTCTCCAAGTCGAACAATGTATTCCGCTCCTCCTTCCGCCGCAGCTACATGCAGCAGGCTCCGACCATCAACGGCGGCAGCATGATGCAGCGTCTGCTGTACGGCGCCGGTATCTTCGGCGGCACCCTCGTCGCCATCAATCTGGTCTTCAACCGCGAAACCAGAGAGGATGGCGGCATGCCTCAGTATGAGAGGAGCTACCTCAACGAAACTTTCATGCACACTGGTCTCGGAATTGGAATCATTGGTGTCGCCGCGCGCGCTCTGCACATGAACGGCTGGAGCTACAGGCTCATGGCGGCGAACCCATGGATGGTCCTTGGTATTGGTCTTGTTGGCTCCATCGGCACAATGTACGGCTGCATGAACACGGCGCCCGAGAAGTGAGTATTCCAACGTTCCGTCTGATGGAGTATCGAACTGACAGATTCTCTAGCTACGTCCAGAAGTACGCTCTCTGGGCTGCCTTCAATGTCACCCAGGCCGCTCTCCTGTCTCCCCTGATGTTCCTCCAGCCCGCCCTCCTCGCTCGCGCCGGTCTCTACACTGTCGGTATGATGGGTTCCATCGCCTTTGTCGGCGCCACCGCCAAGCAGGAGAAGTACCTCTACCTCGGCGGACCCCTGCTTGCCGGCGTTGCCATCGTCGCCCTCTCCGGTCTCGCTCCTCTCGTCATCCCCGCCACCGCCACGCGCACTCTGATGCTCACCGAGAAGCTCTGGCTGTACGGCGGCCTTGCCGTCTTCGGTGGCTTCACCCTCTACGACGTCCAGAAGGTGCTGCACCACGCGCGCATGTCTGAGCGCGGCATGGTCAAGCGCGACCCCGTCAACGAGAGCATCAGTCTCGAGCTCGACTTCATCAATATTTTCGTGCGCATGGTCCAGATCCTGGGCATGCAGCAGCGCCGCAAGTAGATGCGGATGCCTCTGAACATTTAGCGAGCATGCGTCAGTCGCTGACGATGGTGATGATGTCGAGAACGCTAGTTTGAGACAAAATGAGATGATCGAGGTTGATATTCTTATGGCGTATTGGGGATCGAAATGGATTCGACTGGCTGGGGTTATGAACTTTTTTTGGTCACTGCTCTCCGCTCCCTTAGCGATTGCATACTCGTCGTGTCCCTAATGTACCACTAGCAGGACTGAAGTTCAATCAAATGCAACTCGATGGAACAACTATGATGACTGTCTTAAGTGCCTCAAAGTGCTTTAGAGCGCCCCAAACGTCCCTAAAGCGCACACTTATCACACCTATCACCTTCGTGATCCAGCGCGGTCCTCAAGCTACATTGGATTTCAGTTTCCCCTCCTGGATTGACAAGATCATAGCAGGGTTCCCCGGATCCACCCAAGCAGATCGTCCCGTGCGCCGTAGACCAGGGCCTGCGTGCCATCATTGCAAGTCCGACATCGACCAAAGACTCTGGACGAGGAAAACGAGAAGATAAACTAGAAGTTCGACAGCAACCCAATGTTGAATCGTTGCCCGATCCACGCAGAAGTGAGATGAGATCAGATGTCCTTACCTCCGGAAATACGACTAACGACCATCAGCTCCGTATCCGCGATCGAAACTCCCTCCCAACAATTTACGCCGGCCGGTTAACGAGATGGGAAGAAGGGGGACAAAACGGGGACAAAACGGGGGAAACAAGAACGGAAAAACACCTCTCCACTCCCACTCCCACTCCAACTACCCTCCACATCCCCGTCCATCACACCAAACCCTCACCTCCCAATAATCATACGTAGCCTACCTCCCCCTCCCCCTCCCCCTCTCAAAATTCCGCCTGACCTCCTCCGCCCACGGATCCCGACTCAGCTCCGTATCCTGATACCCGGTGGACAGACTCTCCGGACCAGGAAACAACGGCGTCGGTATAGCGACAACCGGTTTTTCCCGCCTTGTGGGTGTTTTGCCTTCGAGTTGCCGGAGTGTGTTGGCTCTGTCTGCGGCGATGTTTTCGCTGTTGGTGCTCCAGGAGCTGGTGCTGGTGGTGGGCGAGTGTGGGGAGGGTGGCGGGTGTGGTGAGCTTGGTGCCGGTGGTGAGGAGGGAGGGAGAGGGGGAGGGGGCTTGGGGCGCTGCGCAGATGCTGGGCTTGGACGCGGGCGGTCCTCAGGTGGGATGTAGGTGTTCGGTTGGAGGAGCTGCGGCTGCTGCTGCTGCGGCTGCTGCGGCTCTCTTCCGCTTCCGGTGCCATGACTTCTTGAAGTCTGTGGTGGCGGGGTGTATGTCTTTGGCTGGAGGAGCTGATGCTGATACTCCTGCTGATAGGGATCGCTTTCGCTTCCAGTGCCTCGACTCTTTGGGGTCGTTGGCGGTGGCGGTGGAGTTGGGCGAGTTAGGGGCATTCTGGAAACTGCTGCGGCTGCTGGGAATAATCTGGCGTGGTCCTGGGATTCGGTGTAGGTTTGAGGCAGGAGCTGCCGCTGAGGGGGTTCTGTTCCGCTTCCAGTACCTCCACTCTTTGAGCTCCGTGGCGGAGGAGTTGGACGAGGTCGGGGTGCTCGGGGCGCGGCGGGTGGTGCTGCAGGAGATGATTTGGAGTCGTCCTGTAGAGGAATGTAAGTTCGAGGGAGTAGCATCTGCTGTAATCCATTTCCACTTCCACTTCCACTTTCATGCCCTCGAGGGGTCCGAGACCGTGCTGGTTGCTGCAGCGTCGTCGTAGTCATGCTCCTCGAATCGTCGACAGTGCTTTGTCCCCTTCCGACGCCGTTCCCAGCCCCGCTTCCCGCCTCTCTTCCAATGGCCCTCCCAGCTCCTCTTCCCCTTCCCCGTACAAAAGCCCCCGGCGGCGGCCCCCTCCTTGTCGGCGGCGGGTACACCGTACTCGCCTCACTCCCCATCTCCGACGCCATCTCCGACGCCAGCACACTCGCTTCACTTCGAATTGGCATCGGTATCTGCGGCCCTGTCGGCGGGCGGCGCACAGCTGGCGCAGGTGGTGGTAAGGGATTTGCATGTAACGGTCTGCCAAGAGTATTTGGGAGGCGCGCAGGTTGTGGAAGGCTGGCCCGGATGCGTTCAAAGGGCTCGCGCTGGAGGTGCGCACTTTCTTGGTCGGAGTGTGTGGCATTGCGGCGATTTCTGCGGTGGAGGTGGGCGATGATGAGTATGAAGATGGCGATGGGGAGGATGATGGCTATTACGATTAGAACGATCTCCCAGACGGGGAGGGTGGTGGCGGATGGGGCTGGTGTTGGGGAGGAAGAGGGCGAGGGAGAGGCGGCGTTGTGCATGGCGGTGTAGGCCGCGGTGTTGGTAGTGGAGGGTTGACCGGTGTTGTCCTTGTCTGGGTTATCCAGAAGGAGGGGAGCCATCGCGATCGCCTTGGTCGCTGTTGTTGTGTTTTCGGTGTTATCGACGATGGTGGTGTGCCCGACGCTACCGCATGCTGAGTCTGGAACTGACCATGATGACGGCATGGTCATAGAGGGCCATTAAGAGGTGGCTTGAGGGGGTGATGGGTGTATTTAAAGGGCTCGGGGATCGAGATATCGAGGAAAGAGAAGTGATCGCTCGACGATGAAGCTGCAGGGCGCGTGAGCATATAAGTATCTACCCGGCGTCTTGTTCCGGCGTGAAAAACAATCCTTGTTCAATGCGATGGCCCAGTGCTGACAGTTGGAGGTGGCTTCATTCACTGGCTGCTATCAGTGCTCTGGGTGAGCATCCGCCATCTCTGGCCGACATCGGTCAATCGTGAAGTTGAGCCGGTGATGACGATATGCGCTGTCGGCGATGCTACGCTCAAGTATGCGCGTTATGCCGCGCCATGTGATTTGCAGACCGACGCCCTATCACGAGTGATGCTGGCCATGCTTTGATGTCACCCACTGGCAGACATTGCGTGTTCACTGGTCAATACCCATGATATTTCGGGGTAGCCGATGATTCTGGCATCTGGAATGAGATTTGCAGAGTACTTTTGACTCTTAGGAAAACAGGAACAGAGATTGGAAAGAATTTGGAAGAAAGTATGATGAGTCACAAGGTCTTCAGAGAGAGTAAATTGCACTGGACTCAAACGATTATCGTGGAAAGGGATCAACAAGAACAGGAAAACAAGAGTACACAGCACTCATCCTGAAGTAAAACCCGAAGTGAAAGAAAAGGTTTTCTAAAAAATCAGTACCGCATGTACGCACCGCAGACGTAACCAAACCTGCTCAGGAATCGGAACCACTGCTACTAGGATTACCGGACTTCCTCTTCCTCAGACCATTCATTGATATCGGCGGAGGCGTCTTTTTCCCCTCTAACTTCTCGGTCCGCATCTTCCGCAACTCACGTTCCAACGTCGCAGACAACCTCTCGAGTATCCACTCCGCCTCCGTCTGGCTCCCCATCAACGGGCTCTTTGTGCCAAGCCAGCTCCATCTCGCCGGTCGCTGGTCATCAGGATCCGGCTTCTCCGCCTTCCCACCAGCCTCGCCAATACCGACCAAACCATCTTCTTCGGATCGGTCTGCTTTGATCGGAGGCTTGCGATGCAGACTCGGGTCCTCCTCGTCTTGTCCAACGAGCTTGAGAAAGTACGCCCATTGTCCGTAGCTGTATTCCTTCGGCGGGGACACCTGCGCATCTTTCATGACTTCACGAACCTCTTTGGCGAGTATATAGTGGTAGAAATGGGTGTCGCGCTCGAGTTCATCGCCGCGCTGGCCCGCTTCCTCGGCTTCTTCAAGCTCTTCTTCTGCGATGTGCTTGGTGAGACGGTCGAGTGCGAGCTCTTCGACGTGTTTCTTTCTGTCGTCGCCCTTTTTATGATCGTTGTTTTCGGCTCTGCGGGAAAGAAAACCAGGCGGCTGAGCGACCGTGATTTGGTCGTTCGAGAAGATGTTCTGACGGCCCAGCTTTTCTAAGCCAGCCTTGACGGTGTTGCGTACGCCTTTCTCATCAGGTAGAACAGTCAGGCTGCCGAGCCAGATGGTGAAGTCGCTGAATGTTTTGACGACTGTGTCACCCATATTGCTGATGAGGACTGTCAGGGTCGGAACGGCGAGTAGAGACCACAACACGAAGAATGCCCTCCCAGCGTTACTCTCTGGATACAAGTCGCCGTACCCGATGGTCAACAGACTCGTGTAGGAGAAGTACAGAGCTTGGAAGTAGCTCCATCCCTGGGACTTGCTCTCGCTGGCGCGGAACACAACAGCTCCGATGAACCAGAGGATGCAAGCTGCCAGCGTCGACATAGTCAGTGCAGTGTATCGCCTCAGTCGCTCAGCGCTCTTCTGGATGTGGCGCATAATGTAAAACTCCTGCTCTCTCCGCTCGAGCTCTGACAAGCCTTTCTGAGCAAACTTGATCGTCTGAAAGGGTCCGATCTTAATGGTACGTTGTTCGGGGTCAACAGAAGAAAGAACCTTCTCTCGCTTCTTCTCCGTGAAGCGAGCTCCCATTTTTACTTTTCCTCTTTCCAGGACCAACGACCGAATGGAACCGATGACCAGACCGATGATTACGATACCACCAATCGCGAAAGGGAAGAGAAGCGAGCGGCCGAGATGAGTCTTTGGCGGGAAGTCGGATCCCAGTCCGACGGTGAGTAGTGTGTAGTCAGCCCAGTAAACAGCGTCGAGGTATGCCCAGCCCTCGACGTTAGAGAAAACCAAGGCACCGAGGAGGAGGTAGCACATGAAACTAATGGTCTGCAGCATTAGCGTCCGTTGGCTGATGGTAAGTCTGAACTCTTTCGGATAGTGCTTCCTCAGAGCACCCAGTGCAGTGCCAACCATGAGTGTGGCGATGATGAAGTAGAGCGCAGCAGCCATGATGGCATAGTAGAAAGCCTGAGACAATGCATGGGCATTCGTTGGCTGGATGCGGAATACTGAAGATGAAGCTACCGACACAAGCGCTATGAGCAGGAAGGAGGCCAGATAGAAGCCGCCTGTGGTAATAGGCTGCGCGATAGCGAAAGGCAGCCTTTGGGCCATGTTCAGTAGGAGAGATCCATTAGCAACGACGGCAGAAGCAAGAGAGACTGCGTTGATGGCAAGAAGCCTGTCCATACACATTAGTGCCTATAATCAGGGATTCCTGCGGTGGAACATCTACCATGAGGGGTCCTCGACGCGCTGACCTATCGTTTCATTCGACCCAGGAGGTATGTAGACTCTCCACGTCTCAACCAGGGCGCAGATGCTGAACGCGTTGGCCATGGGACCAAACGTGCCCGCTATCAGGGGAGATGCTGTGGACGCAAACCACCATCGGCTGTAAGGAGGGTTAGCCAACAAATACGAGCGACAGCATGGTGGAGCACGTAACTTGGGTCTAAGAAGTCCTGTTCTTCTTTCTCTTCGTTCTCTTCGGCCTTGGTGTAGACGTTGGTCTCAAGATCCTCGGCGGCCTCGCGAACCGGACCATCTACGCCGGGGTCGTTCATGATGGCTGTTGTTGACGGAGGTTGTTGCCGTCGAGGAGTTGCCAGGTAGCATGCGCGTTAACGTTATGTCAAGGTTGAGGCGCGACGTCAGTGTGAGAGAAAGACATGCCCTGTGACTTGGTGGCGGCGGTCTCTTGCAGGAGTTCAAGCTCGTCAAGTACCTCGACTGGTGTATATCCTGCGTATGTTGGACGGGAGGTCATGTTGTGCGCAGATGACGCTGTTGGCGGCTCTGCGGCACCCGCTGCCTTGATTCGAGCTGAGAGGCGCAGGGACAACTTGGGTCGCGTGCCTGAATCATTGTCCAAGCGGCTGTTCCCATCTCGGAATTTTGGATCATCCGAAGCCCGGTAGAAACCTCTCCTGCCACCACCACTCTTTTACTTGAGCCTGCACACCTCCATTCAACACCTCATAGTATTTCCAGTGAGCGCCATGCAAAGGCGGGACACGCAGTTTCTACCATGTTGGGCTCTAGAGATATGGTGTGTACAAGACCTCTGAGACCATTCCACGTGCATAGAGACAGCGCGGTGTTGACCTGTCTCCGTTGCGACTCTCGCTCTTCGCTTGGGAGACTACGCGCGGTCGTAAGCATTCGTGGCGGCCTTAGCCACCGGATTTCCGCAGTTGATAGGTAGAGTCTATTGCGCAGATTCGAGTGGCTTGCTAGTGACTTCGACTAGGCCTACAAAACGGCCCAGTAGCCCCCCTTTCTCAGTCCGCATGACTCTCGCTCTCCATCCAGAGGCTCTCTCAGACTTCTGAGAGAACTCATAGCACCCGCTCTTGCCAGCTTTCCGTGGCTGCTGCGCGGAAGATGCGCTGCAGACTCGAGTGCCTTACTGATAAGTACAGCTGGGCCTACGAAACGGGACCAGCAAACCTGCTTTCTCGATGAAGCGAGCACGGTGACCATTTTGGATCCACTGAATGGTTGGACGGTATAGTTGAGACCGGGAGTCTTCTTGTATCATCATTGCCTAAGGTCGGGTTGCATCCTCTCGGAGAGTAGGGTCACGGCACCCGCCCCGCACCGGGCCAGTGACAGCCGATGCCGAAGTAAACCCGGGCACTCCCGTCCGCCATTCTTCATGTACCCACCACATCCACGAGCCCGCTCCCATTACCAGTCAACACCAATCGAGCAAAGGCCATTCGGATCTTCGCGGTCTGTCGCCACCATAGGCACGGATCGGAGCAGAGGCGTCAACTACACCGTCCACGGGCCGGGGCAAGGGAGCCTGTTCTTCAAAAGGCGCGACCGATCGACCGCGCACATTGCGACAACTCCTGGGGCCCTGGCTGACCTTGGAGCTGCTTGGCCTTCGACCGACAACTGATTTCAAAGGCCCTAGCCCTTACAGCAAGAGTCTGCTCCTGAGCCACTGAATCTAACAGAGAAGATATAGTGATGACAGTCCGCAACCGCTTTGTCCGTTGTACGTGGTCCGAGGCGGCGCGGTCTCTTACGTTAATCCGCGCTTTTGCCGACCATCTCCACAATGGCAAACCACATACAACATGGGGAGCCTTTATGACTGTCGTGGAGAACAGTGCGCGCTCCTGGGTTCCGCGCGCCCTCAACTTTCAAGAGCATGGAGATCTTTTCGTTGTTCTTTCGCCTTGCGCAAGAGGATCGTGGAAGAGAGGCAAATGGGAACAGCCTCCAGAAAGAGCACCGCTGGTGAAAAAAGAAACGGGAGGATATATGGTCTGATGTGACGATTGGACATATTCGTACCGCATCAAAAGCCATGTATGATGAGGTCGATGCCTCAAAATGCAACGTGGGCCCGGGCGAACACATCCTTGAGTCGTATCTCCAGCTTGTCTGGCTCTTCCGCAACGGACTCTTTTGCCTGCTAGATTCGTCCGTGGATCCGGAGGGTTGGGCCTCCATGTTCTATTCTGCTCTCAAACCTCTCCCATCAGGTTTTCTGTGTCGAGTATGTATATCGTATCGGGACTGGCCCAGACAGCCCATTGGTCTCGTGCCCCGCCTCGGAAAGGACGTCCTGGTGGAAGATCTGTCGCCAAGTCCCTCGAAGGAGGTTGACTGACGGAATCCCACAGCGATCGGTCACGGCGGATACAAGCGCCAAGATTGGCATCAAAGAGCTTGGGCGAAGGGATACTTGCGGCTTCCATCGAGCATGTTTCTCCGGGTGGCCACAGGCTCTTCCTCTGGGAACAAAGCCATGAGCCTCTCTGGCAAACTGCGCGGCATTATTGCATAGGGCAGATAAGGACTGCAGAGCAGAGCAAGGATTCATACCAAAGGCCTCAATCGAATGAGTGTCACTGCCGTGGAGAGAAAGAGTTGGGCGAAGATCTTGCTGGTCAATGACTATGCTACGCTATGGTGGCTAGAAAGACTTGCCCGCGGCGAAAATGGCCCCTCTGCTGTGTTTTGGCCAGAGAGCTGCATGATGCCCCTCCAGCCTGCCCGCACGTCGCTATCCCATTCATTCGGTCCGACCCTGTGCGCTGCGGGGGCATTATCCCCTCCAACAGCTATCATCCGTGTATGCCACCAAAGACGCGTATGTTATGACCGTTGTTTGTGCGTAGTACCTGGGTGTAGCGGAGGTTGGGATGGGTCACGGGGCCATGTTTGCGGATCCAGAAGCCCAATTGTATGGGGCTGCCGCTCTTTGTGGTAGAGCCTCCAACCGTCATCGTCGACGCGTAGACGATGAAGCGTACTTGGAAGCTGACTACATTGCTAAGGCGCGTACCGACGCGCTCTCCACGGCGTGGATGCCGTGCTCTGCTTTCTAGATCATAGACTGCTTCTGCTTGCAATGCCTCAGCCGGGTAAGAGACCGAAGGCACTGGCAGCTCTGGCCTGCGCTTACCCCAAGTCTCTTGGCTCAGCGCGATATCTCCATGAGGCTCTCGATATTACCACAGGCTTCTATGGCCACGTTGTTGTGGCAACTCATGCTCGCATCCGCCGCTGTCATTCGCGAAAGCTGTGGGGCCTGAAATTGCTCTACAACCTGCCCGAGGCTCTGGTTGGTGGCATTGCACGCGTGACGTGCTTGTTATGATTGCGGGCGAGAGAGATTTCGCTTAGCTACTATATAAGGGAGGTTGACCTCGCTCCTTCCTCGCCCTCCATCTCTCTTCCCACCTCGCCCCCCCCTCCCCATCACCAACCTTTCTCCCCCCTTCAACTTCGGTTGTCTGCGGCGCTGCTCGACGTTCCTCGTCCCGCTCATCGCCGCCTTTCCAAAAGCACCCTTCAAACCCTCCGAGAAGTAAGTGTCTCAATGCCCTCTGTAGCTTAAGATCTTTGCAGCGACACCACCGCGAGTCTCGTAACCCACGCTACCGCGACATTTTACATTCTCTACACTCGCTCCTCACTCCGCTCGACTTTGACCCTGCTTGGTGCGCACCCACCTCTCGTACTTTACTGACGCTCTCGACTTGTAGGCTGATCGGGTGTCACCATGTCTGACATGTGGAACTCCGCCCCCTCCCCGGCCGCGTCCGACGATTTCGACGACAAGGTCGATGCGGGCGACAAGGCGGAAGACGACGACAGCGCAACCTTTGATCCCACGCCCCTCCCGGAGCCCATCGAGCGTGAGGGAGCGCTTGAACGCGCTCAAGCACATGGGTTCAAGCCGCGCAAGGATTACAACTACGAGGTCTACATCGCGCAGGCTGGTGGCCCGGGTGCCGCTGAGGGTGAGAGTGCCAGGAACAATGTCCCGGGCTATCTGGAGCCGTCCTGGGCGGCTACCGCTGCTCGGTACGAGTGGAATGACGAGCATGGCGATGTCGCTCCGCGAATTCCTGCTCTTGAGAAAGCGCTGTTCAGGACTGAGAACGCTACCAAGGCTGGCCAACTTCTTGCCAGCTACGATAGCTTTACTGCCAACTGTGATGGTGCCCAGGTCAAGCCAATTAACAAGGTAAGTCCTGAACCACACTAACGGGCATCACCTTCGCAGCCATACCAATCCTCTTCTTCTTTGTCCCATGCTGACTATCTAATGATAGTTCGAGGATGCAGGATTGCACCCCGTCATCCTCGACAACATCGAACTCTGTGGGTATCAACGCGTCCTGCCTGTCCAAAGCTTCGTCATTCCCGCTGTTCTCCAGGGTTACGATGTTATCGGTATCGCCCAGACTGGCTCCGGAAAGACTGCTGCCTACCTGATCCCTATCCTCTCCAGGCTTATGGGAAAGGCTGATAAGCTTGCCGCGCCGCGTCCGAATATCTTCGACCCCGGCTACGACCCTAAGATCCACAAGGTCCGCGCGGAGCCTCTTGTGCTTATTGTCGTTCCTACACGTGAGCTTGCCGTGCAGATCTTCGACGAGACTCGCCGGCTTGCATACCGCTCTAAGCTTCGGCCTTGCGTGATCTACGGTGGTGGTCCAACTGGTAGTCAGCGAGAAGAGTTGCAGAAAGGCTGCGACATCCTTGTCTGTACTGCCGGTCGCCTTTGCGATTTCATGGACAAGCCGGAGCTTCTGTCCCTGAAGCGTGTCAAGTAAGTCACTCCGTCTGTCCCGGGAAGATCCACGCTGACTGAATAGGTACACCGTCCTCGACGAGGCCGATGAACTCGTGACTCCTGACTGGGAACCTGAGCGGAAGAAGTTTATCAGCGGCGGAGACGTGAACGAGGATGATGACCACATCTATCTGATGTTCTCTGCCACCTTCTCAAAGGAGCATCGGAAGATGGCGCGTGAGTTCTTGGCTGAGGAACACTGTCGGGTCCGCATCGGCCGTGCGGGCTCCACCCTCCCTAACATCACTCAAGAGGTGATCTATGTGCCGAGGGAGCAAAAGCAGAGGGCTCTTTACGATCTGCTGTTCTCAAAGCCGCCCGCACGCACTATCATCTTCGTCAACGGCAGGAACGAGGCCGACAGGGTTGAAGACTTCCTCTTCAACATGCAGCTTCCTTCCACTGCCATGCACTCTGGTCGTAGCCAGCTCGAGCGTGAGGATGCTATGTAAGTCTACCTCGACATCATGATTAGGGCTCCTTGACTAACTTTAGATAGTCGTGGATTCAAGAGTGGCTCGGTTCCAATTCTCGTCACTACTGGGGTTTCTGCCCGTGGCCTCGATATCGCCAACGTCATGCACGTTATCAACTATGACTTGCCATCCACTGACCACGGTGGTATCGACGAGTATGTCCACCGCATCGGCCGCACTGGTCGAATTGGTCATACCGGTCACGCCACTTCCTTCTACAACGAGCGCAACGAGGACCTTGCCGAGGACCTTGTCAAGATCCTTCTCGAGGCCAATCAGGAAATCCCAGACTTTCTCAGTCGGTTCAAGCCTGAGGATCCGGAGGCGCTCGAGTTCGAAGACGACACCGGCTCTGAGGACAACGAGGAGGATGAGGGTGGAGCGGTCGGTGCTGCTGATGGCAACTTCCAGACTGACGGCTTCGAGCCTGCCCAGAAAGGCTTCGAGCCTGCTCAGGAAGGCTTCCAGCCTGTGGCTGAAGACACTGGCGCCGATGCACTCAACTGGGATTAATCTTCATCAGGTCATCCATCGGCTGGACCTCTTGCTGACTGGACCTTTTGTCGACTAGACCTCTTGCCGGCTTCAATGCCTCTGGCGGTCTCTTTGCTCGCGTTCTGAATACTGACTGTCATTCCGATCTGCTCACTTCTCCAATCAAGAAAGTAGATGGTGTCGATAGTTAGTACATGTTTGGCATTTTCATAGTCTCTGCATCATAGTCAAGTAAAATGCAATGATCTTGCCAACGCTTGTGCCTTGATGCTTATTGGTGATTCGTGATTGATGAATTGAGAGATTTCGCAGAACAGTTCATGCATGTTCGCGCTGGTCTTGAAGATACCGACCATCTTGCGCACTCGGTACTCTAAGATGATGAACCAACATCTCATCGTCTTCTCCCTCTCGTCCACAAGCAAAGTCAATCGGTGGTAAACGTCACGAATCATGCAGAATTTGCTCCTGCCAAAAGCTGGCAAAGTACCTCGGCTCATGACTCGCTCAAGCATTGATCCCTCCATCATGCATCGAAAGGGAAATCAACGCCGGACAACTCTCTGTGCTGTCCCGCAACGTCTCCTCACTTTCGGCCGTTGGCCATGTGCAATTTGTCAGCTACTATCGCGTGCGCAGAGTCCAAACTTTCTGCTAAAATGCTTTCCCGAGGGCTCCGTCTTCCACCCGGAACCTGCACCTAAACCCCTCCTCGTACCACCTCAACACCACCATACTCTCACGACCACTACCTTTTTGCAGCTTCCGTTCCATACAGTAACGATGGCGACCCAAACCCTCCCCTCTCACACCCGCCAATGGGTCCTTGCCAACCACCCGGCCGGCACGCCCATCCTAACCGGCCCCAACCCAACCTTCCGCCTCGAAACCGCCGCCCTCCCCCTCCCCCTCAAGCCCAACCACCTCCTCCTCCGCCCCCTCTACTTCTCGAACGACCCCGCCCAACGCGGCTGGATCTCCCCCCACCGCAACCCCGACCGCCTCTACGTTCCTCCCGTCGCCCTCGATTCCCCCATGCGCTCCGGCGCCATCGCCGAAATCGTGGAGTCTACGGTTGAGGAAGAGGGGTTTGAGAAGGGGGGGCTGGTGAGTACGTTTGAGGGGAGTTGGAGCGAGTGGTTGGTGCTGGGACGGGAGCAGGTTCAGAGGGTTCCGAGTGTGGAGGGGATTGGGGCGAGTACGTGGTTGGGAGCGTTGGGGGGTCCGGGGTTGACGGCTTGGTATGGGACAAAGATCGTTGCGGAGACGAAGAAGGAGGATATTTTTGTGGTTAGTGGGGCGGCGGGAGCTACGGGGAGTATGTGTGTGCAGGTACGTCCTTTTCCCGTTCTTTTCAGAGCGTGATTGAAGAAAGTGATGGAATTGGTGGGTTTCAACCCATGTCTACCAACCCATCATCCTACCCCAGGAAAGACGTGAGACTTTCTTGTCACGTAAGCTGCTCACCACTCCACAGATTGCCAAAAACATCATCGGCTGCCGCAAAGTCATCGGTATCGCCGGCTCCCCCGAAAAGTGCCGCTGGGTGGAATCTCTCGGCGCAGACGCCTGCGTCGACTACAAATCCCCGACCTTCAAGAAAGACTTCCTCGCCGCCACAGACAACGAATACGTAAACGTCTACTTCGACAACGTCGGCGGTGAGATTCTCGACTTTATGCTTTCCCGCATGGCGCGCGAAGGCAGGGTTGCGTGCTGTGGTGCCATATCGTCTTACAACACTGGCATCACCAAGTTGAGGAGCTGGGGCGAGATTATCAGTATGAGGCTGAAGTTGAAGGGCTTTATTGTGTTGGATTGGGTCAAGGAGGGGAGGGCGGGGGAGAGCGTGGCAGAGTTGGCGAAGGCGGCCAAGGAGGGGAGGATCCGGATTGGGGAGGAGAATGAGACGGTTGTGGAGACGGGGTTTGAGGATGTGCCGGGGACGTGGTTGAAATTGTTTGAGGGGGCGAATAGGGGGAAACTGGTTACGAAGTTGGCGAAGTTGTAGAGAAGGGAAGGAGATGTGGGACTGGTCTTGGATGGAACACTATAAACGGATCTAGCGGCGGTTGAAGTGAGCTCGTTGTGATATCACGTACTATAATCTAGCCGGTCACTACTGACGGATCGTAGGAAATTGTTCCCTCTCGGCAATCCACGATAATAAGTCTTTCAAGTCTGATACACAATAGCCACGTATAGAACATTCTAAAATATATCTTCCCATGTCCAAACCTTCGGTGTCTGCTCTCGATACCGCTCACCCATACTTCAGCCCTCGCCTTCCTAGGTTCTCCACGAACAATCAGACTCCCCGTCGCCGGACTCACTTATCATTTATCAGCGGGAAACATGCCCTTTACGGCTTCTCCTCCGCCTGCGCCCCGTTAATCAATAACCCCACTATCCCAAGTTCCCGCTGTGCCGCTCGCCGTCCCGCCGTCACGTCTTTCCCAGGCCTGTCCCTGTCAAATCCCGAATCCACAGACCGGTATCCGTACCCAAGTACCGCAGCCATGGCAGATGCTACCAACCCACCGGGTGTCGAAGTCGACCAGGAAGTAAGTTCTCTCCGCGCGGCCAGTGCTCCTCCAAGGTAAAGAGAGGAAGCAGAACTCGATCTGAACTTTCCCGCAGTTCGTCGACGACGGCGCCGACTCGGCCATTGATGATGACCAGCTGTCCTCCTTCAGTGCCTCACTCACGTCCAGCATCACAAACTACCCGATCGAGAACGGCCGCAGGTACCACGCGTACAAAGATGGGAGCTACATCATGTAAGTTGAGGGGACTGGTGTGGAACCCTTTCTAGGAACAGCTGACTATAACGCAGAAATGCAGGCCGAATGACGAGCCTGAACAGGTATGTGTGGCATCTTGCTCGTTTGGGCTTGCGTTTGGTGCTGACGAATGGATTAGGATCGCCTGGACTTGACGCACACGATGATCACGACGCTGCTGGGCGACAAGCTGTTTCTGGCACCGCTGCCGCAGGACTTCTCGGGAAAGATCTTGGATATTGGATGCGGGTAAGTGGAAAAAGCAAACAGCAACTCCGTCTTCCGCGCTTCATCCATCGTTCCAACCCTACCAAATAACGCTTGAGACCAAGAACTGTAACGAAGGAGAAAAAGAAGGAGCAAAAAGAACACCAACAGCTAACCTTTCTCCCTCCCTCCCCCCACAGCACAGGCATATCATCCATCCGATTCGGCGACCTCTTCCCCACCGCCACCATCCTCGGCAACGACCTCTCCGCCCTCCAACCCACCTGGGTCCCGCCCAACGTCTCCTTCATCGTCGACGACGTCGAATCCCCCTGGACCTACGCCACCCCCTTCCAATACATCTTCTGCCGCTACATGGCGGGCGCCATCGGCGACTGGCCCGGCCTCATCGCCAACGTCCACGACAACCTCTCGAGCGGCGGCTGGGCCGAGTTCCAGGACTACGACTCGCTGTATTACAGCGAGGACGGGAGTCTGGGCGAGGACAGCCAGATGTGGAGGTGGATCAAGACGTTAGTGGAAGCCGGGGAGGCGCAGGGTCGGGACGCGTGTCCGGGCAAGCGGTTGGAACAGTGGGTTCGGGAGCGGGGCTTTGTAAACGTGCATCACGAGGTCTTCAAGGTGCCAATCGGCGGTTCGTCCTTCCTTCCCATCCATCTCCTCCCTATCCCCTGATCCCTTCTATCGACCTACCTACCTGCCTACTGACATACTCCTTCCTCTCCCACCCAGCCTGGCCCCGCGACCCCCTCAAGAAAAAAGTCGGCATGATGAACCTCATCCAGAGCCTCGAGGGCCTCGAGGGCTTCAGTCTGCGCCTCTTCATCGACGGGCTCAAGTGGGATAAGCTCGAGGTTCAGGTCTTCTTGGCCAAGGTTAGGGAGGAGCTCAAGTCGAGGAATATCCACGCCATGTACGACTACCATGTCGTTTGGGCGCAGAAGGCTGGTTGAGGATAAGGACGGAGGGGTGGGGTTGTGAGAGGCAAGTTGGATACGCAGCCAAGATAGAGTATACGGAACGCCGCCAGGCCCCGGTCACAGGACGTTGGAGAGTGTATGTGGCCGAGGTAGCGATGATGCTTTTCGCGGATATCAGAAGTGGCAAGACAGTATAAGTAATCCAGTCTTTGACAGCCAGCCGGCGGCGAAAATCTCGGTAACCCCTTTCATCACCTCCTTTCCGTTTCATCCTTGCTTCCAGCGATACCACGAGTGCAGTCCTAGGATGATGGAAAATTCTGACGCCATTGTCAACAACACCCTGACGACGGATGGAGTGGTATAAGTACTTTCTCTCAAGGCCTAACTACTAAATCTCCCTGTATCTGCTACCCTTTCTATACATCCAATTGCCATTCCACACACACTGAAATGGCTTTACTAAAGTTACATGGGGTACCCTTTCTATAGTACTTCACTGTAGTAATGCCTCCTACACCATATGACTCCACTCGCCGAGGCCGTTCTAGTGGTGTAAGAGCTTTCCGTTCCCATCGCAGTACCACTCAACCAAAAAAAAAACCCCTTTTTCCTTGTTACATAGCCAGGGAACCAAAATAAGCGCCATGGAAACCGTCTCGATAAGCCGGATCAAACAATACATATAGCTTTATATTATATTAGGCCTACTTGGAACACTATAGGTAGGGCACCTCCATCATACATGAACAACGCAAAACTGGATTGACGGACTAACGTCCAGGGCCGTGCGGCGCACGCGGACGCGCGGCGCCCGCTCAACACAATGCTCACTGCAGCACCCACGAGGTTGCAGAGCCACACACAAAAGCCAGTATCACGCGATATTCAGGTGTTGTACAAAAGTGATGCTTGCGATTCAATCTGCTATCTAAACTTCTGCGGAATCTTAATGGTGCGGCCTCGAGAGTTGACTTTTGATGGAGCTGCTGGCATAGGCTCTGGACGCGCCGCAGCAACTGTAGCACTACCACCAGATCTCTGGCGCTTGGCCTTTGGTAGAGCAGGAGCTGAAGCCTTGCGCTTGCCCTTTTGGGCAGTCTGTAATACCTTCTTAGTGTTTTGAGCCTTAATTCGAGCAATGCGCGCTACCTCCTTCTCAGCCTTAGCCTTCTCCCTCTCTTTTTTTGCATTTGCCCGTGCTGTACGCTTTTCTGCTACTTCTTTTTCTTTCAGGAGCTTCTCAGTAGTAGTGCGCGCCTTGCGGATAGCCTTTTGAGTCTCTTCCTCCTCTACCTCTCTTTCTTTTTCAGTAAGGCGTGCTTGTGCCTCTCTTACCTTGCGCGGAGACTAAAATACCGCGCCTCTATAGTAGCCTTTGCCCTACTTTAGGTCTAGAGGCTTGCTATACTTCTTATGTTTCTTCTTAGTAGATAGCGCCTCCCTTAGACTAGCTATTTCATGGTGTAATAGCTCGTTTTGGACCTGAAAGTAGTAGAGCGCAAGGCTTAGCTCTTTTACCTCTTCTGAGTGTATATCCTTGACAGTAGAGCGCAAAATTCGATCTAGATGTTACTAGTCATGCGGTATATCTGTTGCCTACTCACTTCGTGTCCTTTTATCACTCTTTTTGAAGCGTTTAAGTATTCTCTGTGGATCCTAAGGCTATATCCCAGTAGCTGCAAAAGCTTTAAGGATAGTCTTTTTCTTAAAGGCTATCTTCTAGGCATTCCAGAAGTTCAAAAAGAAATCACCCTTCTTAGACGGTACTTGCCCCTAGCTCTTTTGTTAGAATATAGCTAGCTCTTTTATGTAGGCGGTTGCTAGAGGACTAAACATCACCACGTCAAGTGGTTACAGGGTATGGGTTAAGTGAGGAGGGAATACTAAGGGTAGAATTCGATGCTTGCTGCAATAGGCTAAAAATTCCGGTGATATATGGCTTGCATAGCCATTAAGGATAAGGAGGCGCTATAAGCGGCGTGCTTTTCTCTTAGTATAGCGATTAAACACCTGTTTAAGCTATACTAGCCCAATATTATTATTACTCTAGCCTGAAGGAGATACTACTACAAAGGTATTATATTCTTTAGCTCTAATATCGGCTACCTAGGTCGATCGTACTTTGTCTGATAATACCGCATAGATAATTCTAGGTAGTAGAGTAGTCCCATTAGCACAAATTACTGCTATAACTGTAATCCATTCACGAGAGCTATCCTATAGCGCTGCTCTAACCTCTTTTCGCTCCTATATCTACCGATTGAATATTCTTTTAGTCCGTCTAATAGTACCTAGCATAAAGCCTTTTTCATCTATATTATAGGTATTACGCTCCTGAATGTTATACTAGGCTATCTTCTCCTGTAGTAGATTGAAATATGCCTTATATTTCACCTCTGAATCGGCGTTGTAGCGGATAGCGTCTATTCCTATAGTCTATTTTGATAAAAGCTCATCCTTATTCCGGTGGAAAAAGCGTGTAACCTAGCGCGCGCTTACAGGCGTTCTAGGGATCGTGGAGGCCGCATTTTAGACTATCTGCCTTGTTAGAGCAAGGCCTATTTGGGTAAGCTCTTTAATATAGCAAACAACCTCTGCCTCCTGTTATGGGTTGAGCTTTTGTTGATCGTGTTTCTGGGCATCCTGCGATTACTGGCAACCTCGGTGTCTTCGGGATAAGGTGGATCGGTCAACACCATGCTCTTTGGCAATTACTACATACGTGAATTGTTCTCCTGGTTCGAGCGCTTCGATTGCTGCTAGTGCAGCCTTAATAGCCATAGTGGATGTGGAGATATCACGCGTTGCAATCAAGGCAGGATTGAGGTAGTTAAGGTTGAGCGGGCGCCGCGCGTCCGCGTGCGCCGCACGGCCCTGGACGTTAAGGCTTCCAAAATCGCGCAGAATAGAAAATAATGCTGGCGATCTCCATCACCCCTAACAACAACCATGACAAACTCCATGGTTTTTCCCAAGACTCTCCAGCACTTCTACCCCTGACGTTCAAATCTCCCCCGCCCCCTACGTAAAGTGTAGGTTTCATTTTCCGAACTTCCCTTCCTCGACAAATCTTCCACAGCGTCAAACACTGCAATCACACAGCGCCCCGACACCGCCAAGCCCCGAAAACCGCTATGCCAATCACGAATTCTCGGTTTCCCTTGTTATACAGAGTCTTTGGTTGTCATACAACGGCCAACATATTGTTGCGATTGTTAGTAGATAGCACTAACTTAGCTTAGTCACGTAACTAGTAGCTCTGCCTAGATAGCTCCGCCTAGCCAGAGGCTCCCACACCTCATCCATACATCTATCTTCACCATACAGCTGTCCCATCAGGCAGTCTCGTAATACTAGGTCATTACCGCTTACACGTATCCAACGTTCAAGCTCGATTGACGAAACGCGTGTTCTGGAATCGCGCTGAACGGGGGATTTCGTGATGGTGATGCTGTTTAACTAAACAGCGATAGTAGTGCACTCTACCCTATCTTCTTAACACTACGTAGTACCCCTCTATGTTAATGATGCGTGTGATTATCTAGGCATCGTCTATTTTAGCGTCAGGCTTTTAATCAAACATGTATAAGCATTATAAGTATTAGTATGTAGTTCCCAAGGACGATGAAGCCTTCGTCGGAATTCGTAAGTTATGAAGTAAGCGAATTGAGGGGGAGAGGTGCTCGATAATCCAGCTCGTGGAAGACATGTATTCCTCGACACGTTGCTGATATTGTCACTTTTGCTCTGATTTTCACTTGAGTTTCACTTCAGTCTTGCTCTTCTACTCTTAATCCAAAATTCACTCTAATATGTATTCTAGTATTCACTCCACCATTCACTTAGTATCCCCTTAGAAGCCCCTCCTATCCCCTCCCATCCCCTCCTATCCCCTCCTATCCCCTCCCCTCCCCTCCTATCCCCTCCTATCCCCTCCCATCCCATCCCATCCCCTCAACATACCCAGCAACCCTCCAAACAACCCAGCCCCAGCCCCAGTCCCAGCCCCAGTCCCAGTCCCAGTCCCACCCCAACGCAACCACCCCAACCGCCACACCAACCACCACGAACGAATCACGTCCCATACCTTTCAACTCTAGCACAAGAATTTCGTTTGATTTGTCGACCATGGATGCTGGTGTTGAAAGGTATACCGCGACTTTTGCGTCCTCCGTTCTGACGTTGTAGGTAACTTATGTTGCGTTTCTCGGTTGAATAGAGGTCGTGGAGGGATGGGAGATGGGAGATGGGAGATGGGAGAGATGGGCGAGATGGGACAGGATAAAGAGCACGCGAGCGCCCTAGCGCCCCAGCCGCACCACGCAGCCAACCATCCATACTACACCCCCTCCATCCCCTCCCCCCTCCAACCCCCCATCCACCAGTAACAAAATCCACCACCACAAGCTCAATCACTCAAATTACACCAATCACTCAAGTCACAACTTCAGAACTCAAAGCAGATTCATCGAGTTCATCTACGACTACCATTAAAAGCCGTATATCCACCGCCTTTCCAAGCACCGTTTCAAGATCAAGATCATAAACCGTAATATCCGTGTCTGTTGAATAAACGTTGTTATAGATGGATGGATAGATAGATGGATGAGAGATGGGAGATGGGAGATGAGACTAGATGAAGACGGGAGAGATGGGAGAGATGGAGATGGGAAAGATAGGGGGCATGGGACAAGACAAAGAGCACGCGAGCACCCCAGCCGCACCACTTAGCCAAACATCCATACCATCACTCGGAATAGCACACCGCCTTTCCCTTTCCTATCCACCACCAATAATATCCACCACGGACAATATCGACAAATCCATCGCCACAAGCCCAATCACTCAAGTCACGACGACGCAACTCAAAGAAGATTCATCGAATTCATCCACCACTACCATTAAAAGCCATATATCCACCGCCTTTCCAAGCACCGTGTCAAGATCAATCATAAACCGCGTCATCCATCTGTATTAAAAAATCGTTGTCGTAGATAGATAAGATATGAGGGATGATAGATGGGGCAGCGAAGATGGAGAGGGGAGAGGTGAAGATGAAGAAAAGAGGACAAGAGCACGCGAGCACCCCAGCCACACTAACGTAGGCAGATGGAAGCGCTTGGTATCAAACAAACACACAAGACAAGAGCAACTTCGGCGCCACCACGAAGCCAGAGCAGAGGCGGCAGCACACTCACAACCCCAGCCTAGACATTGGTAGCAGTAGTATCAGCGCCGGTCGCCGTACCCGCAGCGGTAGCATGGGCGCCGTTTGTAGCACCGGTATCGACACCGGTCCCATGGCCATTGGAAACGCCATTATGTTTCTTCTCGACGTGGCCGGTGGTGCCGCCCGTGACGGCGGGGTCCTCGTCGTAGTCGCGGATGCGCAGACCGAGGCGGGAGGGGTCGATGTTGCGGTGGCCGAAGATGAGCATGGCGCCGAAGACGGGCTTGGCGAGGAGGTCGAGGATGCCGTAGAAGACGGCTTCCGAGTCGGGCGAGATGACGTTGCCGCCCTCGCACACGCCCCATGCGATCGGGTACAGGATCCAGAGGAAGGCGGTTAGCGAGCCGCAGGCCAGGAACACTTTGCCGATGTCCGGGCCCAGGTGGTTGGCGTGTCGGCGCGCTTCCCAGCATAGTTGGTACACGATGTAGACGAGGGCGGCGCAGCCTGGAGGGGGTTAGTTGGGGAGGGGGGATGGGGGTGGAGAGAGGAGGGAATGGGGGCGCACCGAAGGCAAAGTAGCCCCATTTGTAGGAGCTGCGGACAAGGGCGCCGACGAGGCCGGTTACGATCATGACCCAGTCGATGAAGATGACCCAGAGGAGGGTGGGCCAGGGCATGCCGGCGGTGAGGAGCAGGTCCATGAGGAGGAGAGGAGTGGTGATGAACCTGTGTCGTGTGAGTCGGGCCATGGAATCGATGAGTGAACAGTTCAAGCTTACCAGTCGATGTACCGGACGTAGAAGATTTCGCGGTTGGTGCCACGGACGACGTGGTCGTTGCGGCGGAACTCGACGTCAATGGGCGTCCAGCCCAGGTTGGATGCCATGGAGAAGTAGGCGATGGCTGCGGTCATGGTCACGCCGGCGGTGATGTAGTGGAAGACGCGGTGCTGGCGCGGCTTGGTGATGGACAGGCCGACGAAGACGAGCGTCGCCATGGTCATGCACGCGCAGACGGTCCAGTACCAATCCGAACCACGGACGGTGATGTGGATGTCGGAGCTCCTGTCATTGACGGTGTTGCCTGAGGCGAAGATGTCAGTGAATGGCACAGCAGACGAGATGGACGAGCGTACCGTTAATCTGCAAGGCCTCGTTGCGGCGGTCATAACGGTTGAAAGCAGACATGGTTGCAATCAATTGCACTGGATCACTTCACGACTGGGCGCGGACAGGAGCAAGTGTGGTGTTGGAGGGGACGGGAAAGGCGGCGACAACAAGCGGTCATAAGGTATTTGAACGGCCTGGGCAGCTCAAGCATTAAAGCATTAGCAGCTAGTGGCATGACGTTTATGAATCAAAGAGCAACAGGCCGGACGGACAAAGGCGGCTACGCATCCATCCAATCCATTCACCCAGCCACTTTAGTCCAGAACGCGACACCCTACCAGTAGGCTAGCTTGGGTAGGTCGCGGCCGGCCAATTTCTGGTCCAATCTTGCCTCCCGATGCATCACCACCAGTATAGCCCGCCGCTTTTACCGACGGCGGACGGGCATGGGCAGGCATTGGCAGGCATTGGCAGGGCACTCGTCGAGAACTGGTCAGTCTGGCGATGCTGGTGGCAGACCCACAGTTTCAGTCGGATGCTCGCACCGGCCTGCTGGTTTGACGATGGGGTGTGGCCGGGGACGGGGACGGCAGACAGAGGCTGGAGGCTGGAGGCTGATGGAGGCTTCTGGATGGGCGGGCGTTGATGAAGCATCGATGATGCAAGTCTAGCGTGATGGCTGGCGACGATCCAAGACGTGCGGCAAGGCTGGACGTGCAGCGACAATCGGACAGTAACTTGACTGTGCGTATTGTATTGTTGCCCATGCATCCATTGTTGTTGCCCATGCATCCCGAGTCCAGGTGTTTGCACGACCTCGACGGCTGGGGTGAGCAGAATCGGACTTCCCTTGGCCTCCAACACCAACTCACCTCCTCAAACCGACTCCTCACACACCAAACGTACAAAACACAGCCGGCACATGGCCCGTCCATCTTCACAGCGCCCGAGTCGGTCGATGGCTCTCTAGCAGGGATGCAGCCGCCACAGCGAAAAGCTTCTTTGCACGATCGGCGGAAAGCTTGCCTGGACGACACAGACACGCCGGCACGCAGACACGGACACAGACACAGACACAGACACCACACACCACGCACCACGCACCACGCACCCATCATCCATCATCCATCATCCCGTCATCACCCCCCGAGCACCAACAACCTCTGCCGCTACGACGAGCAGGAAATTGCTCTTGCCAATCGTGCTCCGTCGCCGTGCCGTCCAGCCGTCCAGTGCCGCCGCCCTCTCTCCCACCATCTGGCCGTCTTGTAGCCGTGCTGTTTAAGGTGCAACTGTGCAGGAGTCATGGACACGGGAAAGGTGCATTGTCTGGCGGAGCAGCAGCAGTGGGTGGCCTCTTGGTCCCGCAGCCAGATCCGATGAAGCCGCCAGGTGCGCGGGAGGCGCATCGTCGAAACATATGCTGATGCAGCGTTCTTTTCCTTTCGCGCTCGATGATGCATGCATGGGGTGTTTACGCTGTTTACGCTGTTGTGGGTGCGAGGCTTGCAGGCTGCACATCCGTCGGCAGGAGTTGCTTCCATCTTCCATCCACCACCACATGGAGCTGTTCAGTGCTATCTCTGTCTGCGTCAGGCCACAGGGCCGATTTGGGGCTCTGAGATGCCGACGACGTGTGGACGGACGGGACGGATGGGATGGGATGGCCATCTTGCACCCACTCGAACACCTGATGTCCGCCTGACTCGATGGACAGGACGGTTGGCCGTGCCGATTTCTCCACACCTGACCGCGACGATGCGAGTGCGAATGCGCGCGCAGATTGCTCGGATGCCATGATGATGTTGGTTGATTGATTGACTGACCGCATACTGTACCATACGGTACAGCACCTCCACCGTCCGCCGCAACGACCATCGCCGCCTCTCCAGTCCAACCACGTATCCCCGCTATGTTTCGACAACCACTACCCACCAATCCCCTCCAACCGCATCTTCCCCCTCCCCTCCCCGCCTCCCGACTCCCTTACACTCTCTCCCGCTCTCCAGCCAGGCCAGCACTTCGCCGCCAGCCTCGCCTCCTCGTCTCGAATCCCTCCGCGCGCTTGTACCTTTTCTTTTCTCGCCTAGCTAGGTACCGGGATTTATGGTGAGACGAGTGGGAAGAGAGCGGGAGCTAACGTTATGGCCATCTGTGTCTGTGTCTGTATCTGTCTGTATCTGTCTGTATCTGTCTGTATCTGTCTCTGTCTGTATCTGTCTGTATCTGTCTGTATCTGTCTGTATCTGTCTGTATCTGTCTGTATCTGTCTGTATCTGTCTGTATCTGT
>ML978713.1:1759412-2145505 GCA_010015785.1 Saccharata proteae CBS 121410 | reverse complement strand
TCTGTCTGTATCTGTCTGTATCTGTCTGTATCTGTCTGTATCTGTCTGTATCTGTCTGTATCTGTCTGTATCTGTCTGTATCTGTATCTATCTGTATCTATCTCTATCTGTCTGTATCATCCATCCCCATCCCCCAGCATCAAAAAGCCACCTACCCAGCCACCTACCCAGCCACACACCACCCCTCCTCACCACCCCTCCCTCCCCTCACCCAAGACCCAAAACCCAAGCCACACCCCCCATACCTTACACGAACAACACCAGCGCACCATCACCGCCGTATAGTTACTCCGCATAGCCGCGCCCAGGTACATAGTTACGACCGGTTTCTCCGTCCCGGCGTAACGTGCGTGCATCGTTCCGGGGACCGGGGCGCGGGATACAGCGTTGTTCTGTTCGATGGCTTTGGGGATGGGGGACGGGGGTGGGGTTGGGAGGGGTGGGTGACGGGAGGGATTGTGAGGGGTTGGGTGACGGGAGGGATTGTGAGGGGTGTGTGACGGGAAGGATTGTGATGGGGGGTGATGGGGAGGTGATGGGGGGTGATGGGGAGGTGATGGGGAGGTGATGGGGGGGTGATGAGGGGTGATGAGGGGGTGATGAGGGGAGGAAAACGAAAAGAAAAGAAAAGAGAAGCGGGGGATGGGGAACCAAGGACTCCTCCGTCGTTGAAGTGCCATCGTCAACGCAAAGCGCCGGACGGAGTGTATGTAGTTTTTTCCTTCCGCGGCGGCGGCGCGAAGAGCCGGGATAGGATGCTTATGCTCTGTCTACTATCGACGAGCAATGGTGGCCGGAGTTGAGTTGAGTTGGTTGGTTGGTTGGTAGGTTGGTAGTCCAGGCCAGCGACCAAACACCTTTCAACGGAAAGGACTGCCTGGGCAGATGAATTGAGATGGTGGTGGTATGTATGGTTGATTAGAGATTACGACCTAGATGATGTTCGTGGACGACGCTCGTTCTTGTTTTCTCCCCTTCCCTGCTTCTCTGTTTCACCTCCATCGTACATCGCGACCGCCCCAATCAAACCCCTTCCCATCCCCAACTTACCTCTCTACCTCCACTCCCTCTCTACCTCCACTCCCTCTCTACCTCCACTCCCTCTCTACCTCCACTCCCTCCCCACCAACCCCCGCACCCGCCCCGCCACCCCCTCCCTCCACCCCCTCGCCCCCTCCACCCCCAGAACCTCCGCAACCAACACCACAAGCAGCATCAACAAAACAGAAAACAAAACATGGACCCAACCAGCAACAGGCCCCCACCCCAGCGCATCAATCCCCTTCCGCGCGGCCCTCCCCTTCCGCGACCCCGCCACCCCCTCCCCCCACGGCACCCGCACGCCCAAATCGCGCAGAACCTGCTCGGACGTGATGCGACTGCCGGCCAAGCAGATGGGGACGCCGGTGCCGGGGTGGGTGCTGGCGCCGACGAAATACAGAGCGCGGATGTTGGCGTGCCTGGTAGCCGGGCGGAAGGAGAGGACGTTCCAGAAGCTGTGGCTGAGGCCGAGGATGGCGCCTTTGTCGAGGTTGAAGGCGTCGCGCCAGGTGGTGGGCGTGTTGAGGGATTCGGAGGTTATGAGGGGCCCGATGTCGACGCCGGTGCGGGCGTGGATGGTGCGTAGGATGGTTTGCCGCGCGGTCGATAGCATGGCGGGCCAGTCTTGGGTGGGGGTGGGGGTGGGGGTCGTGCCGTGGGCGGTGCTGGTTGCGGCGGTGGGGGGGACGAGGTGGCCGACGGGGACGAGGACGACGAGGGCGTCGTGGTTGGGGGGCGCGGCGGTGGGGTCGGCGCGCGAGGGCACGTTGACGTAGAAGGACGGCTGCGTGGGGATGAGGTGGTGCTTGAAGATGCTGTCGAAGGAGTCGCGGTATTCGTCCGCGAGGAAGATGTTGTGGGCGGAGAGCTCGGGGACGGTGCGCGACAGCGCCCAGTAGAAGGATATGCTGCTGCACGAGGCTTCGCGTTTGGAGAGCCGGTTGCCGTACGCCGAGGCGGGGAGGAGGTTGTTGTAGGCGTAGACCAGGTCGGCGTTGTTGATTACGACGTCGGCGGCGAGGGTGGTGCCGTTTTCGAGAACGACGCCGGTGGCCCGCGTGCCGTCGGGGGTGAGGGCGATGCGGGACACGGGGGTGGAGAGGAGGTATTCGACGCCGAGACGTTTGCCCACGTTGACGAGGCCTTCAATGACCTGGTGGTCGTTGCGTTAGCCATGCCGTCCAAGCACCATCAACCTCTCCAACAAGTACAAAGCATACCTTGTGAAACCCGCCCACCGGATACCAGATGCCCTCCGCCAACTCCGTATACTGCAACAAACTATACGTCCCCGGCGCCTCAAACGGACTCATCCCCATGTACATGCTCGCAAACGTAAAGACCCTCCTCAACCTCTCCGTCCAGAAGTACCTACTCGCCCTGCTGTAGATGCTCTCAAACGGATGCAAGCTCATCAGATTCGCCAGCACCCCCCACCTCGCCATGCACAGCAGACTCCCGAAATTCCTCTTGAGCACCTGCTGGACCGAGATTTCGTAGTGGCGGTGCGCCTCCTGCAGGTACGAGAGGTAGCGGTCGAAGCCGTCGACGCCCTCCCACTTCTCGATCTGCTGCTTCATGACGCTGGTATCGGTGGAGAGGATGAAGCGCTCGCCGTCGCCAAAGTAGAGGTTGTAGTTGGGTTCGCACTTGACGAGGTTGATGCCCTCTGCCTCGAGGCTGGTGTCCAGGTCCGCGAACGCTTCTTCGAAGAAGCGCGGGAGGAGGAGGAGGGAGGGGCCTTGATCGAAGCGCTGTTGACTGTCAGCACCGCTTGTTCCTCTCCCTCTCCCTCCCACTCGCGTCCCTAAACCCGCAACAGCTCAGAAAACAATCAAACTTACAAACCCATCCCTCCGAATCAACGAGCACCTCCCCCCCGTAAACCCATTCTTCTCCACGACCGTGACCTTGAACCCAGCCTTGGCCAGTCTAGCCGCCGTCGCAACGCCGCCGACACCAGCGCCTGCAATCGACAGAGAACAGCGCAAGTCAGCCTGGCCCCGGTCCAAACACTTTGGAAAAGAATGGGAATGCGGACGCAGACATACCGATCACGACAGCCGTCTTCTGCTTCTGCGCCTTCTCTTCCTCGTTATCCGTGACCATTATCGCTGTCGTCGTCGTCGTAGTCGTAGTCGTAGTCGTAGTCATTGACGTTGTCGTCGCTGTTGATATTGTCGTCCCCCAAACCGACACCCATGCCAGCGACAGCTCTGACTAGCTGAATGACGTTAAGCGGTTAGACCCATCTCTCGCCTCCGACCCTCGGCTCCGGCCGCGGCAACTCGAGCCACTCTCTCCACTCTCTCCAGCCACTCTCTCCAGCCCCAGCCACTCGCACAGGGCAGACGGGGAAGCCGGCGCACGATTGCCGAAGAAAATGCACAGGGGAGCGGGCAACAGGCAGGGATCACAGCTCTCGAGCTCTCCTGGTCCGTTCCCCTTGCCATCCCAGGACCCCTGCCAGTCGCGAGATCCGGAATGTCATCAGTCAACTCATCACGAGATTCAAGATGGTCGCACTCAATTGTACTGTACATCGTCGTTCGACAAGGGTATCTACCAACGAGTCACCAAGAGAACGGGAACCCGTATGCATCATGCAAACAAGCTACCTCGGGCTTTTCTCCTCATTCTCATCCTCGCCGCTGCTGCCGCCAACGACGCTTCCCCTCAATGCATGACTTTGACCATGGCCATGACCATGACCATGACCATGGCCACTGTCACTCCCCCTCAACGCCCGCCACGCCACCCTCACTCTCCTGATCTTCGGCACCGTCGCCCTTCCCGCTGTCAATCCCTCCTCTCCCCTTCCCCTCACCTGCCCACCTAGCTGCTTTTGTCCACCCCGCACACCCGTCCCGACACTCGTGCTCGTGCACCTCTCCCTAATCACCCGACCGATCTCCATGTAACTCTCCACCGCAACGCGCATCGATCCGCGCGCATCCAGCGGCAGCGCCTCAATCGCACCCCTCGCCTCGTCGTAGATGGCGAACGCGCGGTCCAGCAGCGCCAGTCGGAGCGTCTCCACGCGCAAGTCTTGCGGTGAGGCAATCACGGCGGCAGGGCTGAGCTTGTGTTCTCGGAGCCAGGAGAGCGGCATGTAGACGCGTCCGATGCGCGCGTCGACGGCGATGTCGCGCGAGATGTTGACGTACTGGAGGGCGATGCCCATGCGGGCGCCCGAGGTGATGAGGTTCTGTTTTGTGGCGGGCGTGGTTGTGGGGGAGGGGAGGTGATGGAAGACGAGTTCGAGGATGGATTGGGCGACGGTACCGGCGACGCGGGCGCCGTAGAGGTCGAGGTCGGCGACTGTCTTTATGGGGGTGGAGGAGGGGGTGTTGAGGGAGAATGAGAGATCCATTTCGAAGCCTTCGAGCATGGAGTAGAGGGGCGTGCGGGTGAGGTGCTGGGTTGGGAGTTGGAGGAGGGCGAGTTGCGCGTCTGGTGGGAAGGATTGTCGGACGTATTTTGAGACGGGCTGGTCGGTTGTGACTTTGTAGGAGTAGTCGAGGAATGTCTTGAGCTTTTGGATCCATTGACGCGCTTCTGAGAGGGAGGAAGCGTCGTCGACCAGGTCGTCTGCCACCCTGCAGAATGAATACCTGCGGAGATGTTAGCTCGGGAGCTTTGGGCCAAGGTTTCGGACGCACAATATGATCAGATCAATCCTCAGTCTTCCCTGGAAAGTGCCGCTCGCCAGGTAAAAGCTCCTGCTTTTCATGCGGAGTCGATGTACCGCTTGCTTGAGCCCATCGATACGTTCCACGTCATACTTGGAAGTACTCAGGATGAGCGCCTTGACCAGGAGAGCAGGCGAGGGCAGAGATGGAACCTTGGGGAACAGATCGGGGAATGTATTCAATACAGCGAGGGCATTGTCAAAAGCAATCAGCCCGAAAACGATGAGCGTGTTTGTGGCGAGGAAGAAAAAGGCTTCCCTGCGTTTGTGGTCAGCAATCGATGTGGTGATTCGAGTTTGGAAGACCTACTCGATCTCCAAGCCAGGCCACAGAGTGAGACCTAATTTGGTGCCATGTTCAATTACCCACGTGCCTCTCCGCAAGGCCAGCGTATCTACGATCCAGAGATAGAGGGTGGGCAGGAAGATAGGGATTAATGTGCTGGACTTGGGGAGACCTATTATTAGTTGGTATGCAAGAGACCTACACAGCGTCAGCTACCCGATCCCCACCAAACAAAGGATTCACCACACACCATAAAAGCAGCAGGAACGGGAAGGCCCATAAGACTATTAGACCCAGATAGGTCCCATTGTCGGCGGCGCGAATCATGCGAATGCTCTGTCCAATGCCGAGCAAGAGCAAAGCTTGCCCGGCCAGTTGGTACTTTTTCCAGGAACCATGCTTTTTGGCGCGCAGATAGACCGAGTGGAAGACGGGTTTGCTGAGCAGCAGGTACAGCAACGAAGTGGTGTAGGTCTGGATGAAGAAGAAAAAGACCTCCTCGGCGGGTATATCAAACAACTTTGGACCGACGATTACGTTTTCGGGATAGGTCCATATGCGGGTGCGAATTAGATACGAATCCCAGGGCGTTGTGGACACGACAGCAATCTGGTGGGTCGTCAGGACGGGCGCATCGAAGGGGTGGCGGGTGTACTGACGGCGACGAGAAAGCAGATTTTATATACATCGAGCGTGGTCAGGAGCGGGCGGTAAAGGAAGGTGAGGGCTACGGCTGGCGGGATGGTGTACTTGAGGTGGCTGGGCGCGGTGGTCAGTTTCTCGTCGCACTGCACGTCTGAGGGCGTGGACGTACACAAGGGCATATTCGTAACCCATTGCGCTTCCATTCGCATCGAGTTCGACGTTACCATGCCATAGAGGGCGTGTGTTGAGAGTACGCACGTAGAGCTGGGGAAGAGGGGGATCCGGTGTGAGGCTTCGCGGACTGCAGCAAGGCACAAGGCGGACAGCTTGGACGCTCAGGGCAGCGATCGGATGCGCAAGGGCCGGACCAGCCGGTGGCCTCGGGGGCTCGGGTCCGCTTCGGCCCTGGGCGGACGGCGGAGATGGTTAAAGCGGCGAGGGAAGACAGGGGGCGATACAGGTTTAGCGTGAAGATGGACATCACATTAGCGTCAACGCTCTTGCCGGGATCTTGCCAGGATCTTGCCGGGATCTTGCCAGGATCATGGGTGCAGAGAAAGCGGGCAGGCGCGACTTGCACGACGTCACGGCGACTGCCAGAAATCTCTCTGCCGCCCGCGGATCTCGAGCTCACAACACGCTAGCCTGTCAGTCCAATAACATCTCACATGCCCAAAGCGGCGTGTTGCCGCTACAGACATGAAAGCCCCACCGCTTCGTGTAGCCATCACGCTGAGCTCAAGCTGTTGTCATCCGTAGTTGAGAGCAGCCCAGTGAATTCGGCCTACAGCCTCATTTGCTGTTGCATAGTGACTGCGTACACAATTCACCCAGAACCTCCACAACATGCCTCTCGCAGGCCAAAAGCGGAAGAGAGATTGTCCCAAGCATCCGTACGTCGCCCAGTCCTCGACGCACAACATGCGCTGATACACCCAAGCTACCTCTCCGGCAACTTTGCGCCCATCCACCAGACCACTCCATTGACCCCCTGCACATACACCGGTACCATCCCACATGAACTCGTGGGCGGCCAGTACGTGCGCAATGGAGGCAATCCCATCTCCAACGAGGACCTCGGCCGCGATGCCCACTGGTTTGACGGCGATGGCATGCTCGCTGGCGTCTACTTTCGAAAGTCCAAGGACAAGGACGGCGGCGTCGTGCCCGAGTTTGTCAACCAGTTCATCCAGACAGACCTCTATCTGGCCTCCGTAAACAGTCCCCGCCAGCGATTGCCTCTTCTCCCCAGTATTGCCACTCTCGTCAATCCGGCTTCCGGCTTGATCACAATCATTCTGCGCATTCTGCGTACCGTTTTCCTCGTGCTTCTCTCCCATTTTCCCGGCTCGAAACAGGCCATCAAAAGGATTAGTGTCGTGAATACCGCCATTCTCTACCACGATGGCCGTGCATTGGCCACTTGCGAGAGTGGTCCCCCCATGAGGGTCTCCTTGCCGGGCTTGGAGACTGTCGGATGGTACAATGGCCACGGCGCAGAAGGCGAGCCAAGCAATGAGAAGAGCAAACAGGAGAAAACCGAGCCTGGATTCGGCGGAAACGGGTTATTCAGTTTCATGAAGGAGTGGACCACTGGACATCCTAAGGTTGACCCCGTCACCAAGGAGATGATTCTATACCACTGCAGCTTCGTCCCGCCATACGTCCACTACTCCATCATACCTTCCGAAGGCGAAACAGATCCGAGTCCTCCCAAGCTCCTGAACGCACCTGTCAAAGGCGTCTCGGGCGGCAAGATGATGCACGATTTTGGCGTCTCCCGCGAGCACACCATCATCATGGATCTCCCCCTCGCTCTCGACCCCCTCAACCTCCTCAAGAACAAGCCCATCGTCCACTACGACCCCACCGCCCCCTCCAGATTCGGCGTCTTCAAACGCCGTGACCCCTCCAACGTCCACTGGTTCGAGACCTCAGCCTGTTGCATCTTCCACACCGCCAACGCATGGGACGAATATAACGAAGATGGCCAAGTCGAAACCGTTCACCTTCTCGCTGCACGCCTGACCAGCGCTACACTCGTCTACAGCGCAGGCAACATAGCACCTCCCAAGATGGCCGGTGAAATCGTCGAGCAGGACCACAACCCCACGAAGCCAATCTCCTTCTTCGACAAATACGACGACGACTTCGACAACGACGCCGAAGACACCACCTCCTTCCGCAAAGCCTGCGCCTACGACCGCGCCCCCGTCCTCGAATCCCCCACTCACGAGAAAATACCCCTCATCGCCCCTACCACCACCACCACCACCACCACCTCCCCCAATCCCTCCGACACCGAACAATGCCGCCTCTACCACTACACCTTCGCCCTCCCCCACACCCGCCTCAACCCCACCCCCACCCCCCTCATAACAACCCAACACGCCCTCTCAGCCCTCCCCTTCGAATTCCCCACTCTGCACCCCGCCCACCGGATGCAGGACGCCCAGTTCGTATACGGCTGCAGCACGGCATCCGGCTCCATGACCGCCGCGCTGGGCCGCGCGGTGAAAATCGACGTCCTCGCCAAACTCGACACCAGGGCGCTGCGGGCGCGGGCGAAACAGGCGCCGCCGAGGAGCGTGTCGGGCTGCGTCGACGCCCGCACCGCGAGGCAGATCCTCGCCGAAGCTGCCGCCACCGCTGGCCGTGAGACCACAAGTCGTGAGACCACAAGTGGTGAGACCACCGCCCCCGACCCCATCCAGCTCTTCCCCATGCCGCCGGGCTGGTACGCGCAAGAAGCGTCCTTCGTCCCGCGCGCCGACGCCGCCGCCGAAGACGACGGCTACCTCCTCTTCTACGCCTTTGACGAGTCGCAACTCGATGCCGCGGGCGAGTGTGGGGATGGCGCTCGCAGCGAGTTGTGGGTGCTGGATGCGAAGGGGATGTGGGATGTGGTGGCCAGGGTCAGGTTGCCGGGGCGTGTGCCGTATGGGTTGCGGGTGGGGAAGGGGGAGAGGGGGGAGGTTGGGGGGGTGTGGGGGCGTTTGAGGAGGGGGGTGGAGGGGTGGTTGGGGTAGGTTGGGTTGTGGTGTTGAAGTAATTTATCGGTGTCTTGGTGTTGTTGATTAGGGTGTTTGGGGGTTGGAAATAGCATGCAATGGGATGGGATACGACGGTTCGATGATGCGAATAATACACGATCTTAATGATATAGGCGTCAGAATATGCTATAATGTAATAATGCAAAACCCAATCATCCAGGCACGGATATCCGGAATCATCCGAATCTGTAAATTAACCAGTCATCCTAACCAAAACCCTTCCTCTAGTTTCTTACTTGGTGGTGATCAAGTCTGGAAGTGTGGAGCTTGTCTTCTTCTTCTCCTTGTTCTTCTTTTTTGAGGGAGATGGTAGATCCGACCAACGTCACGCGGATATTCCGGCCAGGGCTTAGAAGGGTGTGGTTGATGGTTGATGGTGGGAGTGTTGAAAAAACGGTTGATAGAGATTACTATCATATCCTTACGGCTATTACATGATGACAGCTCCCGAACACGAAGAGCCTATAGTAGATTAGCTGCGAAGAGAAATCTAAATCTGACGTTACTTTGTTCAACGGCGCTTTTTGGCGCGGTGAGAGGTTTGTGCGAGGTTTTGGAAGGTAGCAGGGCTGGTTTCATAGTAGGTTGTTAGGGGACGGAAGAAGGTCTGCTCTGAGTGTGGTTCGACTTGTGGGGTCCGGCCAGGGCTCAGAAGGATGTTGTGGAGGGTTGATGGTGGAGTGTTGATAGAACGGTTGATAGAGATCACCATCATATCCCTCACGGCTATTATATGATAACAGCTCCCGAAAACGAAGAGCCTATAGTGGCTGCGAAGAGAAATCAAGATCTAAAGCGACTTTGTTCAACGGAGCTTTTGGGCGCGGTGTGAGGTTTTTGTGGAATTTTGGAAGGTAGCAGGACTGGTCTTATAGTAGTTCGGGGATGGAAGAAGGTCTGCACTGAGTGTGATTCGACTTGTGGGATCCTCTCATGTGACCCGAGTCTATCCCCCATGGCGTGTAAATAAGCCCCGTCAATTCACTCGCTCAGTAGACTAGCAACCGAGGGAATTCTGCCTTCGGTCAGATTGTCAAAAGGCTTGACATTTGTCGTTATCCTGCCACAACTTTCTTCCATCAAGGCTTACTGTTGAGGCCGAGTATATACTGCAGTGCCCCAGCCAGGTCAAAAGTGAATCGATGATGATGAACTGTAGCATCAGGACGTTGAAATACTCGGTATCTCCTTCGATCATGATTGGTAGTAATAAGCCTCTTCATCATCACCATTAGTTGTTCATCATGAAGTATGTGATATGAACATCATTTTCCAGCGGACTCTTAGTACTTGGCAGTCACTGCCCTCTACGAGGCGCCAACAATAGGATGATTGGAGGCGTCCGACAACATCTCTTGCGGTATTCGGGAGAGACATATATGTGTTGAGGACAAGATTTTCGGGGAAAGAAGGGGATTTGTACGTGAAAAAATGTAGGACATGAGACTTATACTACGCGAGGGGAATCTCGATGCGACTGGCCGTTTTGAGATCAGGCAGAATATCAATATGGGGACACAACGTGCTACGCACCGGTCTTGCATAGCAGACTTATCACGGGGGATGACGAAGATGGAAGATGAAGCGAGACCGGACTGAATTACTAGAGTACAGAGGGATTAGGAAACCTAAACGCGCGAATTCCGAAAAGCCCGAATGCAAAACACGAAGCCCACTGAGCCTCCAACAACCAGAATGGTGTGAGTCAGAAAGTGACACCACCGCGGCAGAAACAACCCGTGATACCTGACCCAGACCTTGAGTCCCGGCAGAGGCGGCCTCGGACCAGCCAAGGCTTCAAGACGTTCGAGTTGCTGCTGCTGCTCCCGAACGCCATCAAGCTGCCATGCATGAGGACCTCTGCGCAGTCAGACCATGGAGCGGTCGACATGAGCACGGTCGTCGGGGACGCCTGGGTTCTGAACGGCAGGAGCTTCGGTGGTAGCGGCACGGTCAGGCGAGTTGTACTGGGCGGATGGTGGAGGCACAACCGGCACGGGTGGACGCTCGGCCATCGGCAAGTTGGACTTCGCTTCTGCAGCCTTGCGCTGCTTGCGGTGCCTCCACAAGCGGTAGAGGGCGTAGAGGAGACCGAGGAGGACTGTGTTGCATGAAGTGTTAGCGGAGTTGGGGGTGATGAGGGACGGGTGAGGCAGAGAGAAGGTGGAACTTACGCAGAAGACCGACAGTAAAGGACGTCCACGTCAAGGCTTTGAGGTGCCGCTCATAGTCATCGCGAGGCTTGTAGACGATGCCACGTCTCTGAATTGCCCTGGCGTGCGAAGCGACCGAGGTAGCGACCGGGCCAATGGGTTCTTGGCTCGTGACTTGCCTGGAGGCTACGAGCGGGGACTGCTTGGAGCCGACGGGGTTGGTGTTGGCTGCGAGGAGTTGTCAGTCTGCAACGGTCGTGGTGCTGAGGACAGAAGACCCACTTGGGAGGTACATGATGTTCTGGACGACAAGAGGCTGGTGGAGGAGACGGTTCAGTGGAGGAGACGGTTCAGTGGAGGAGACGGTTCAGTGGAGGAGACGGTTCAGTGGAGGAGACGGTTCGCTGGATGATGCTACTTGAGAGTTGCAGGCAGGAGATGCGGTCGTCTGGTGGTGGCAGCAATGTATGCTCAAAGATTATCGCTGCTGGTGAAAAGATAGTCTGAGACACAGCAGCGAGTCGCCGATGAGTGGAATGTTGGAGAGAGATGTTTGGGAGAGAGAGTCGGGAGGCCAGAAGAATCGTTCAAATAGAGGGCGGCGCGGAGGTTGTGCCTGCCTTCCAGGACCACGCCATCTCTCCATTGAAGCTCATGCCTCCTTCCTCGCGACGCGAGTCCAGATATGAACCCAAGTTGACCTCGGGCGCCCCTCCATCACCATCTGGGTGCTGATGCTCATTCGCAAGTCCCATGAGATGTCTTCGCTACTCAGCCGAAGATCCAGGTTGCACTGCTTCCAAATTGCCTCTAATTTGACGGTCCAATCCCTCCATGTAATCTTCGTGATCTTCCATAACATCAACACCATCAACACCCAACTTCTCCGCGAACTTTTTCACGAATACGCCGCCCACTTCCTGCACCGTCTTTCCCGTGACGCCTTCTCTCTGGAGGCTGGTCGTTTCCTTGCCGGCCAGACCGCAGGCCACAATCCGGTCAAACCACCACAGATCCGTGTTGACATTCAGGCCGATTCCATGGCTGGTAATGTTGCGCCTCATGTGCAGGCCAAGCGCTGAAATCTTTCTCTCCGGCGTCGTCCATACGCCCGTGTTCTCTGTCGTCATGGCCTTGACGCCAAACTCAGCACACGTCGCTATCACAGACTTCTCCAATAGACAGACGTAGTCTCTCGGCGTAATCCTATGTCTTCTCAGATCGATGATGGGATAGGCTACGAGCTGTCCGGGTCCATGAAAAGTCGTCTGCCCCCCACGCAGCGCTTGGTAGAAGCTCGCTTTTCCATCAGCACAGAGATAGTTCTCTTGCTTCTTGTCTATGGTGCCAATCTCTCGTCTTCCACACGTGTAGACGGGATTGAACTCCATGGTCATGATCGTCGGGTTGATCGGTCGGGGCGTTGAACTGGCCTTGTTGGCAAGGTATTTGGAGACAGTCATCTCCTGTATCGCTGACACGACGCCATAGTCGCTCAGCTTGTTGAGATGAAGATGTTGAAGGCGCATTGTGTATGAACCGGATATAGGTGTGATGTGACTCGAGACTATTGTGTTGATGGAAGGAGATGCCGGTTTTCAGCCCTATGGAGCTTGGGCCTCCTGCCTTTCCGCCAATCTTCAACTCTCAGTTTCCAATCCTCATACAGCATCTTGCTGTCAAGACAATCTTCACAAGCCGACGCGTCTCATCCCACTCTTCCGTCGCTCAACATCATCGCGAGTCGTTGTCATACCAGCCATGGTTGTAGACCCAACCCCCAGCGAGCCCGAGCAGGCCAGCAAACCGCAGAAATTGCCCCGCCTTCCAGACTGTGAATGGATGTATCCAGCTAGCAAGAGCTCGACTGACGGATTGCAGATGCAAGAGTTGAAAAGCGCCCTCTCCTTCACCCGGCGATTGCCTCTCCTTACAAGAACCGCGATTCCCAGAAGGTGGTCTACCTCAAAGCCAGCACTCCCTTCGTCTCAGCTGTCAAGCGAGTCCGATATCTCCTCAAAGAAATCGAGAAGCGCAAAACACAGACTGTCCTTGCTGCAAAACGGAAGCAGCGTGGCGACCCCATCATGGCAGCAGCAATAGCCGCCGTGAACCACGAAGACGACCCGGAAGAAGTAGTTATAAAAGCCGCGGGCAAGAGCATAGCAAAGGCCATGGATTTAGCTCTATACTTTCAGAAACAGCAAGATTGCAAAGTCAGGATCAGAACCGGCTCGGCGCATGCAATCGACGATATCGTAGAAGACCCGGCGAAGAGAAGAAAAATCGCTGCAGGCAAAGCAAAACAGGATCACGAAGAATTGCCAGAGACGCGTGTCAGACAGACCAGCGTGCTTGAGATTGCTGTCATGCTACATTGATGAGGCTATCTAGATCTCTCTTCCGGCAATAGGAGATTCAGGAAAACGCCAATCACGGCAGCAATGATGAACGGTGTTTCGACAATCAGGTTTACTCCTTGCAGGAACCCCGACAGATGCACGTTCGGACCGCTGTAATCCAACACCTGGTTGAACCACGATGGCTGGACAATGTCGATGAAGCCGATGGCAAGCGAAGTCGAGAGAATGAACCGATTCCGCCTCGTCCAGGAGATCAGCGCAAGGACTCTGATTCCAGCCACAGCGATAGTGCTGTAAAGAAAGACCTGCATGCCACCGAGCACAGAAGGAGGCATTGAAGCGAACACTGCTCCAAACTTTCCGAATATGCCCATCAGAATCAGGAAAGCCGAAGCGCACCAGCCAGCTCTTCTGCTCTGCAAACCGTCAGCTTCGTGAGTCAGTTCAGAACAGCTGGACTACTCACCGCGCATCCGGTCAAAACGATAACACCGTTATTCCCGGCCTGTCCGACCATAGGACCAGCGGTTCCCAGAACACTGAAAAGACTACCTAATCCATCGCACAATATCCCCCCCTGGACCCGACTGTTGAACGCTGTTCCCTCAATCTCCACTCCTGATATCTCGGCTGTGGCGAGAATATCTGGCATTGTGCTGACGCCTTGGCATATAAACATGATGAGTAGTGGCAGTATCAGGGCGCCATCGACAGAAAGCTTGAATGTCTTCACCCATAGGAAAGTGGCCACAGGCGCCTCGTCTATGTCGCTGCGAGACCAGAAACCGGTCCCTCCAGCGACGGCGCAGCCAACGGCCAGACCAAAGACAACTGACGACGATTTCATAAGTGGGGACCCGAAGAACTCGACGACCACTATTGTAGCGAAGACGCTGAAACCCAGACCGATGAGTGCTGGAGAGCCCCTAAACCAGCAACATTGTCAGCAATATGCTCACTCAAAGCGTCATATGCTTCACACGATGCGAGGCGTGAAACTCTTTCCACTTACCACACCATTGGCCTCGGCGCATCGACATTCGGACAAAGCGCATAATACCCCGATCCACCATTACAATTCGAACTCCCACCCCAGTTCTGCATCCCATTCCCCACCAAGTACACCCCCACAAGCACCAACAACGTCCCCGTAACCACCTTCGGGAACACCCGATTCAGCAATCTTGGCGGCACCATCGACATCCCTATCTGTATCCACACCGTACACAGCATACTCCCCAACAATGCGCCATACGCGTTCGGACAAGGCATCTCTGTTCCATTCGCGTCCTTGGGACACCCGCCGTTCGCGTATAATGTTGCGGTGTACGCTGACGCTATGGCTATGATGTCGAATGTCGGTCCTACCACGCTTAACAGCCCTGTTCCAACGAAAAGAGGCGTCTTGAGGATCTGGATTCTGGTGACCTGTAGCGCGGTCGCGATACCTGTCGTGATGAAAGACGCGGATACCAGATACTCAGTCGTGGCTGTGTCGAGGTAAAACGCGCCGCCCGCGAGAGCGAGAATGGGCGAGACGACGGATCCAATCATTGTGAGGGCGTGCTGGAGGCCTAAGATGATGGTCAAAAGAATGGGGACCTCATCATTGAGGCCGTAGAATGGTGGCGTGTGGTTGCGGTAGCGCTTGTTGAGGGGGTAGATGTTGGGGGTTATGAGGTAGAGGTAGTCCTGGACAAGACTGCTGTCAGTCATAAAGTAAAGGGTACGTCGGCGGTGGTTGAGAACGGGAAGGGAGGTGTGCGTACGTAGTCCCCGATCCAGCCCTCTTTGCTCGTGGCATAGTGTTTGAGGCTTTGCCAGCTCGTTGTCCAGGAGTTGGTGGGATGGGTTTCGCCATTGACGGGCGATGACGGGGGATATGGTATCACGGCCGAGTTTCCGGCGTGCTTCTCTGGGTCGGGGTCATGCGCCATGGTGTGTGATGCGTTGACAGGCATATAATCACTTGACTGAAGGGCAGAGAGAGCAAGGCTTCAAACAAAAAGGCCAAGTCTTTCGCAATAAGAATCGGATATCAAGATACAGGCACCGATTCCATGTTCCATGTCTTATCCGCCCGTCTGGGTCCCCGAGTCATGAAGCTGGGCGCGCTGAGCTCCGTCTGGGATCCATAGGTGGGGTGTGGCATTCATGGGGAGCTGCATGCACCACAGCTGCCGCTTATCTGGACCCCGCGCATCGGAACCTGGGTTCTGGCTTCACGATGCCGAAGGCATCTCGGCTGGCTCCGACTGCTGACGAGGTTTGGTTTGAGGTGTGAGTCGGGGTCAGTGATTCCGATAGATCTATCGAGAGGGGGGGATGTCGTTGATCCATTGCTATGTCCCGCTTTCTTCAGGGCGTCTGAATCCACCTCTCTTACAGAATAACGTTGCCTTTTCTTTGGTGAACGCAAGCAGTCAAGCAACTTCCCCCTCCCCCATCAATCCCATCAAGCTGTCAATAAACAACCGAAAATGGCAGAACTCCCACCACCCCCCTCAGTCCTCTACACAAACGCCACAATCATAACCCTCTCCCCTACCCGCACCATCCTCCTCAGCGGCGCCCTCCTAACCACCGGCTCCCTCATAACCGCCATCGACACCACCGCCGCCCTCCTCTCCTCCCCCAATCTCCCCCCAAACACCCACACCGTCGACCTCACCAACCGCATAATAATCCCCGGTCTCATAAACGCCCACGTTCACACCCAGCAATCGCTTCTCCGGGGCCTGGCAGAGGATCTGTGGCTGCATCCGTGGATGTGTGACAAGATTTGGCCGCTGGAGGCGGCGTTTGAGGGGGATGATGGGGTGGTGGCGGCGGGGTTGACGGTCGCGGAATTGTTGCGGGGAGGGACGACGTGTTTTTTGGAGGCGATGTTGACGTATAGGGCGGGGTGGGAGGGGGTGGTGAAGACGGTGGGGGGGAGTGGGATTAGGGCCTGTTTGGTGAGTTCGTGGTTTTCATTGTCGGGGAAAGGAGCGGGAATTGAGCGGATATCCGCGGGGGGAAGAGAAGAGGAAGGGAGATGAGGGAGAGAGGAGCGGAAAGAGAAGAGATGTGATGCATAGTCAGGGTTATCGCGAATGAAAGCTCACTGTCCCAGGGCAAACTCGTCAAAGCACAAGAAACCAACGCATCCGTCAACATCACAGACGCGCGCGACAAAGACGTCGAGCACATGTCCATCGATGCCGCATTAGCAGCCCACTCCGCCCACCACGGTTCTTACAATGGCCGTGTCAATGTCTGGATGGCCGCCGGCACACCTCGCGGCTCACCAATCACCCAACACCAAGCCATCGGCCGCGCCTGCCGTGAACATGATATTGGTCTGACAATGCACTGCGCCGAGGCGGCGCGGGATACCGAAATTTACCGTGACCATTACACCAGCACGCCAGGCCAGTTCTGCGAAAAGGCTGAGTTGGCGGGCCCGAAGACGGTGCTGGCGCATATGTGCCATCTGGACCTGGCAACGGATTTGCCTTTGCTAAGGGAGTCGGGGACAAGCGTGGTGCATAATCCGACTAGCAATCTCAAATTGGCGTCAGGGGTAGCTGCGGTGCCGGCGATGTTGGAAGCGGGAGTGAATGTCTGTCTGGGAACGGACGGGGCGCCGTGCAACAACACGTACGACATGTTTCGAGAGATGCATCTAGCGTCGATACTGCAAGCGGGGGTGAATCAGAAAGCTGGAATCCTGCCGGCGAGTAAGGTGTTGGAGATGGCGACTATCAACGGAGCAAAGGCGCTGGGATTGGAGAAGGAGATTGGGAGTCTGGAGTTGGGGAAGAAGGCGGATTTTGTGGTGGTGAATCCACCGCTTTCGGCGCAACCGTGGGATCCGGACCAGGTGGTAGACGGGGGTATGGATCCGGTTAGTGTGATTGTGCATTGCTGCACGGCGCAGGATGTCGAGAAGGTGGTTGTTGATGGCAATGTCGTATTGGATTCTTCGGGTTTGACGACTATAGACGAGGAAGAGACTGTTCGAAAAGCTAGAGAGGCCATCAAAGGGATAAGAGAGAGATCTGGAGTGAAAGCGAGGAAATTAGAAGGGTGGGAGATCCGATGATGTATATACTGGATTCATTGATCCGACTATGCATTTGTGGAGGTCCCCGGCTTTACTCTCCCGTAAGTCGTCGCAAATCTCTCCGCCATGTGTTCCTCGACAGTGAGCACAGGGCCTTGATTCTTGCCGTCCAGTCGAGTCAGGCGGGTATCAAGATTGCCGTCAAAGAAGTACGGAATGCTGTAACGGTGGGTGTTGCCAGTGTTGATCACCCTGTGGGTGTTGCTCTTGAAGTGTCCGCCTGTTATCTGGTCCATCATGTCTCCCATGTTGACCACATAAGCGTCTGCGTTTGGGGGAACTGGCACCCATTCTCCGGATGCGTTGTTCAGCACCTGTAGACCAGGGCTGCCATCAGTGAGGAGCAACGTGATGACACCGAAATCGGTATGAGCACCTGCGCCCAACTGGTTCTGGTCTGTCGTACTTTGAGGCGGGTAGTGAAGAAGCCGCATTGACGCCATGACGGGATCTCGACTGAAATGGTCGAGGACATCGTGTGTGTAAGGCAGCGCGCGCGCAAGTATACTCATAACCGTGGCACTGAGCGCTTGGACTTTGTTGTAGTACTCATTCATGGGGAACTTAAAGACCGAGTAAGAGAGCAGGTCTTCTGACGGCCAAACATTGGGTTCCATGAACCTGCGATGCTGGCCCGATTCTTCCGGCGTGTCTTCTCCGATGTAAAATCCCTGCTCATGTTAGCATGACTTTGTTGATGAGTTCATTGGAACCCTTGCCTCCTTCATATCCGGTAATGTCCCGTACTGCAATGCCTGCGCGCCCAATGTCTCGTAGCCTCGGTTGAAGCCTCTCTTCACCTTCTGTTTCTCGTTGAATGGGATGTTGAAGAACGCTTTGCTGCCCGCAAACACGGCTTTCCTCAATTGAGACGATATCCCATGGCCGACGAGCTGAAAGAAGCCAGACGTCGTAACGGCTAATCGTACGGCGTCAACTACCGCTATCCCTTCTTTCGATTCAGGGTCCTTTAGGAAGGGTTCAATATCCACCGTGGGAATGTGGAAATCTTGCTGCGTGACTGACGCCATGTTTGACCTTGAATGGAGAAATGATAGGGATAGCAATTCTGGATTGACACACACTTCGTCTGTTCTTTCTTCTCTGCTTGATTTGCTGCTTTTGGCGCTGATATTGGTGGCTTTCGCTGGACAGAAAGCACTGGATGAAGTCCCTTTTCGATAACGATATGAACCGCTTCAATGTAGCGTAAGGACGACGTGTTTCTTGATGACTGCTACAACATGTTTCGGTATCCCCAGATGTGGCCAGACACTCTCGGGATAACGTTACCCACCTTTGCTTATCGGTGACGGGATTTTGCGACCTTATCGGCACGAGTCAGCAAGCATGTCAACTGCGGGGACGCATCTGGTAAGATCATCGTACGTGGCAGTATGCGTGAGGTAATATGTTAACTGGGTTCAGGATGTTGGGGTGATGCAAAGGCTGGTATATTAGTGACTGTGAGGTCTGGGGAAGCAGCAATGGTTAGGAGAAACTGAGGCTTGACGATGAGTTTGGAGAATGTGGAGTAGATTAGATGGAGAGTGCTTCGACATCAGAGCAAATATAATCCAGTGTCCCAGTAACAAGTTGTAACTAGTATCCGGGCTAGACTCAAGTACCTATGGTTACAGTCGTTCTGCCTGGGTCATGTCAGTGGAAGGCAACCGGGTACTCTCGAGGCAGGAGGTTGGAGAAGCACAGCGACGGAGAGACTGGATGATTTGACTGGAATCGCATTGAAGGATACTGGACAGCCCCTGCTGGAGCTCAGCGGAGTAGTTAACTTAAGCTCACAAGGGACTCCAAGATCTTTGGGCTCTCCAATGACATGGTTCGAAAGAGGGTGCTCTACAGGTTGATTGACAAAAGCTCGTGGAGATGTCAATATTGAGAGAGGAAGAAGGTGCGTAGAAGTCATTCTCAACCACGATAATCGAAGAGCCTTGGGAAATAGGTGTCATGCCAGTGAGCTCACGACACAGAAGTATGGAGCAGTGAGTTGGCTGTGAGCTGGCAGTGCGGCGCGAGCCGATCCCGGGTGGATCTCATGCAGGCAGTCTCCCGAAGAGATTTAGGAGAGACTGGTCGCTGGTAATTTATGAGGGTTTCATCAGGTACAGAGGAGGTACGGAGGAGGTACCGGGGGCTGGTGCAGTCTTGGGGCTGATGAAAGGTACCTAGCTCGTCTCGGCCAAAGTTTGTTGCGGAGGCGGGGTTGATGTTGACACAACACCTGCAGTCGTGCAGAAGCAACCAAAGGCCCTCATGCTCCTCCTGACGCCCAGACGCCCAGCACGAAATTCGAGAAAACCGTTGATTCGCATGGATCGCATCGTGGAGAGCCCCCCGGGCTTGCCTCAGCCCTGTGCCCAAGGGTCAGACAACATGAGCAGGCCGTGCAACCCCTGGAAGCTAGCTGTTCGTCAGAAACCTCCAATCGATCCATGCGGAGGTGAATGCGCTCTCCACCCCGTCCACAAGCAGCAATTGCTCACCGCAATCGAAATGTCAAAAGCACCTGCTTGGACCTCCAAATCTATCACCTGCTGTCACCCGCTCCGCTCCTTCTCTTTGTCCGCCAAGTCAATGCCCAGGCTCGCGCGTCATCCCGGAGCCCGTCTCTCAAACAACGCATTCCCCGCCTCACCACCTTCGCGCTATGAGGGTTTGAGTCGCGACACCTAGTCCGCCCTCCTACACCTCAGCTTGAAGACATACGAGTGGCAGAGATGTCGCTTACTCCTTCACACCATGGTCCCGCAGGCCTGAGATTGATGCCCTCCAATCCGGCCTTCTCCAAGAACTCTCTCAAGTCTCCTAACAGACCGAACCGCCCAGACATTGCTCTATCCTTACGTCAGGTCATCGGCTCAACCGCGAACTCCGCCAACGCCTTTGACAGCTTGCCGTCGCAGAAGACCTTTGCCTTCACCGCCGGCGCCGCAGCTGTCGTAGCCACCATCACCGAAGACCAGCAAGTCACGCAGAGATTCCTTCGCGCTCGGCCGACCGCAGCCTCAATCAATCCGGCCGCTTCTTCACTGAGGGACTCCAACTCGACCGCCTCGCCATACGCATCGCCGGCAGCGAACCATACGGATTCGCCGTCAAACAGGTCATGGTCGGCGAAGGATCGGATAAAGGCAGCAACATGCGTCTCTTTCAGCGCGGACGGCAAATATCTGGCGATTGGAGAGGTATGACTGCGCGCTTTGCGATGTTATCCGATACCAACTGTTGACAAGGCATAGACCGGTTACAGACCAAGGGTCTTAATCTTCTCCACGGCCCCGAACGCCCCATCAGACACACCTTTGACCTCTATATCCGATCATACTTTCGGCGTCCAATGCGTAGCCTTCAGCCCGGACTCGCAATATCTGGCCAGTCTCGGAGCCCCCAACGATGGCTTTTTATACATATGGAGCATCAATCCGCGCACGGGATCGGCACAACTACACGCTAGTAACAAGTGCACCAACCACGTCAACAAGATTGCCTGGCTGGGTAACAGCCTTATCGCTGTTGGTACCAGGCACTGCAAAGTGTGGCGCGTCGACGACGCCAATGCCAATCATTCAAAGACCCGACCGAGCGATGTCGCCAGTCCGTTCAATAATAGGACGTTACCTGGTAGGAATTGCCTCCTGGGTTCGCTGCTGGAGGCCAATTTCACCAGCGTTGTGCCGGTCACCCCAACCAAAGCAATTATCTCTTCGGACAGGGGCCACATATGCCTCTTGGACGACAGCGACAAATCGCAGAAATTCTACATGGTCGCCCATGCCAAATTTCCGGTCACGTCCATGGCAGCCGATTCGAACGGACTGCTTCACATATCGGGCTTCAACGGCGACATGACCAGTATGAGCATCGCAGAATTAATCGCGGCGAAGTCTCCACCGGCCTCACCAACAGGCTCAAACAGTTCCCACAGGAGCGATTCTCCCTCTGGCGGGCTTGTGTACGGCGATGCAACGTACATGATTGCAATGGGAACCATATGCGACTTGCTTGTCACGCTGGACTCACGACACGCAATTCGCTTGATGAAGCTTGGGGGGTCTACCGGAGATTCATGCTCAAGGACGCTTCTGCAGCAATTGCCGGCTCATGGCGAGGCAGTCATGGGCGTGCGCCCTGTATCTTCACCAAACATGTTCAACGCCTCTTTTTACACATGGTCGGCTGGGGGAACAGTCCTTTTCTGGAGCCAGGACGGCGCAAATAAGGGGCGTCTTCAGGTGCCAGTTGATCAACTCGCGGATGGCTCAGATGAACCAAACGAGCTGAGAGTCGCCCGGGTGTCCTCAAATGCCGCTTTTCTGGTGTCAGGAGACAGATATGGTGTCTTGAGGTACGTGCAACCTACAGTCCAAGATTTTATGAACGCTAATATTCGGTATTCAGGGTTCTGGACTGTCAAACCACATCAGTCATCTACGAGTTCAGAGCGCACTCCAGCGAGGTCACCGACCTTGCAATCCACGAAGGCAAACAGACCTTCATCGCCAGCTCTGGCAGAGATCGAACAGTGCAGGTTTTCCAGAAGACCGACTCATGGAGTCTCCTCCAGACTCTGGATGAGCACGTGGGAGCGGTCACCGGTCTATTGTTCACGAGTGACGGTCAGCGACTAGTATCCGCTTCCTCCGATCGCACCATTGTGGTCAGAGACTATGCATCGCGAGACGAGGACGGGAAAACAGTCATGGCCTATCTCATTCTTCGCACCATTACTTTGAAAGCTACGGCCTCATCTCTCATCCTGGACGCTGATCGGGACGATACCGTTCTGGTTTCAACTATCGATAGACATGTTCACAGATACGATCTAGCTTCTGGTCAGGCCATCAAGAGCTTTAAGACGTCTGATTTTGATGGCGGTGATGCCGTAGCCATGACGTCCATAGCTCACATCATCACCAGCAAAGGAGCATGCTTAGTCGGCGGCGTCGCGAGCACTGACAAGTCCATCCGACTGTACGAAGACACAGGATGCTTGATCGCACGTGACTGGGGACACACGGAAGGCGTTACAGACATCGCCGTGGTCACAGGCACAGACGACAAAGCCGATCCGGATCAGAAGTGTCTGGTGACTGTTGCTCTGGACGGCACCATATTCATCTGGAACCTGGACTCGAAGCCGGCGCAGAATTACGACATCTCCAAATCCCTCGACCTGATGGGCGTCTCGACGCCAAACACCAACTTGCTCGTAAACAAACCGCCCCTTCGGCGTGTTCTGTCACAAGGGGAGCTCGCTCGATTTCAGAAGGAGAAGCCAGCCGACGATGACGACGCGACACCGACCCGCAACCGGTCCCCAACCCTCCGCAAGAAGGTGTCCAAAGCCACTCTCACTCACACTCCAAAACTGGAGCCGTCGCCGATGACCGGGCACGGAGGGCACAGGGAGCACGCATTGAGAAGCCAATCAAGCCGTAGGAGCCTGAGAAACAGGTCGTCGTCGCCCTCCAGCCCAAAGAGCCACCATCTGGCCAGCTCGCGACGACCGTCGATAGCAGATTCGCGAGCGAAGCCTCGAGCTGCTGGACATGTCAGGCAGTCGAGTCTCGGATCGAGCACGGAGCAACTCTGCCGGTCGCTGCGGGCATATCGAAAAAAGCTGTCGACAACATCCGAGAGCGTGTCGACGGAGGCGTCGAGGGAATTGGAGCGCGAACTCGGCCTCACGGCGCGGGCGCTGGCCGACCGGGCCAAGAGGGCCCAGCCGGTCGACGAGTCCGTCATGGTCAGGCTGCTCGACCAGTACTCTGAGCGGCTGGTCGAGATGATGGACGAGAAGATCGGGGCGGCGGTCGCGCGCCAGGTACGGCAGAACAGCGATTGCGGACGGGGGTTTGAGACGTCGGGGTTGGAGGACCGGCCGTATACCAGCGGCAGTTCGAGACCGTCGAGCAAGGACGATGCGGTGGCGGGTCGGGAGGACTTGGATACGGCTTCTGAGGGACTGTAGGGTCGGAGCATCGCATTTCTAGTTACGATGGAGGCGTGCATTCTGTGGCAGGCAGGCAGGCAGGCAGGCGTTTTTTTCAACGGAGCATTGAGCTGGCGTCGACTGGCGAGGGACATTTCCACGGATTCATGGCCATGAATACAGAGTTAGCGATTGTGGCACGCGGACGCGTTCGCACCTGCAATGGCCGACGAGCCTGGGTTTCTCTCCCGTCGAGAAAATGAATGGATGCATCGGTCTCGGCGCGCAGAGCAGAGGAGCAGAGAGCCCGCGGCGGCATCATTGCGGCGCAGCGCAGCCCGTCTTCCCTTCATCCGCTTCTGGTTAGCCGGGGGTGGACGGCGGTGCCTGGGGATGGCAGAGTCAGTCGATTCATTCATTCATTCAGTCCAGGTGCGCGAAACAGAGATGCTTTTGCAGCTTGCACGTCTGTCGAGCGATTGCGTGCGCTGCCATTGAGGTTGCTGTCGCCTTGTTCGGCACGTCGACGACTTCAGACGAGCGGAGGCGGGGAGAGGGAGGGAGGGGCTGGATATGTTGTTCTGCCACACCGCACGCTCGTCTCCCTGGACGGCAGAGGCCGAAGTGCTGTAGTTAATTACTGTAGTCACTGTCTGTACTTTAGTCGCTGTCTGTACTGTAGTCGCTGTCTGTACTGCATGTTTCCACGCCGCAGCCGCGCGACTCGTGACACTGCATGGCGGCGGGCCGGGGTCGGCTGCGGGTCGAGGGTTCCATGGCTTGAGGCTGTCGCTTGTGTTTCCGTACGTCCGCGCTGATATGATGCGAGACCAGAGGGGCCTTGGAGCACAGTGCGAGGTGCGAGATGCGTGTGCCCTGGGGGAGCAGCGGCTGCAGCAGCCCTGGAGCAGCAGAATCACGACACTGAGAGGTCGGATGGAAGAGTCTGGGATGGGCAACGTGCCGCGGACACGGTAACTGTGTGGTTAAGATGTTCGTGAATGCTGGCTGGGGTTGCGCGTACGGTATGTACAGTAGTACTATGTAAGTTATGCTGGGAGGCTGGAGAGAGGAGCACATCACAGCACAGCCAGGCTCGTCAGTCGATATACCGAGTGCTCGTCTCAAATGGGCGGCGCGGGAGTGGTCGAGTGGTTTGATCCGACAGCCCGAAATCGGCGACGGAGAAAGGGATCTGCTCGCTGCGGGTCCCTTTGGCCTGTGGGTGATTGACCCGAGGGAGTTGTGATGATATGATGAGAGAGAGAGGGTTGAAGCAGCCATAGCCGACCAACAAGCCGGCTGGTTGGCACTCTCTGCTGGCACCCATTGGCATGACGACGGCGTGCGGTTCAAGACAGTCCAGCCACACCTTTCCATGCCCTCGCCCGCCGTCGAGTCCACGGCCAGATGGAGCGTCGAGCGTGGCAAGCGGGCCTTGGGGAAGTACGCCGCCCACCAGCACAAGAGGTCATCCTCCTCCCTTCCGCGTCCCCGCATTTCCAGAGAGAGACGAGGCCGAGTCCAAGTAACGTTAACCCACCCAATCCAGAGCCGGTGCTCAAATACGTCCCCTTCCCCAGATCTGCTCAGTCCTCCTGCTACCTCTTCCTCTTCCTCTTCCTCTTCCTCCTCGCTCACCTCTCCCTCTACGCCTCCTCTGTGCTGTCCGACTACCACCACAACAACCACCACCACCACCACCTCCACCACCTCCACCACCACCGCAAGCTACCCCTCTCCCGCTGCTCCGCCGCACGCCCTGCCACACCACCCTTTCCGTCTGCGGCACCAGCCCCATAAGTACTACGCACAGCGCGCCAGAACAGGGGCCCTTCTGGCTTCAGAGCTCCTTTCTCCCGCCCAGCACAACTATATTAACGCGGTCCGCCCTCGCTTCCCCCAGCAACCTCTTCGACACTCCCTCTCCACCTCCACCTCCTCCTCCTCCTCCTCCGCCGCCGCCGCCGCCGCCTCCGCCAACATGTCCGAGGGCGACGTCAAGCCCGCTGTCCCCGTCGTGGCCGAAGCCCACCAGGTCGACACCTTCCACGTCCCCAAAGCCTTTTACGGGTGAGTCTCTCTCTCTCGTAATGAGCCGCACGCGAGCTCGGAGTTGCTGCAGCTATCCCCAAGATTCGGCCGAAGCGGGGTCACCCCGCCGCGCCTTCGAGTCGCAAGACAACAAATCACCATTCTCCCGATTGCCATTGAGCTCTCACTCAATTGCTCGCCTCAATTGCGCGACCAGTGCCGCGCTGACAGCCTCGCAGCAAGCACCCGTCCAAGCCCCATCTCGATGGCCTCGATCACTACAAGCAGATGTACAAGGAGTCGATCGAGCAGCCCCACCAGTTCTGGGGCAAGCTCGGTCGCGAGCTCCTGACCTGGGAGCGCGACTTCCAGACCGTACACACCGGCAGCTTTGAGACGGGCGACAACGCTTGGTTCCTCGAGGGCAAGCTCAACGCCTCGTACAACTGCGTCGATCGTCACGCCATCAAGAACCCCAACAAGCCGGCCATCATCTACGAGGCCGACGAGTATGACGGGGGGCGCACCATTACCTACGGCGAGCTCCTCCGCGAGGTCAGCCGGCTGGCGTACGTCTTGAAGCAGATGGGCGTCAAGAAGGGCGACACTGTCGCTCTTTACATGCCCATGATTCCCGAAGCCGTCGTCTCCTTCCTCGCCTGCTCGCGCATTGGCGCCGTTCACTCGGTCGTCTTCGCCGGTTTCTCCTCCGACTCCCTCCGCGACCGCATCGTCGATGCCCAGTCCAAGGTCGTCATCACGACAGACGAGGGCAGACGCGGTGGAAAGGTGATTGGCACCAAGAAGATCGTGGATGAGGCGCTAAAGCAGTGCCCGGATGTGACACACTGCCTGGTCTACAAGCGCACTGGGTCCGAGGTGCCGTGGACCAAGGGCAGAGATTGGTGGTGGCACGAGGAGGTCGAAAAGTACCCCAACTACATCGCCCCCGAGTCGATGAGCTCCGAGGACCCTCTCTTCCTTCTCTACACCTCCGGTTCCACGGGCAAGCCCAAGGGCGTCATGCACACGACTGCCGGCTACCTGCTCGGCGCGGCGGCAACCGGGAAATACGTCTTCGACATTCACGACAGCGATCGCTTCTTCTGCGGTGGTGATGTCGGCTGGATCACCGGTCACACTTACGTCGTGTATGCGCCGTTGTTGCTGGGTGTCGCGACGGTGGTGTTTGAGGGCACCCCTGCCTACCCCGATTTCTCGCGCTACTGGGACGTCGTTGAGAAGCACAAGGTCACGCAATTCTACGTCGCGCCGACAGCGCTGCGTCTGCTGAAACGCGCTGGTGACGAGCACGTCAGGCACCAGATGAAGGATCTCAGGGTGCTTGGTTCCGTTGGCGAGCCGATTGCCGCCGAGGTCTGGAAGTGGTACTTTGAGATTGTTGGCAAGGAGGAGGCTCACATCGTCGACACTTACTGGCAGACTGAGACGGGGTCTCACGTCATCACGCCCCTTGGTGGTGTAACGCCGACCAAGCCGGGCAGTGCTTCCTTGCCTTTCTTCGGCATCGAGCCTGCTATCATCGACCCCGTGTCAGGCGAAGAGATTCACGGCAACGATGTCGAGGGTGTCCTCGCGTTCAAGCAGCCGTGGCCCAGCATGGCCCGCACCGTGTGGGGCGCTCACAAGCGGTACATGGACACCTACCTCAACGTTTACAAGGGCTACTACGTAAGTCGACTCTTTGTCTCCGATTGTATGCAAGATTGCTGACTCGATTGCAGTTCACTGGTGATGGCGCTGGTCGTGACCACGAAGGCTACTACTGGATCCGCGGCCGTGTCGACGATGTCGTCAACGTGTCCGGTCACAGGTTGTCCACTGCCGAAATCGAAGCCGCATTGATCGAGCACCGTACGTCCTCTCCCATTCTTATATAACGTCGATACTCACATCCACAGACGCCGTCGCCGAAGCCGCCGTCGTCGGCATCAACGACGAGCTCACCGGCCAAGCCGTCAACGCCTTCGTCGCCCTCAAGGAGAACCAGGACGCCTCTGACCAGATGAAGAAGGACCTGATCCTGCAAGTGCGGAAATCGATCGGGCCATTCGCCTCGCCCAAGGCCATCTTCGTCGTGCCGGACCTGCCCAAGACGCGCTCGGGCAAGATCATGCGCCGGATCTTGCGCAAGGTGCTCGCGGGCGAGGAGGACCAGCTCGGCGACACTTCGACAGTAAGTTGTTGTCCTCTCCCAGTGTGGATTGTCAGTTTTTTTCTGCTCTTGTCGCTTCGACCCCTCGCGTTTTGATGGGTTGGAAATGGCTGACGAGGCGGACGTTCAGCTGTCGGATCCGAGCGTTGTGGATAAGATCATCGCCACGGTGCACGAGTCGAAACAGAAGAAATAGACGTGCGGCCCGGGTTGCCGGACAGAGACGGATTTAATGCTCGCCATTTGGGCTTTTTCATAAGCGACGCATCTTCGGATATGTGTGGATGGCGGGATTTCCTTTGCCAAGATGGGTGGACGTCAGCTTCGGTGGGCTGAGGGCTTGGCGGTGCTTGAGGGTGGTTGACATATACCTGGTCTGTGGGACGCTTTTTTCGCTTGGATGGGCTCGGATGAATCAAGGTAGCCGATGCTATGAAGTCGCTTTTTCTCTCTTTGGATCGTGAACGTGTCCGTCGTTGCTAGTCGGTGAAGCAAGCATCTGTCAGTTTTTGTGCACGCTGGAGTGCTGGATCACGAGCTCCTTGGCTACTTGGCTGGACGGGGCTCATCAGCTCGTCAGTATCGTTCAGTACGTCAGCGCCGCGGTCCAGCCACGTCGACACGTCCGCGTCCTGGGGATTTCGGACGCGGGGGTGGAAGTCGGGCTCGTGGGATGGAGGGGATGGGATGGGATGGGATGGTGTTTCTGGAGAAGTCGGATGGGGCGGTTGGTCGTGAGATTAGTGAGGGATTAGTGAGAGATGAGTGAGAGATGAGGGATGAGATGAGTGAGAGATGAGGGATGAGTGAGTGTGCGACGGCGATGGGATGCGATGGGATGAGATGCGATGGGATGGGATGCGATGGGATGCGATGCGAACGACGACCGGGTAATTCAGCGTGCAAGGTAACGTCAAGTCAATCTACAACAAGACATGAGCGGTCATCGTGCGCCCCATCGCCTTCGTGTTCAAGGCCTCGATACCAGCAAGCCCGTGGTAGTTACTAGCAGGCAGAAACGCAGTCGATGTCGTCGTCGACGTCGGAACGTCGATTTATTGGATGACGGGTTGGCCGAACAACGGGCGACGGGCGGGTAAGTTACAGAAACTTTAACGGTACAGCAGGTAGGTAGGTGTGTCGACTGTGTGTGCCAAGGGCGGGCCAAGGATTGCACTGCCCTCGCTGACACCGTCTGCACCACCCACACGCCCGCGCGCCGACTCTCGTTCCCCAACCCATATACCTACCCACCCGCCCACCTGGCCTCACTCACTCACTCACTCACTCAAGCCGCTCGCTCCACCACCACACCACAACCACCACCACCACCACGCCGCCAACAACAACAACAACACCGCCCCCCACCCACCCAACCCTCAAAACCGATCCCCCGCCACCTCCCCGGCCCCTCGCCCACGCGTCCCCGTCCCACTCCACTCCACCCCCACCCCTGCAGCGATCGAACCTAGTGGACACATCCCGCCAGCGAAGCGATGCGCCTGCACCGCGCCGCCGCGCTTGCGGCCGCGCTCGTCGTCGGCGTCGTCGTCCCGACTGTGGTCGCCGGCTCGGTTGCGCGCAATCGGCTCGCCGGGCTGTGGGTTGTGGGCGGTGCGGAGATACATACGTTTCGCGGGCGTGTTGGGGCGCTCGGGGCTTTTGAGTTGGGGTTTCGCGTGCTTGAGGCTACAAGTGGTGCGGGGGGTGAGGCTATAAGTGGTGCGGGGGGTGAGGCCACAAGTGGTGCGGGTGGGACTGTGGGGGGGACTGGAAGTGAGACCACAAGTGAGGCCACAAGTGGTACGCGCATACGATTGAGTTTGGAACCGAATCACGATATCATTGCCGATGGGGCTATGGTGCGGTATCTGGGGCCGGATGGCGAGGTTGTTAGGACGGAGGCGATAGACCGGCTTGAACACAAGGTGTACAAGGGATGGACGTGGGTGAAGAGCGCGAGCGGCGAATGGGTCAGGAGAGGGACGGCGCGCATCACGGTGCGAAGAGACGGCATCCATCCGCTGTTCGAGGGCGTTGTCAGCGTGGATCACAATAATCACCACATCCAGATGAGCTCGTCGTACATGCAGACGAAGCATCGCGACGATCCGGAGCTGGAGCTGGAGGACGACGAGTTCATGGTCGTGTGGCGGGATTCGGACATTTCGCCTGATGCTGGTGCCGCCCGTACGGAACTTAGAAGGAGCTTGGAGGCGGACGATTTGCTGTGTGGCTCGGATTCCATGGACTTCAACATGCGGCCGGATCACCCTGTTTATGGGAAGATGCTCAAGCGGGAGGATGGTTTCTGGGGCACTCCTATCGACAGTCTGCTCTTTCGCCGGCAAATCGACAGCACACCGGGCAGTGGCAATTCGGGCGGCGTGAACCTCGTTTCGACGATTGGCCAGACGTCCGGTTGTCCGTCTGCCAGGAAGGTTGCCCTGGTCGGCGTGGCCACCGATTGTACCTACACTGCATCTTTCAACTCGACCGAGTCGGCCAGACAAAATGTCATCACCCAGATGAACTCTGCTTCCAACCTCTACGAGAACTCCTTCAACATCACCCTCGGTCTGCAGAACCTGACGGTGAGCGACTCTACCTGTCCCGGCTCGGAGCAGACGGCAACGCCCTGGAACCAGGCTTGCTCCAACAGTATCACCATCCAGGATCGGTTGAACCTGTTCTCGGCGTGGAGAGGGACGCAAGAAGACAACAATTCCCATTGGACTCTACTCAGCACTTGCAACACCGGATCTGCCGTTGGTTTGGCCTGGCTCGGCCAAGCATGCGTCCAGGAAGCGCAGACGACGAATTCGAGCGGGACTTCCGAGACTGTCAGTGGCGCCAACGTCGTCGTCAAAACGAGCACGGAATGGCAAGTCATCGCCCACGAAACCGGTCACACATTCGGCGCCGTCCACGACTGCACCAGCCAAACCTGCTCCGACGGCACAACCGTCAACGCACAGCAATGCTGCCCCCTCTCCTCCTCCACCTGCGACGCCGGCGAGCAATACATCATGAACCCGTCCACCTCCCAAGGCATCTCCCACTTCTCCCTCTGCTCCATCGGCAACATCTGCAGCGCCATGGGCCGCAACAGCGTCAAGACCTCCTGCCTAACCAACAACAAAGACGTCACCACCATCTCCGGCCAACAGTGCGGCAACGGCATCGTCGAGGACGGCGAGGACTGCGACTGCGGCGGCACCGAAGGCTGCGGCGACAACGCCTGCTGCGACGCCTCGACCTGCAAGTTCAAGAACAACGCCGTCTGCGACGACGCCAACGAGGACTGCTGCCGCGACTGCCAACTCGCCACAAACGCCACCGTCTGCCGCGCTTCCACCGGCGACTGCGACCCCGAAGAAGTCTGCACCGGCTCCTCGCCTTACTGCCCAGCCGACAAGACGGCGCCCGATGGCCAGGGCTGTGGCAGCGGCGGGCTCAAGTGCGCTTCGGGGCAGTGCACCAGCAGGGACCTGCAGTGTCGCACCCTCATGGGCAGCTACACCAACGGCTCCAACGACACCTACGCCTGCGATGACCAGACGTGTCAGATCAGCTGCGCGAGCCCGGAGTTCGGCACCGGCGTTTGCTATGGGTTGCAGCAGAATTTCCTGGACGGCACGGCTTGCGGGGGTGGGGGCAAGTGCGCGAATGTAAGCTCTCAACCCTCCTTTTCTCTTTCCAGTCCCCCCTCTTTCTCTCTCTCTCTCTCTCTCTATCCTCTCCCTTCTCTCTCGCCACGTCACTTGAACCACAAAGAGTCCTAACCCGTCCGCGTTCCTCCTCGTCCAGGGCGTATGCAAAGGCTCCTCCGTCACAAAAGAAGTCGGCTCCTGGATCCAGCACCACAAAGCCCTCGTCATCGGCATCGCCTCCGCCGTCGGCGCCCTCCTCCTCCTCGCCATCGCCGGCTGCTGCCTCCGCGCTTGCCGCAAACCCAAGACCAAGAGACAGCCGCTCAAGCAGGCCTGGCCGCCCGGCGCCCCGCCGCCGCCTTATGGCATGGAGATGGGGACGAGGGGCGGCGCCGGCGCGGGGTGGTATCCGCCGCCGCCGCCGCCGCCTCATGGGATGCAAGGCGTTCCGCCGCCGCCGCCGCCTGGGTATGGTGGGGGGAGGGGCGTGCGGTACGCGTAGGGTTGCGGAGGGTTACGATCTGACGAGTTTTCCCTTCGAGAAGTGTTTGTTTGGATACGCACTTCGGCTTGCATTCGGATCCACGCGAAGGTCTTCTTGAGTCGCCGATCCGGGCTCCTAACATTCCGTGTCTCGTTTTTGTTCGTCGTCGATAAGGGGGGGGGTTCTTTTCTTGGCTGTTTTTGATACGCGTGGGCTTTTTGGGTCTGGGAGGGCTTGGATGGATGGACGGGAGGAGAGGATGGGAGGAGAGGAAGACGAGGCGATGTTGGACTGGGCTTGGATTCAGCACTGCGGAGTCGCGCTGTAGACACGGGCATGGCATTGGCAGCATGGCAACGGCAACGGTAGCGTAGCATAGCATAGCGTACGTTAGTCCAGCAGATGAGGTGGTTTTCATGCATGACATTTTCACAGAGCGGAAGAAGGATGGTCTTGGGTGATGCGATTTACTGTTGCTCTGACACGGTGTTGATAACGTGTTTGTTTGGTGCTACACATGCAGGTCGTGCAGGTTGTTGGTGTGGTTTTGTCGCTGTCGGAAAGGCACTGCGGCGGTTCGGGGTTGCTTTCTTGCTTCTTGATTTGTCTAGCGTTGTTTTTGGCAGAGAGAGAGAGAGAGAGAGAGAGAGAGAGAGAGAGAAGCTGGTTACTGTGCGTTCTTTTTTTCACTTGAAAGGTGGAAGAGAGGGGGAGAGAGAAAGGGGGGGCGGGCAGACGGTGATATGATATCGAGAAGGTGGGGTGTTAAGATGGAGAAACCGGTTGGGAGTCCCTTTTCCAATTTTCTTCTTCTTTTCCGTGGTGGATTCGTTGTGTGCCAAATGTATCCATTCCCCCTCGTTACCGCGCCCGTCATCCACCAGTAACCCTACTCTCCACCGAACCCATTCCCATCGAATCTCGTGTCCACCAAACCGGTCGTTTAAAGATCCATTATTTACCAGATCCCGTTTTCGAGTACATCGTCAGTGAATCTATCGTCGATCAAGCGTTTACTCTAACTTAGCGAATCTCTTCCTTGGTGAATCTCTTCGCTGGACTTGCGGAATGGACTGGACACGACCCCAAGCTACTCGACGAGCCCAAGTGGGACTGCTGCATGGCACCAGAGAAAGCGATGCTGGGCGACGAGCGAGTGCTGCTTCAACGCTACCATGGAGATACGGCTGGAGTGGCGACTCGTTTTTGGCGCGTGTATGGTGGAAGTGGAGGCCGAGAGTGCTGCGTGGCAGCGGGATGGAAGTCGCGATGTGTCGGAAGACAGATGTATGAGTAGAGGGATAGATGATGCGAGAGCTCTGGCTGCGCGGAGCTAAGTTATCTATAGCTTTGTACCGCCTCTAACGAGGCAGCCAAGGCTGTAACTTAGGCTGTCTGCGAAGCGAACTGTCTGTAGGGCAAACATCTGTGAAAGAGAGGACTGTTTATGAGTCAAACAAGCGAGAAGGAGAGGGAACGCGCAACGGAAGGGGTTTGAGAAAGCGCCACCGGTAGGAAGAGATTGAGTATGTGATGGATTCACTGAAGGGGTTGGCCAGATTTCTCAGACCGAATTCATGAGATGAGCGTCAGAGGTCAGCGTTGAGAATCCGCGTACCAAGCAGACACCATTTTCATGTCAATTGGCGTCGGAACTCAGCATGAACAATCGCCTTTTCAGCGTTAAAACTTATGTACCATTCGAATCTGATGAAAGAACCCCTCATCCACCCTACCCCTTGCCTCCCAATCGCGCAACCCCTATCCACTCTCTCCCTCCCGCCTTCTTCCCAATTCCATGTCCTTCAAAATAAGCAACACCGCAGCGCTATGCCACCTCGACACAAACAATCCACACATGACAGACCGCCCAAACATTGCTCAAAGCGAGGGAAACCAGCCCACCACCACCCGCCACCACCCACCACCACCCAGTTCAAACAGCAGAAAGAGAGAACCCCCACCATCAGAATAGAAGAGACATAAAAAACCCAAAAGCTGGACGCAGACAACGATCGCACAATTCACGCATTCAAAGATATCCGGAAAACGCGGAACGAAAGGATGAAGCAGTGTTTGAACACGAAACAAGAGGAGCCAGTCGCTAGCAGAACTGCCCTTCGTTTTCTCTTTGCCTGTGCCAGAACGAAGCCGAGTAGAGCCGTAGCCCAGAAACCACATCTACGTTCCCCGATACGCCCTTGCCCACACCAAATCAGCGGTGTGTCTTAGCGGACGGATTCTCTAATGCTTTGACTGGCCGTTCTCGAGCTTGACATCGATAGTGCACCTCAGGACATTCAGACAAGAAGAAGAGGTTAGGTCAGGATAAGTAGGCGCTTCGGTAGGTCAGACATAGGAAAGACGATCAAGCGGACGACTCAAGACATTGAGAAATTTCCAGGAAAGAGAGTGAGTGTATCGAAAAGCCCAGCCTTTCCATGCATGATCGCTAGTTCAAGATTGCACCCCAAAAACACCCAAACGGATCGGCAACAAAAAGGGTTACTACTGGTACTAATAATGACTATCACGAGTGAATGTAACTTGTTTATCGAAGTGCAGGACTATTTGCAAGGTTAAGGTGCGTTGTTCGTCAAGTGCTGACGAGTCGCTGTTGTTCGTGGTCGGTCGTTATGCAGTGCTTTTGTTTTGCTCAGGCGTCGTCGTGAGCATGGCAAGGATGCCCTTGAGCTGGCCATGCGCTCGTCGTATCCAGAGACAAAGGGCTGGGTACCGAGAATGACGACAGCCTGATATGTGTACAGAGGTAATGACAACGGCAGAATCCATTGCTAGATCTGTCCAACTAACGCACAAGGCGTCGTGGGCAGTTGTTCCAGTCTCCGCGTAACCACTCGATCTCGCAGCGCGTGGCATGCGGCGGAGCTGGGCCGGACAGTATGAGCTCGCTAGGTTGACGATGTTGTCTCATCTCTCAAGCGGCTTTTGCCATCCGTTGATGTAGGCCATGATGCTTAGACCAAGAACAACTACACCCACCATCGAGGCATAGGGGCCTACGTGCGCTAGCTGTTCGTTGCCCTGCAAACTCTGTACTAACGCTCCCGGGTTCGGAGTCTTGGATCGCGCGCTCTGGTCCTTTCCGACAGCGCGACCGTTTTGTGAAGCAGTGTGGGAAAGGGAGGTGCCAGAGCCGTGGCTTTCTGCAGATTCTTTCGTTGGATGGTTGGACTCGCTCGCACCATCAACATCGCGGACGTCGTCTGCAAAAGTCACACTCTTTCGCCGCTTGCCGCTCGCTGCTTTGGCGACGCGATCCGCCTCATCGTTTCGGAGTCTCTCGATCATGCTGGCCAGAGACTCTCGGTCTTTTACGCTGTCTGACTCGGCCTTCTCCGCGCGTTTTCTGTAATTCTCCATCTGCTTTCTCATCTGGTCCATTTCTGCAACCATGGATTCGAGACGTTGCTGGAGGCGACTGGTAGACGCATCAGCCTCGCCGCTCTGGGGCGTTTCTATTACAACAGTGCTTTCGCTCCTCGTGTCGTCGAACTCAGCAGAAGAGTCGCTGGGGTCGGGGATAACACCCTTGGCTTGGTGCTTTGAATCCGCAATCGAGTCTTTGCGATTCTCCATCTCCAGACGCTGCGCGCGCTCCTCGGCACTCTCACGCGCAAGTCGCTCCTGTGCCAACATTTCTTCCAGCTCCTTTAGTCGCAAACTTTGCATATCAAACTCTTTTTTCTGCGTTGTCAAAGCCTCGACCAGAGAAGTAATCTGAAGCGAGGAGTCGCCCTTAGAAGAGTTGTTGGAGAGCAGCTTCGGCTTCTCCGTGTCGGCTCTCCGCAACGAAGGCTGCTGCGCAACGTCCGGTTTCTCTGGCAGCGGTTGAGATGGAGGCGGCGCTGGAGGTTCCGAGAAGCGAGTCTTGATGTCGCCTTTCAGCGGGGAATGCTTGGTCAGAGAAGAAATCTTGCTAGAATCTTTCTTCGGGTCAGTTGTAGATAGCGATTCAATGTATTGAGCAGTACGCTGAAGTTCCTGTGATTGCTGCCGAGCTTGCTTCATCTCAGACTGTACTTGGGTGATTAGTGCGGGGTACGGAAAATACAGCAAGTCAACTTACGTTGAGCTTCTTCACAATCTGCTCCATCGTTATGGGCTGCAACCAAAAGTTAGTGTGCCTCTGCTGGGTGATCATGTTGACGTTGCCGCCAACCATGTTTTGCTGCCCAGGCCCGAGGCGCCCGTTACTTCCAACGGACCCTTGGCTCCCGTTGCGCCCACGCATCTGGCCCATTGCTTGGTTCCCATGCGGTACCATGATGTTGCCATTATCGAGCTCGCCAAAGTTGAGGTCCATGACACTGCCATTGCTGTTGTAGATGCCGGCATGCTCGATCTTGGCGGCTACTTTGTGGTGAACGATGGTCTTTTGATCCTCGCTGACAATATCGATACCCAATTCCAACATGTCTTGCTCTCGGAGCTCGTGTGGCTCCGAGTCGCGATTCTCTGGTGACAGTCTGTTGCCGTTGACAAAGGTACCATTGGACGACTTGACGTCGCGAATGAATATCTTTCCGGTTCGGTCTGCCCACACTTCAGCATGCTGTCTGGACAGCACCTTGGAGTCGAAGTAGCCATTGGTGGGTGTGGGTATTGTCTTGTTGTTTGTCTGGCGACCGATGCGGAGGACTTCGGGGTAGTACGGGACTGTGATGGTCTTGCGCTCGAAAGTACCGTTGAGGGGTATCAGGTGTAGTATAGCTGGCATCTCAGACATGCCTTGTGACCGAGGCGCGCCGTTCTGCTGACCTTGCGGTTGGCCGGGGTGCTGTGAGGGCAGCATCGAGGAGGGAGTGTGCAGCGCGGAGATGGCGGAGGCTGCTGACGGTCCGGAGGTGGAGGTTGCGATGTTTTGCGGTCTGGCTGTCGATATGCCCGAGATAGGTTCCGCTTTAGACGTCGGCCATAACCCCCGGGCAGGTTTCTTTCTCGCAGCCCAGCTCGCGTCGGGTGAAGGGCCCGCCGTGCCGTTCAGTTGGGGAGGAGGGGCGGTGATGGTGGAGTTGGATGAGACAGAAGCGACGGAGGACGAGGAGTTTGTGCGTTGTGCGCTCTTCCTGGGCATAAACATCCTGACGTCGTCGGCGCTGTTGGAGGTGATGCCGTTGGGAGCTGCGTTAGGAGCGCTCCATCCCAATCTGGCAGAGGGCTGGAAGTTCAAGGGCGGCGCTACTGCCGTCATCGGAGAAAGATGGGCTGGCGGTGAATGTGGGCTGTCGCTGTCCTCGTTCGACCACCGGCTTCCAATCTGCTAGTCCGACGGCTATTCGGGCCCAGCGATGGCGGACGCACGACGACTTGGGGTGCCGACCGTGTCGAAAGCCGACAACAACTGGCGAGCGGCGATGCGATGTCTCATGAACGGGCGGCGAGCAGAAGGCGACTGCTGGCGAGGGTGCGAGGGTGCGAGGATGGGTGTGGCCGTGGCAGGTAGTCTGTCGTGTGCGAGCGGGCCCGTGTCAGCCAAGGGCGTCGTCGGGCGTCCAGGAACGCGCGCTTGGTTCTGCTCTGGGTGGCGGGCGGAGGTGTAGGCGAGACGTGCAGGCGAGTGGTGTAGAGTGACAGGCGACGGAGAGGGTGTCGAGAGGGCTGAGGTGGTGTTGGCGAGCAGTTTCTGTAGCGCTGGCAGTGAGAGAGCGAGGTGTCGTCTCTCCTTGTCTGCCGCTAACCTTCAACTCGAGCCCGCGGATCGTCAGCCAATGGCCCTAGAGGCATGTGAGCTGTGGCTGATCTCCACTGCAGACGTTGGGCGCAGACGCAATCAAAGCAGCACAGGAAACGTCTCAAGAAAGGCTAACAGATCCCCTCAATCCTCCACGGACAACAACAGAGTCAACGACAATCGGGCATTGTGCGCATTCCACACGACAGACATCTCCGCTTGGTGCTGCCAATCACGTGAGCGAGGTCTGATCTCCAAGCTGCTCGGCTCATCTTGCGCCGCCGCGTCGCCCGCTGCCATCGACCATTATTTGACTCTGCGCTGCACTCACCTCCGCCTGTGCACATACGAAAGCCGGTCACGACCGCAAGTCTACCCTGCGATTGCCCCTCCGCTCTCTACAACTAAGCCACAATGCCTGTTCCCGTCGGTGGTGGTATGAGCGGTCCGTCGACTTTCGACAAGCGTGGGTAGCTCCATCTCCGCTGCTCGACCATTCGCGCTGACATGGAGCAGTCAAGATGGGCGCCATGATGGGCGGCTGTACGTTTCCACTCGTTTGAAAGCTCGACCATCTACCCCAGCTCACCTTCTTTGCTCTCCTCAGCCGTCGGTCTCATCATCGGATTTATCTTTGGTATGCAAGACGAGCATCCTCGCTGTGGGGTGCAAGCATTTTGACCACGCCCAACAGGAGCCACCAACATCATTCGCTTCGGCCCCGGGCCAAACGGCATGCTGCGCACCCTCGGCCAGTACATGGTCGGTTCCGCGGCCACGTTCGGGTACGGTGCAACTCTTGGCTGCTTCTTCGACGGCATCCTAACGCTGCAACTCCCCCAGATTCTTCATGTCAATAGGCACGACGATACGAACCGATAGCGAGCGCCAGATGACCGAGGCTTTCTCGAGGGCGCGGAGATCCCCCATTATCTTGCCGAGGGCCTATCAACAGGCACCCCGCTCCCGCGCCGAGCAGAGCGAGTAGATTAGGGAATTGAGACGGGGAAGAACCAGGAGACGTTGAAAGTGCATAAACAGGGGGAAGTGTAAAATAGTGGATGAATTGGCGCATCTGTGTATACAATACCAGGGACGGCGTGGCTTCAAGGGTTATTCGGTGACGGGTTTCGCAGCCATTGAGGCTGCAGGAAGAGCATCAGCGCGGGAGCATGCCGAACCTAGGTATTCGCCTCAAGGTCTTCACTTTTTCCTGCCGCATTGCACGGATTGAATTCAAATCTCAAAAAATCGAAGTCAAACTTGATCATTTGCGCATGGCATGTACAAGCGGCTCCTCGGTTTCCACCTTGCGTCCGTCTCTCATCTGCCTTATAATCAATTGCTACGCGGGAGCATTAGGCATGCATTTCCCTCCCCTTCCTCGTCGATCCCTCTGCCTTAAATTCGATTTTTCCAATGGAGACCATTTCTTGGCTAGCTCCTTTGGGACACAGAAGATATGATCTTATGGATCAAAGTGATTTCCTAAGAGACTGGCTTGTTGCGCAGTTCTCAAGCGGCCGAAATGCTGGTGTAATGCATGCAATCCTTTGGCACGTGAGAAGCCAACAACGATCTACCCTTACTCTTCCAAAACACAGAAGTAAACATTCGCAGCACCCTCGTCAAGTTGGCGGCGATTAGATCATGCCAGCTTGTAGGGATATAGAAAGATGTCTGATATGCTTTATGCTGCAGACCATCTACACAGGTCTGTGGATAGCCTATCTCTGTGTCCCGTGGCCCGATCATTTTAATTGTGGCCGTACCGCACAGTCAAATCAAGCCAAGACAACAAACATTTCATCTAACTCGAAGCAAGCCTCAAAACGACTCGTGGGGTTATTAAGGTAAGTCCAGATAGGTTTGTTAGAGGAACTTTAGTGAACCTACCTTATATGCTTAGGAGGTCGAAGTAAGCCCCGGGCCTCTCCAAGGGGTACCAATCTACCTCGACCTCTCTACACCATAGCCGGTAGATCTACTTCTACTAGCTCTGTCGAGGCTTACTTTAACAACCCTAGAAATCGATCTAAAGCTGTCTTCGAGATGGTGGAGGCGTAGTCATGGTTTACTTCGAATTTATAGCGGCCACAATTAGAATAACTAGGTCTAGCTCATTCCATCCTGTGATCCTCGATCCGCGTCACAAATACACCTTTTGTCCACTCAAAAATAGTTATTCATAACCTGATATTGCAAAAAATTGTTTCATCAATCAACCAACAGCGATTGCAAAAGCCGCCCGGCTAGCTCAATCGGTAGAGCGTGAGACTCTTATCCAAGTGTCATCTCAAGGTTGCGGGTTCGACCCCCGCGTTGGGCTCAATTCCCTACTCCTCAGAGTTTTTCTTTTTGACTTTTCATCCAGTGAATGGAGGGATTGTTGTGGTGGAAAATTTCAACTTTTTGGTGAGACCGGTTAAATGCGGCTCGGCAAGCGGAGCCTCAGGTTGGCTTAGCGCCGATTGCCGAGCCGGGAAGGAGCACCCGGGCGGCGCTAGAATCTCAAGGGTGACGGAAACATCAATGAAGCTTCTGAAACTTCCAGGTTGTGATGATGAGCTTGAGTGTCTGCAAGTGTAGTTTTTAGCTCTCACGATGTTGACACCATCTTGCGGCGCAGCAGCAATGCCAGCTCCAACGTAGTTCAAACAGCACTCTCACAATCTCCCCAACCTCAACGCCTTATCCATCCCACTTCCTCGCCCTAATAATATCGCTCGCCTTCTCCGCCACAGCATAAACCGTACTACTTAAATGCCCCGAAACCTGCAACGGCAAAACACTCGCATCCACAACCCTCACATTCCCCGTGCCATAGACCCGCAACTCCCCATCCACAACCCCACCCCATTCCCTCGCCATCATCGCCGCCGTTCCCAATGGATGCTGGTTCGACGTATACGCCTTCTTCAACCACGCCAACCACACCTCGTCACTCGCGTCTTCTGGCACGGTCGCGAAGCCCGGAACGGTTTCTTCGCCGACGAGGGTGGAGAGAGGCGGTGTTGTGAAGGCGCGGCGGGCGTAGCGAGCCACGGCGATTTGGACGAGGTTGTCCCAGGTGTTCATGAAGAAGTTTGGGTTTATGGCGGGGAAGGAGGTGGGGTTGGGGGATTGGATGTGCACGTTTCCGCGGGAGAGGGGGAGGAGGTTCCAGAAGGGGATTGTGACGGCGGTGGCGAAGGGGGCGGTGAGGATTTCCGCGAGGGGAGGGGCGGCGGAGGGGGAGAGGTCAAAGATGAGGGAGGCTTGGAGGGTAAGGAGTTTTTCTTGGATGGAGGGGGTTGTGGCGTTGGAGGTTGAGGCGAGGACGTTTTGGTGGGCGTAGCGGGGGATGTTGGTTAGGAGGTCGGCTTTCATGGCGCTGGTGTTGGTGCCGAAGAGGTCGGCGGCTGTGGGGTAGGAGACGTAGGGTGGGTAGCCGGTGAAGTTTGAGAGGGCGGGGGCGACGATGTAGGTGTTGGTTTGGTCTTGGAGGTTCTCGCCGACTGACGGTAGGTTTACGCGGACGGGGATGGAGTACTTTTGGAGAATACTAGGTAGGTTTGGGGGTCAGTGTTGAGATTCCATGGACGGAAAGCAGGTAAGTGCATACGCTGGATTCCCGATGCCGGAGTATTCGAGCATCAATGGTGTCCTCAAGGATCCTAGGGAAAGTATGACTTCCCTATCTGCATGGAGATCTCTCTTCTCCCCTCCACTTAAAAAGACCTCAACCCCATCCGCAATCATCTCCCCGCCATCATTGTCACCACAGTCTTTCCAAATCAGTCTCGACGCAGTCGTATTTAGAAAGACATGCAAATTCGTTCTGTTGGCCACAGGCCAGTAATACGACCTCGCCGAATCTGCTCTGATATCCGTGTTCGCATCCAGCGTAAACGGCCAGACGGAAAAGCCTCTCATGCTCCCATCATTAGCGTCGACGTTGTACGGCATCCCCAACTCATCCCAAGTCTTATTAACCGCAGCCGCCACATCTCCATCCATCATCGTGGATTGCCAACCTACGTCAACGGGACCGGAGTAGCCATGTGCAGCAGAGTCGAACGCAGCGCCTTTGGCCATGCGCACCGGGTCTGGGGCTTGAAACTGCTCGGACTTTTTGTAGTAGGGAAGCAGGGTGGACCAGTTCCAGCCGGGGTTACCGAGGGTCTGCCAGGCGTCGATTTGGACGGATTGGGCGCGGAGATAGGTCATACCTGGGTGTAGCCACAACAGTATCAGACATAAACCTCATACATCCACCCAACTCCATTCAACTTCCGAAAACCGTCTAAGATGAGTAATCGCCATCAAACCAACTCACCATTAATCGCACTTGTCCCTCCCAACGCCTTCCCAGCAGAATAATCCTTGCTCTCATTCAGCGCATATTTCTGCGGTAGACTGGTATACTGCCAGTCGATTTGCGTGCCGATGCCAGGGCTGTATCGCGCGGTTTGCGTCACGTTTGGATTGTTGAAGACGGAGCCGCCGGCTTCGATCACGGCGACGCTGATGGAGGGGTCGGCGGAGAGACGGTTGGCGACGACGAGACCGGCGGTACCGCCGCCGAGGATGATGTAGTCGTAGTGATGTTGGGGTTGAGGCGCGGAGTTGGAGGCATGAGCGTGTGCGGGATGACATAACGTTATTAGTGGGAGAAGCAAGGGAATCGATATCAGGGATAGCATTTTCAGCGACAACAAAGTCGTTACTGCTGTACTGCCGAGTTTTGGCTACTTTCTTATTTATCACTGTGTAATTGAGGCTGAAAGACATGTGACACGCGAAGGATCCTTGTGTCTGACGGATTGCGGAGAAGCTGAGAATGGCAATAGCATAAGCTGGAGCTGTCGATCTGCTTACGAGGTGACATGTAGTACCCAAGAACAGGCTAATGTTTTACTTGCTTAGTGAGTAGAACTTTCTCAAATGTCGTATTAGTCGTACTTCGAATTCTGGAACTCTGGTCGCACATTTATTCAATCTGCCTCGTTCTATAGAACCCAAAACCATGCTGTGGATGGATTAGTCACCCTCTCAGAGCTTCGCACGCTCACTCTCCTCAATCCTCTGGCCTTGCTTGTTGAAGAAGACCGTCTTGCCAGACCAGAGTGCCTCCTGCAAGGCCCAGCCAATCTCCAAGCTCTTCAAGCCTAGTTCCAGAGGCAGCGGAACGGGCTTGTCCTCGAGAATGCTCTCACAGAACTCGTTCGCTTCAGTGGAAAAGGCATCCTCGAAGCGCTCCCAGTACTCTGGCTGCACCTCGTTCGAGATGCCCCTCTCATCCGCGAGCATGACGTTGTTGCTGCGCGGATGGACGTTGACCATCAGCTTGCCCTTGGTACCGACGATCTCGGTGGCAACATCATGGCCATGTGCCATGGTGCGAGAGCAGTAAAAGTATGCCATCTTGCCACCCCAGTACTCGACGACAGCAATGCCATTGTCGACATCGTTGGACTCGGCGAGTTCAGGGTGATGGACAAGAGCACCAACAGCCCAGACAGCTTTTGGAACCACGTCTCCAAGGTAGTAGATGCTCAAATCAATGTCGTGGATGCAGCAGTCCACGAAGATGGCACCGTTTTTCCTGGCGTAGCGCACGAAGAAGCCCGTGTTGTCGAGAAGATCGCAGGTCTGGCTGCGGACCACGAACGGCTTCCCAATAGCTCCGGCATCGACCTTAGCTTTGGCATCACGGTAAGATGCATCAAACCGCCGCGAGTAGCCGGCCATGACCTTCAAGTGGGGTTTTGCTTTTGCTGCCTGAACAACGGCTCGAGCCTGTATGTACAAGAAACTTGACGTGTGAGCTACCAGATGATGTTCAGATCTTGAGACAGTAGGTTACGTACTTCGTCCAGATGCTGGCTCAGCGGCTTCTCACACAGCACATGAAGGCTCTTGTTGATGGCCTCAATGCTCTGCGAGGCATGCATGTCCGTGCTTGTGGACACCCACACCGCGTGCAGGCCTGGCATGTTGATCATCTCGGTATACGAATCGAAGACTTGAACACCGCTGTCCTTGCCGAAGAAGGAACGCGCCCAGGAGAGCTCGACTTCGGCGATGGTGCACACGGCGACGAGGTTGGCGTGCGGGACGCGGTACATGAGGGTTTTGCAGTGGCGCTTTCCCATGCGTCCAAGGCCTACGACGGCGATATTGATCTTTGGGGTAGGCGCCTTGGCTGGCATGTTGTGAAGAGAGTCCATGTTTGTGACTGGAGCCATAATGGTTGAAGATGAGGTGCGGTCAAAATATTGGTGTTGCTGGATTCAGTGGATAGGTGAGGAGCAAAAGCCTGTCTCTTGACGGCATTTATATTATACTCGCTGCACATTTCCCGCCGTTGTCAATTACCTCGGATGGAAGAACGATATGGAGGTGCTTGCAATTTGATGCGGTAGAATGGTAGAAGAGCCCGAGGCCGCTCGGAGAAAAAGTCCCCGTTCGCAAACCCAAACCCGACACCTCGCATTCGCACCGAACTTCCCTCCACTCGTCATGTTCGTCTCATTATTGCCATATGCGGTGTCAGCAGCCTTACGATAGAGCTCAAACTGCCTCATCTGTGCAAAGATCGGTGACACGGAAGAAAAGCATGGTAGGTGATCGGTACGAGCTGAGCTGAGTGTGTTCTTGGAGTCTTGGACGCATCGCAGGCCGAGTCCGCCAATTATCAGGACAGCCTTTTCCTCTTTCGACACCGAGGGCCTCAAGCTTTCACAAGGTCTGAAGAGTGTCTCAACAGGCATTTGCTTCAAGCCCACCAACCACATTCTCCTTTTCCCATCGCGCGCGTGTTGCCATCCTGTCGCTTACATGTTAGCGAGTGAGACATAAGCACTGCGGCATGATGCATAATCTACCGCATTGGGGAAGGGACACTGGTCCTTGCGATGACTCATATGTTTTGACCTCACCTTAACATCAGCCTCGGAACCTTTGGGTTGCGAAGATTGTGCAAGCAATAAACCTCAGCAGAGCAGGCATCGACAACATGCTACTTCGGCCACTTGATGCGCCAATGTCAAATAACACAAGATTCAACTTTCCGCCAATGCAGCATCACGTTAGAGCAAGCAAGTATCTATGCAGTATCTTGCGGAAATTATGCTTATGATCTGTAGTCGCATTCCCTCCTTTCATCGCAAGCACTGCTCGAAGAAGAACATGATGTTGGGAGTTAGATGCGGTCACCGCCGTGGTCGACATTGCCTGCAAGAGCAAGCAATCTGATACCCAAGAATCCACCAACACGTAGATCAGATAAGAGGAGACACGGAGCCGGCTTCGATGGCATCAAGAACCAGAGAGTACATCAAAAACGAGGAGTACCGGGACCGCGACTTACAAGATCAATGAATCTTATTTGTAGGCAGCACCAAAATCAATCTGACAAACCCTCGGAGAAGTCTATCGACAGCTAGTAAGGAAAATGTATGATCACCCATCGACATTAAAGAAGACTGCATTCGTTGGAATCATGAAAAAGGGATGAAAGTCGTGAAATTCACGCTGTCAGATGGCTGTGAAGCAAGGATTTGCGACGGCGCAGCCTCTGTGCTAACGTTAACTTATCGCCGTTCAGATGAGATAAGAAGCATTTGCACCAGAAGACTCGCGAGACCTAATCCAATGGGTATGGATGATGGACGATAAAATATTTCGCATGGCGACGCCCCAAAATGAGGATTACGACGTCTGGTTTCTGCTTGATCCAAACATGCACTGCCTTCAGCGAATTACTACACCGACAAATCGGACTCTATGAGGGAATGTCAGAGGCCTCGATTCTAGGAACAGCGCTTCAACACATCAAATCGTTGCCTGCGGACTCCAATTCGCATCGATGAGCGGCACACTCTTGAAGAAACTCGAACCCCGCAACATTGTCCCGCCATCGGCTTAGCTTAACGTTATCGCAAATGCATAACTAAAACCCGGCTTGTCATGTCATCGATTCCGGGAAGATAAGAGAGAGAGCAAGGAGTCGCACTCGCATACAACAGAGAACAAGACGCAACGGCTAAGTGGATTAATATGCCGTCCGTTCTAGTTCGTAGGAGGCATTTACGACTACCGCAACGCCAAACTAGATTAGGCAGGTGAAACAAAAAAGGCACGATGGTGGAAAAGCCAAGTCCAGACAAGCAATGAGAGGTGGATACTACCGTTCGCTCCTAGTTCCTTTTGAGCGGCCTTATTCATGAAATTGGGGTGTCAAGGTACACATCGGCGAACGAACGATCTGGCGTAGCTCTCGACTGCCGAACGGGTAGCTGGAGGATCTTTCTCGCAGCAGCCCAACGAGGACACGAATAGCCGACCAGTCAAAACCCCGCGATATGCAAATGAAGATGGGTGCGCCCCTGCGAAATGTCGCCATGTATCACGCACGTCGCATGAGACACGGCATAACGGAACAGTAACCGACCTAGAAGCCAACCTGCTTCATCCTTAAATTCTGCTGACCCCTCCTGCAGTTATGGGGTTTTGTGAAACACAAACTCTACCTCCTTTTTGGTTGTTAGCGTCCTGCCATCATGGCAACAAATCGACCGGGCTTTAGCAGGGTCGACACTGACATTGCACTCCAGCAGTTGAACCGAGACGGCTCTTCATCCAATGTGCACCCCACAAAAGAATTTCATGACTCCAAAGCTAAAGATGGAACAACCACCCATGGCGCCACTGAAGTCACAGATCTTCCAGAGTATACTTTTGATGGAGAGGAGCCTCACTTTGGACAACCTATTGTCGTAGAAGGCGCGAAAGATCTGGTTACTACGGTCATTCATGTGGAAGACGATCAATCCTTAAACCCATGGACATTCAGAATGTTCTTCATCGGCGGCGGCTTGTCTGTCTTCGGATCTGTGCTCCAAGAAGTTGGTCGCCCTTGTTATGTATGACTTCACCCCTGCTGACATGTGTTGCAGATCTTTTACTTCAAGCCGCAGACAATATACGTCTCCAATGTCTTCTTGACAGTACTTGCGTACATATTGGGGGAAGCAATGGCGTATGCTATCCCGAGGAAGGGATTCGCAGGCAAATATCTCAACCCATTTGGTTTCAACATGAAAGAGCATGCTGCAATCTGCTTGATGGCATCTGCTGCGGCTCAATCCGCGCTATCAACTCAGGCTTTGGCAGCCCAACAGCTGTTCTACGGAGGATATCCCAGCCACGCAGCCGGGATATTCATTACCTTGTCTACCCAGCTTATTGGATATGGGATCATGGGTCTGCTTCGCGAGGTTCTGGTATACCCGACAAAGATGTTGTGGCCCATGAATCTTCCGGTCACATCCTTGGTAGAGACCCTTCACAGAGACAAGTCTGAATCGAAGAAGCGGCTGAGGCTATTCTACTATGTCTTCTTCGGGCTCTTCCTGTGGGAAGTCATCCCAGAAGTATGTCAATCTCGCAACTTCAGAGCATGGCATGGATCGCTGACGCCTCTCAGTACTTGTTCCCGCTACTTCAGGGATTCTCGATCTTCTGTCTGGCGAATCAGCATAGCCTAGTATTTACCAACTTGTTTGGGGGATCTTCTGGAAACGAAGGCCTTGGGTTCTGTGAGTTTCTGTAATTCTGAACCGGGGTAATTCATTGCTGACGGTGGGAAACATAGTGGCTCTGAGTTTTGACTGGCAGTACATCGCCAGTCTTGGCTCTCCATTATGGCTGCCTCTCTACACCCTCACTAACAGCTTGATCGGTTACCTCGGGTGTATCGTGCTCTTCCTGGGGATCTATTATGGCAACATCTGGAGATCAAAAGACTTTCCCTTTTTATCGCAACTCCTCTACAACGGCAATGGGTCCAACTCCACCAATTTTGTCACCTACAATCAAACCTTGATTCTCAACGCCGACCAGACAATCAACAGCACCGCTCTTCATGAGCAAGGAATTCCGTACCTGACTGGAACTTATGTCGGATACTTAATCACAACCAATATGGGATTGACGGCTGCTATCGTGCACATGCTCCTCTGGAACTACGATGACATCAAAGCTGGATGGGCCTGGGCATCACCCCGGAATCTGAAGAAGTTGGGCCGTCTCGAGAGTTACAAGTTTTGGATCTCGGAAGATAAAGAAGAGCGAAAGAGAAGAGCGGAGCTCGACCCTGCAATTGATCCTCACTACAGACTAATGCTCAACTATGATGATGCACCGCAATGGTAAGTTCAAATGTTGACAGGTCGCAGAATACTTAAAAAGGAAGCTGACATTCTGCAGGTGGTGGGGCACGGTATTGGTTATCAGCTTCATCATTGGTATTGTGTGCTTATATGTCATGGACTCGACTCTTCCATGGTGGGGCTTCATCGTCTCAATGCTGGTCACCACCCTGTTCACTCTTTTCTTGGGAGCCCAAATGGGCATCACAGGTGGGTAAAGCATAAACCGTTCTGGAGCACTTACTAAACCATCCCCAGGGTTCCAGTTCAATGTCCAGCCCATATGTCAGATGTTAGCCGGATATATGTTTCCTTGTGAGTACATTACAGATTGCTCATGTGACAGAAATACTGATTCAAAGCACAGTGAGACCCTTAGCCAGTGAGAGATCCATATTTCACTTTGATACAACATAAATTGACCCTATGCAGATATGTACTTTACTTGCTACACCTACAACGCGCTTCAACAAGCAGAAGTCCTAGCCAAAGATCTCAAGCTTGCACAATACGTACATCTATCACCACGGGCCAGTTTCTTCGCTCAGATAGTAGGCTGCGTCATTGGAGCTCTCTTCAACTACGTAATTATGTTGACGTAAGTCCCAACCATGGCATAATCTCAGAAACAACGTATGCTGAACCTCATTCAGAACGGTCCGGGCGCAAGCGGATGTGCTCACGTCAATTGAGGGCAATAACATCTGGTCCGGCCAGAACATCCAGCAGTTCAATACACTTGCCATAGCATGGAGCATAGCCAAAGACATGTTCTCCATCGGCGCTCGTTACCAATGGGTCACAGCCGCCTATCTCGTAGGATTGTGAGTCTGGAAGAGTCGCCTTCGATGCAGTACACCGACGCTAATCGCAACTTCTGCAGTTTGGTACCCTTCCCCTTCTGGATTGCCAACAAGTTCTACCCTAACAGGTTCTTCTCCTACATCAACCTATCCATCATCCTCTGGTATATGGGCTGGCTATTTGTCGGTGTCAACAGCTCCATCGGAAGCTACTTCATTCTCGGCTTCTTCGCGCAGTTCTACTTGCGCAAGTACAAACCGGAGTACTTTGTCAAGTACAACTACCTCGTATCCGCGGCGTTGGACGGTGGCACCCAAGTCCTCGTTTTCATCCTCACCTTCGCAGTTTTCGGGGGCAGCGGAGAAGCTCACAACTTCCCGACCTGGGCTGGGAATCTGGTCGATGGCGCGAATGGGAAGAACATCGATTACTGCATGTATAATCCTGCGAACGGCTGATGGGATCGGCAGAGTAGATCGACAGTACAGGGAATGATATGTTCTTTCAGGGCAGCAACAGGACGAGACCTGATGAATTCGATCGTGGTTGGGCACGCTCCGATATTTTAACTATCTGTAGTATGGATTCACTTCGAGGTCTGAAATGTAATCGGTGGACTGGTTCCACTTCCTGATAACTGCTGTAGCTGTTTACATGTATAAGGAACTCGAAACAAACCAAGACTACGTCTGGCATCGAGCCTCAGTTCTGAGCGTGGTTTGAGCAGTGGTTCAGTTACAGTTAGATTGGGATAAAGAACGTTGAAGACCACTCGAAATCAAGGAAGAGACAATGTGATGTAATTGAGTGACATGACAAACGATCATTATGCCTTCACATTATCCATTTTATTCTGCTGCTTTGACTTTTCAGAATTTACTATTCACATTGACTCTAGGGAGCACATGCCATTTCATTCTCGAAAATGCGATTGGATCAACATGTCTCCACATTACCACTTTCTTTTGCTAGTCTGACTTTTCAGAATTCACTGAATCATCCACGGTGACTCTTTAGGACATCTGTCAATTCTTTTCAAAAATGTGATTAGAGCAAGCCGAGTTCTAGAAACAGAGGGAAGCATCCACGTCCACGGGGAAGGTGTGCTGATATTAAAAGTCAAATGAGTTCGGAACTGCAAACCAGAGATTTCCATCATCTAAGATCTGAAAGCCATAATGCATGTAGGGTTCTATGCCTTGATTTATATCTCAACTTTATCGTACCTGACCCCTGTGTCAAAGCTTTCCAAGTAAATCACGAACACATCCATACTTCCCCAACCTCTTTAACAAAACTAGTCCCCTTCAAACACCAACACCATCCTCCCTCGAACAGAGTCCTCTATTACAAACAGAGAAAAAGAGCGCGTCGCTCGAGCTTAACCGTGGAATTGGACGAGTTGTGGCAGCTTCTAGATATACCACTATTAAGAAAGATAGAGTTGGATTGGGTTTTGGTTTCGATCCAGCGTAATAGAAGAAGTGTCAGCTATGATACGCACACTCGTATAGCCCTTTTGTCGCATTGCACGGAGTACTGCGCGCCACTTCTCCCCCTCTCACTATCTCCTCTCCTCTCCACTTACGCATCGGTCTCCTTTTTCACGTCGGCACCGCTGCCTTTCCCACTCACACGGAAACCACTAACAAGATCAACCACAGCCGCTTAAATATCTCCCTCCTCTTTCTAGAGCCATCAGCCCTCCCCACCCTCTTCCCTTCCCTTGACCCTCACCCCGTCCCCGTTCCCCCATCCTCAGCCCTCTCCACAATCCAATCCGTAACCCCCGGCAAATCCGCCATCGTAACAACCGTCGTCCTCACGTCCCCCACCCCACCCGCCCCCGTCGGCTTCAAAAACCCCACCGGTCCCGCCCTCGCCGTCCATCTCGCCATCTCCGCCCCGCCCCACTCATCCCCCCTCGTGGTCATCAAACTCAGGATACTAACCCCAGAAAACATCAGCACACCACAGTACCACAAGTAACCACAAGTGGTGACGCACTCACCTCTCAACCCCCCCACGTCCTTTTTCCAAAACGCACTCAACGACCACCCTTCCCCCCTCCAGCGTCTCGGCTCTGCAGCTCTGTCCCTTACTACAACACCATCCACCACCGCAATCCACGCCCTCGGGCCCACAAGACTGCTCCTCCGCGTCATCGATGAGGTTGGGGACGTTGCGGAGGAGGAGGGCAGGGTCGAGGAGTTCGGGGGTATCGAGGGCGGGGGATGAAGATTCGGAGGATGGGGATGGCGAGGATGGGGATGAGGGCGCGGTATCAGAGGCAGCGGCGAGGGCGAGGAGGTGGGTTACTAAGACGAGTACGGATAGGATGGAAGTGAGGTAGAGCATGCTGAAGAATGCATGGGGGGACAGATGTTGGTGTTTTGGGGTTGAGGGTTGGTTGTGCGATAGGGAAGGGCTTTTGATTGGGATGGAGAAGGGGACGCAGTAGTGGTGCTTCGTTAGTACGTTACTTGGAAAGTTGAGGGGTGGACCGAGGACGCAAAGAGATGTCAATAAGACCTAATTGGGAGAATAAAGCTTTGTTAGGGGTCGGAAACGAATAAAAGAGTGTCTACGTTAGCGAGCAGGAACATCGACGTTGAGAACCACAACAGCGACAACCACGTGCAAAACTGTCTTCTGCCAACCCACACACACACACAACAAAACCCCGCAACAGCTTGGAACTCATGCTGTATTACAAGCGCATTCTTTTGGAAAGTCGGACTGGCGGAAAGAAGTGTTAAGGTGGTGATACATTGCGCTCGCGCAGTCGGGGATTCAAGTTACGAAGAACTTGCCCGAATTCTCATTCTTCGCGTCCAGTCTATTAATACCCAAGCCCGAGTTCTTGCAATGCGGATATCCAGATCGCAGCATTGGCTTTGAAAGAAGAAAACGCCGTGGAGAAATGCGATTGTGGAGCCTGACTCGAAAGCGACGGGATTTACCTATCAACCGGCGATAAGGACCCAGAGAAGGAAGACTGCGACAGGGTGTTAGCATTTAGAAAACGATTCCAGACAGAGCACAACTCACAAATCATGAGCACGCCAAACATCTTCGCTACAAGCCACCTATTCCCGCTGACGCGATTCCAGTACTTCATCAGTTCCCTCTGGGCGCCCTGCACATTATCAACCACATCCTCGGTATTGGCATCGATGCGTTGTATCATTTCAGACTGCTCGGACACCATTTGCGCGAGTTGGCCGAAGATGCCGCCGAGTTCGCTGATGGTGCGTTCGATGGCTTCGATGGCCTCGCCGCGCTGGTTGATGTAGCTGTTTGACGTTTCGCCTTCTTCCATTAGGAGAAGTTGCTGGTCCGAGGCCGGTGCGTTGGAGCCGCGCATTAATGCTGAGGAGCCTGAGGAGTTGGGTTCTAGAGAGAGCAGGTCTTGCTGTGCGGCGTTTGTGTTTTGGTAGCCGGGTTTGGGCGAGCGGCCGCGTGATGGCGTTTGGTACAGCGGCGAATCCGTCCTTCCAGGTTCCAGGCCTCCGGGCTGGTTGCTGTGCGCGGAAACGGAGGAGACGAAGTTCTCGGTGCGCGACTTGGAGGCTTGGATGTTCTTGGTCCGGACTTCCAGCACCTCCTTGAAGCTGAGCCCGACGTCTGCCACTCTGTTCTGCAACAACATGCAGACATTCTTGTTGTGCTCGCCCTCCTGATCTACGCGGTTGGTCCGGGGATGTTGCGCGGCCGACAGCGACTCGAGCTGCTTGATGTTGCCATTTAGCGCGACCAAGTCTTGTTTGATGATATACGTGAGCTCCGCAATCTCAACCGGGCGGTCGTCAAACAACGTTTTGCGTTTCGCGAGTTGTGCCAACCGGTCCAGCTTCGCCATCGAGCCCGCGATCCCCCGTCCTATCTCGGCAGCCTTGCGCGCGAACTCTGAACGCTGGCGCTTCGGGTTTGCGGCGGCGTCGCCATTGGCTTCGGCTTTTTGAGACGCAGATAGAAGCGACTGGCGCTGCTGGCCGACTTTGGAGTTGGCTTGGCGGCGCTGGGCTTGTTGGAGGATGGAGCGGAATTCGTGGGTGCGGTCCTGGATGGACGTGACGGTGGTTGTCGCGGCCATACTGGGGGGATATGAATGTAGGGCGGTCGGATGGGACGGCAGAGGTGGGTCGGTGGTCTCAGGTGCTGCGAAATGCGGAGGAGTTGGTGCGCAGTGGGTGCTCGGTCGGTTGCGTAGGAGTGGTGGCAGTCGAGGCGATATGGGGAAATTAACGTGGCCTCTGTAGGGCTAGGGCATGGAGAGGATTGCGGAATGGGCGCGACGGGGGCTGGGAGAGTGTGATGGTGTGTCCGGAGAGTGTGGGTGGTGTTGGAGGAGAGGGCTGTGATTCAACTCCTTTCACGATGGCTGGCGGCTTTCTTGTGGTGGTGATGTCCTGGGCTGTCTGTCGCCGCAGTGGCTTCCCGCAGATCGCTGGGACGCGCGGAAGCTTGAGGTCGACAGCCAAGGAACCCAGCCACAAACGCGAAAGGTGACCGTCACCAACACCCGACAGAGCTCACAGCCTCACAATATCACCCAAGCACTGCCGCATCCCCAAGCCGCCACATATGTCTCAGAGATGCGCTGCTCCTTGACATGGTGAGACCTCTTCCTTCGTCGTACTTTGGCCGAATTGCAACTCGTCATTCCCGACCCTCCCAATTTATACTCCCACAGGGGTCCCTTGAGTCGTGTCCCATCTGCTAGCCACACCCCGGCATCCACCTTCTCCACACCCTCGTAACCACCACCATCACTCAACCAACTTCACCCAAGCCACCGCCATTTCTCGTTCAGCTGTACATTTGATTTTTGAATCTCAAGCGTCCGCTGCCTCTCCAACGACCTCGCTTCGACCGAGTAGCAAATCGCCACAGTCACCCATCGCATCCCCGCCGTCTTCGCTCGGAATCACCTCCACTCATGCCGGCCTCTCAACTCCACAAGTAACCACAAGTCATGTCGGACCCAAGGCAAATTCGCTTCTCGCAGGAGCGCATAACGTCGCCTTTGTAGGTGCTGTCAGCGCGTGTCTCTGCGCCGTCACTAACGCCCAGCAGAGACCAGAGGCACCTTAATCCCTTCCCGACCGGACAAGCGACCAACTTCAAGACCAACGTAAACCGTTCGAAAACGAAGAAATGGGTCGAGGCAAAACCATACAGCTATGATGGCGATGACTGGGGCGAGTACGATGAGGACGACGAATATGGCGTGAGCCAGACTCCTACACCTGCGCCCCAGGCCCCCACGGGACTCAGACAACGAGGGCAAGGTCTGGCAAACTTGGGTGATCGTAGCTTCACAGATCCGCAGGCACTATCAGGCGGTCCTAAGCTGGCTCGGAGCAACTCCTTCGAAGCGGGCGACGAGAAACGGGCGTTTTCTACCTCTGCCACGGAGCCGATAGCGCCGCGCATCGATACCAGTGTTGGACCGGCCAGTAGTAGGATAGGGGCATCAGGGCCCTCTGTCACCTCCGCTCCCCCGCCTGTGGTAAACACCCCAAGCATCATTTCCCCCACATCCAATTATTCCAGAGATCAGTACTCTGCGGGTCCAGGCTCGGCAAATGTCCAGCACAACCCATACCGTGAGCGTTCACAGTCACAGAGCAGACAATCGAGCCTGAATCAGTCCGTCGCCAGTGATGCGTCAATGTACATGGATCCTCAGTCCCGCCGAGATTTCTCTGAATCAGCTCTCCCTCCTCCATTGACCATGAACGTCACTCCCGCTTCTCACGGTAGATCAGAGTCTTCTGGTGCGTACTTTCCCCCTCGCAAGAGCAGCCTGAGCGGGTCTGCCCGGCCAGCTCTACCTATTATTAGCGACACGACATCTCATTCAACGCCTGTTGCAACCCGGCAAAGGAGCAATTCGGACAAGCCACTGCCATTCATCCGCCCAGCAGATATCTATGCCCGTGTCGAGGAGGAGCGTCAACGAGAGCGCGCATCTATGGATTCAGAGAGGCCTAGTCTAGATTCGCTAATTCGTCCATCAGAAGACGAACTTCGATCGCGTGGTCTACGACAACAGGATAGCTCCGAAAGGCTTGCCACATCCCGAGGCCGGAGCCCCAGTATCGAGCGCGACTACGATGGCGGACGGGGAATGCGCCTGGCGCCCTTGGAAACCGTCGCCGAGAGGAATAGCGAGTACCTGCCGGCCTTTTCGCTGCCCCAAGGCGACTCCATCAGCCCGCCGCGTGGAACTGCGAACGAACCTGCGAATGCTGCCGCTGTGTCTGCCGCCGAAAAGAGCCGTTTGAGCCTTGGCCTCCCTGCGTTGCCCGATGTGCGCCCAATCTCTGGCTTTGGAGACAACCTCTTCGCTTCTGGTACGAACCCCAATGCGTCAAGCAGCACAACCCCGACTTCAAACGACCTCGCCCAGGCTAATAGGACCCACCAACCCGAAGTTGGTCAATCTTCCCCCACTACCCTGCAGCATCAGCCCTCTCTAGGATTCCGCTCCGCAGTTCAGGACGCCTTCAAACGGACCGACGGAGACTCTATTCCACCCACCCCCGTGTCCAAGTCGAACTCGCTCTCCGCTTCTGGCTCTGGAATGTCCAGGAGTAATACAGACAGCACGGCCGGCATCAGTCCGATTATGAGTCGCGTGCCCAGCGGGGCTCACCCAGCTGCCAGAGCTAGGGAAGAAAGTTCCACGCCGGCAATCGCTGAAGAAGGCACCTCAAGGCCTGGATCTGCTGGTACCTCGTATATCGTTCCCCGTAAGCCGTCGCCTGCTCACTCACGCAACGTATCAGGCGGTACCGCTACACCTACGGGCACTCGCGTCTTGGAAACACCGAGCCCTTCTCAAAGCCCTGCAAGGTCCCCTGCCTTGCAATCTGCAACGTCAATGCCAAGGCCAGAGTCCGGAGAGTTGGGGTTCACGAGCCCGATTTCTTCTCCCAGCACAAATTACGCTATGCGCGAAGCAGATCTCGCCTCTCCAGCTAAGAGCAACGACCGACGCGCAAGCGCACAGGCGGCAGAAGAGGAGAAGAATGCTCAATCGACCTTCCTTGAAAATCGTAAATCTGTCGTCACCGAACCTCTCCCAGCATCGCCAGCTTCGAGAGCGGACTCCCCGAGTAAAGGCAGAGTGCGCGATCTTGCCGACAGATACAACGCCGACTCGAGGCGGAACTCTGCTCAATCCATCTCTTCGCTGAGAAGTAACGGTTCTTGGGCCAAGGAAGAGAAGACATCGTTGCCGGGTTCGCCGACCAAGGAGTCGCCAGCTGAGCGTCCTCGACCCGAGACTAATGTGAGCTTTAGACCTAAGCTGCCGGGTACGTGGGAATCATACGCGACAACAGCGGCGCCGTCAACGCCAGGCGATATTGCAGAGGACCGTCAACTTGGTAGCCCAATGCGAGATGCCTTGAGCAGCCCTGCTCCCCAACCCACGCCGATTGGAAGTCCAGAAAAGCTGGAGGATGCCGATATCACTCCTACAACGGCCAAGAGACCCGTGTCCCATCATGAGCCAAGCGGAATGCCAAATCCGGTCGAGGATCCCATGGCAGCGCTAGCTGCGGCCGGGGCTGCTCTCGGAGAAACGATCAAGTCATCTATCGGGATGGATAACGACAAATCTGACGTCGAGTCCTGGGAAGGATCTGTCTCGTCCGACGATGAGCTGCCGAAAGTCGTGGAAGAGGACAAGCACAGGTCGGTCGGGGATGTTTACCTGCGACCGCTTCAGCTTGATCGTGCGGCGTCCTCTGTCGCCTCGTCAAGCCCGTCGCCTCCACCTAAGGATGGCCTCGATGAAGATATGCTCCTCCCAGCGCCGTTGAAGTCGAGAAGTCCGTCGATCGCTGTCGAACACGAGCTGTCAACTCCGACTCGACCTGGTCTGTTGCCTCAGCTCAGTTCAGCTCCGACAGCTGGAGACATGGAGAGCGACAGGCTGAGGAAGGAGATTGTCGCGAGCCTTAGCCCGCAAACGTCTTTCGACGCCCGCGACGAGAACCCGACGACAGGTGGAAATCGTGCCAGCTCTATCCTGCCACGGGAGTACGATAGCTACTGGAACGGCGACGCCGGATCTCAGATATCGCGACAGTCGACGCGGACTGATGATGCGCAGCGTGTTACTGTGTCGCAAGATACTGCGATGGGCGAAGCTGGAAGGCCAGGCCCTCTTGCGCACAAATTCAGTTGGGAGCAACCGAGCGAGCTATCAACGCCCGCAGACGCACATCCTGCCAACACATCTGCCTCTGACAGGACACTGGCACAGGCCGCGAACAGCCCTGACATGGCGGAGATGCCTGCTGGTTTGGCACCCAGTGTGGGGGCCGAGCACGTGTCAGTGGCTCGCTCAATTGCTGAGTTGCCCGGTCGACCAACATCATCAGATGGACTCCACATCGTGAATCCAGAACCTGTCGATGAAGCTGACTCTCCGGTGGAGCTTCCGGCGGCGCTACCAGACCCTCAACATGATGTCACCGGCTTCTCAGCACTTTCTGAGCCTGTTATTCCCACGCGTACACCTTCACCTCTGACGCAACCCGCGACGACTGAGCCCGCTCGCATCCCACCATTCCGCGAGATTCTTGCCCTCAAGTCCGCAGACGAACGCATCGCATCGTACAACTCGACGCGCCAGCAGTTCGCCGGCATGGACACTGGGCTGCGCGCTTGGGTCAATTCAACGCTTGCTGCGAAGCCCGAGCATGCAGATCTCCGGGACATCGGCACGAAGCCCATTGCCATGCCCATCAGCACCAACAGTGGCATCATGAGTTCAATGCGTCACAGGCACGGGCCTTCGGTATCCCACATAGCAACCGGGCTGCGCAAAGGCAGCGCCAGCGCAGCGACCCCCGGAGGCACACCTTATTATCAGCAGTACCTCGACTCCGCCAGTGCCGTGCCTGCTGGGAACAACAGCCCGACTGCCGTCGCCACGCAGAACAGCCCGAATGCCGCGGCCGGCGCGGGCGGCAACTCAAGACTCGACAGAGAGAAGATGCAGCTGAAGGGCAAGGATCTGTTGAAGGGCGCGGGTGTGCTAGGTGGTAAGGGTGTGAAGGAAGCAAAGGGCCTTTTTGCCAAGGGCAAGAGCAGGTTCCGAGGGAGTGGAAGTGACAAGGTAGATTGATTTCTTTCCCCCTTTTTTTTCTCATATCTTCGGTTTTCTTGCCCTTATACACTACAGTCCTGATTCCCCAATTCTGTTCTGTCGATTTGTTATCAGGCGATGTGGATTGAGCAGGCTGAGGCAGCATTGGGTTTATCCTGATTTCTTCTCCGGCCCATGTGCCAAACATTATACGGGTCTCGTCCAAAATGCATGAGCAGCCAAATGTTTCAAACGGCGCGTCTTTCGGTTGACTGTTTTCCTCTCTATGCATGACCTTCACGATATCCCATGCACTGCCAATCGTGTCCTTTACGGCCTCCTCTCTAGCATATCCTGTACAAATAGGCGCACCCTCACTTCCATCATTTCATAATCCTATCTAATTCCATACCACTTTGTGCTTTGTAAAGATTGTTCAATGTTGATCGAGTGTTGATTCGTTGTGTGTGACAATAGGCCCAACGCAGCAAGAAAGCTTCCAGTACCGTACCCACACCCTCATCCTCAATCGCGAACACGAACCCTTACGAGCAGGCTTTGCAATCCCAAAGCGCCGCTGCCACCCCGATTACCGAAGATAGACAATTGGTCGCTGAGGCCGGACCTCAGCCCGCCGTCAGCCCCGGGGCCGTTGATGTGTCATCACCCGGTGGCCGTGAAACCCGACCAATTGAGGCGAAGAAGCGCCGTTTCTCTCCCTTCGGGCGCAGAAGATCGAAAAGCCGTTCTCGTTCCCGACCGACCAGCCTAGCACTCAGTCTATCGAGTCTGTTTGCCGGGCCAGAAACGGCAAAAGAGAATCTGCTTATCCCCTCAGGAGCGGCAGTGGCGCGGACCGAAGACGTCAATGCCGTGGCTGGAGTTGAGCCGACCATCTACAGTCCACGAGTGCCGGAAGCCGAGGATCATCCAGCGTCTCCCGCTGCTGTGGCTATGCCGGTGCCAATTAATATGGCTGAAAGCAACTACGTCGCACCTGAAGCCTGGGACCAGACGTTGGAAATGCCTCCAAGCAGAGGGGAGGAAGAGTTTGGTGTGGAGAATCTGGGCGTATTGCCCACGCCAACGACAGAGACGTCGATGGCCCAAGCCATGACTGCTACGGCACCGCTTTCTCCGATCGCGGACCATCACGTTCTTGAGAGCGTGGTCAGGAACAGCACGCCCGTCTCCATGACCTCGGGTAGCGAACAACTCCCGGGCAGTAGGGCGTCCATGGAGCGCATCGTAGCAGGGGATTCTGCATTCGGAGTCAAGCTGGGCCCTCGCTCGAGTCAGGAGACGAGGAAGACGCTCAGGTCGACGCCGCCGCTGTTGCCGGTGCCGCTGGATGAGGTGGCGAGGAAGAGTCTGGATGCTAACAGGAGTCTTGGTGAGGATATGGTGATGGAGAGGGAGTTTGATGTCAGTCCTGTTGACGAAGAGTTTGGGCGGAGGCAGGGGATCGGTGGGGAGGGGAGTAAGGGGAGGAGTATGAGTGGGCAGAGTGATGTTTCGAGGGAGGTGATAGGTGCTGGGGAACGAGGTCAGGAGCTTGAAAACGATCTGCAAAAGGAGGACGATGGTGAGGACGATGTGCTGTTGGCTGTTAAGTTGGCGGAAGAGCTGCGGCAAAGGAAGATTTCGGCGACCGACGAAGAGCTGGACATGCAAGAGCCCAGGGATGCTAATCTGCTGACTGGACCTGCTTCAACAGGTCGTCCGGGAGAGATTCAGGAGCCGGCTGCAGAACAACCGATCCAGGAATCCGAGGACGGAGAAGACTCTGCAGTTCGCGCTCTCCTATTGGCAGAGCGATTACAGAATGCTGGCGAATTCCCGGAGGAACCGTTGAACGAGGATTCGGTGGACCCAGATCGTGTGGCAGAGGTGGATTCACATGATCCACAGACTCCTGCGGCAGACCTTGACGCAGAAGAAGTTGCCTTTGAGTCTACACCTGGGGAGTCTATTCAGACCGCGGGAGAAGTCTCTCTACCAGAGGCTAAGGAATTTCGAGACACTGCTGCCGACCAGGAACTACCATCTGCTCGAGCAATGTTGTCTGCATCTTCTCTTCAGGCCATCAGCGCTGCTGCGGCGCACGTTCCTATAGAGTCCCCAGGAGCCAAAGAGTCCCACGCTGATACCACGGAACCCACACCGGTCCCTGCAACACTAGCGCTTTCACGTCCTGATATTGAACGACCGTTGTCATACATGCCGTTACCCAGGCAAGACTCCGGCGAACCGCCTCAGGACCATATCAATCAGGAAGCCAGTGATCCAACCAGATCCAGCCTTGAGCATCCCCAGTACCCACTCTCGTCATCCTCGCAGTACACGCGCTCTCAACGGGAGCAGGCTAGCGAGGTCGACTATGCTCAAGATCCGCAGGAGTTCCTGTCCGTCTCGCAAAGGGCGTCTCAGGATACGACAAGGCAGGCTCCAAGTGATCCTCGTGAGCACATCTATCAACAGCAGATGTTATCACGTGGTCTCGAGGAGGTACCACCTGTCCCCGTTTTGGACCAACGTCCTCCTCCGGGCTCGCAGTACTCGAGCTCGCAATACTCGAGACGAACGGACCAGGTCCCAGAGCAACGTCCACCGCAAGGCTCGCAGCACTCGAGCTCGCAATACTCGCGGCCAACCGTAACTGCAGATCAAGGTGAAGATCCCATGCAGTTCTACCCTCCACAACGGTTCCACTCGTCTCTTCCCGGAACGCCAGACAGCCAAGGACGCGGACAGCCAATGTTTGCGCGTACGCTCATCGACCCTAGAATCCACCAGACTGAGTTTCAGCTCCCGGGAGTGGGTCCTCCAGAACCGATCTCCTCGCCGGAATCGGGGCGTAAGAGTCGCACATCTCTGATGAGAGGCCGAGGTGGGCGAACGACTCCGACACCAGGAATGTCCGTACCTCTGGAACGTATCAACCCGGCTATTGCACCTCATCCGCAACGGACCCCCTCACATCATTCGGTAATGGACTCTCCTCAGACATCGCGATTTCCCACAAGAGAGCCCGAACGGACAGACAAAGCAAGCCAGCAGCAACAACCTCATTCTATTGTGCACAAGAAGTCATGGTCGAGAAACTTCTTCCGGCGGCATTCCAGCGGCAGCACAGCGACGTTAGCAGCTCTGACCACCACAGATCCCAAAGCCGACGCCAGTAGCCCCAAAACCCCCTCTTCCGCCGGCGCCGCCACAATCATGCCCAGTCCCCCAATCGGACAGACTAAAGCTCCTGCCCCAGCACCGGAAGTCGTAGCAGCGCAGCTCGCACGCAAGAAGTCGCACAACGTCCTCCAGCGCAACCCGACGTCAGCGGAAGCGGACAAAAAGAAGAAGCGCTTCTCTTCTTTTAGCAACCTTTTCGGCCGATCTGCGACGACGGCGGGAGTTGCGCAAAAGCCTTCCAAGGAGGAGAAGAAAGACGATGAGAAGAACCTCAAGAAGACCGAGTCAAAGGGGAAGCTGCAGAAGACGCAGAAGCTGTCTGAAAGGCAAAGACAGTCGCAGGGCACGCTGCAACAGTCGGCTCAGCAGGCTTATGAAGCGATTCCGCCGGTCCCGAAGGATCTGAGGGGTGGACAGAGCGGGTATGAGGAAAACAGAGTTCAGTATCAGGCCCAAGAGCCCAATGGAGGCACGCAAAATGCTTCTGTCGGTAACGGACAAGAGGAAGCGCTGTTCACCCCGGGAACTTTTTCGAACTCAGCGCTCGATCAGCGAGAACCGACTCTTCCATATATAAGGCCAACTCCCCCTCCCGGCGACTACGAGCCGCAAAGCGCAATCTCTGAACCCCCCATGCGAATGCGGTCGCCACCTTACCACCCCGACGAATACAACGGCCCCGACATGCGCTATACCTCGCCTCCACCACCAAACGCCTACTACACCCGCCCCCCAGACGACCCCCAACAATTCCGCTACTACACCCCATCCCGCACCCTTTCCCACCAATCCCACGACAACCAAAACCAACAAATAGCCCGCTGGCCCGCTCAAGCACAACAAGCGCAACGCCGTTTCTCAGAAACCCCATCCGCAACCGCCAGCAATCGCCACCGTCCACCACATCCCCGCCACGCCTCCACCGACAGCGGCGCGGAGTACAACTACAAACTCTCACCCCAGATATCCCAGATCTCAGGTCCGATAAGGCGGCTAAACAGTGACGGCTCCGACGCGAGTAGCTCGGTCATCAGTCCGCTTGAGCAACGCGCAAGTCCTGGCTTCGGAGGGGGACAGAGAATCCCGGATCCCGCAAGCACCGCAGGCGGTCGCGCTATGCGTAGCATCAGCGAAACGGCGCCGAGTTCGCTACAGCAACTACAGCAGCAACAGGAACGACCCTGGGAACTCAGCCTCCCGGCCGACGAAGAAGATTCGGATAATTACGAGCAACGTCAGCTCTACCGCGGTGGGCCCGTGCGAGTCGATGGCAGTCAGCAGCAATGGGCTGGTGGGAGTGGCTACGGACAGGATATGTTGCCGAGAGGGAGGTCAGCGGAGAATCGGTGGCAGGAGGTCATGCCGGATGAGTTTGCGGCGGAGCAGTTACGGTTGCAGCAGAGGGCGAGGCAGCAGGGTATGGACTTTTATCCGAGTCCGCCGTTGAGTCCAAGGAGTTATGGCCCTGGTGTTGGTAGTGGTGGTGCGTCGCCGATGCCCAAGATACCGACACATGCTGGTGGATATGGAACCGTTGGAATTGCTAGCGGTCATGGCGCGAGACAGCCCCAGCAGCATCTCATCTACGATGATGATGAGGATCTGTACGCTGAGCCGACGCTGCCGCCGCCGCAGCCTCGGCCGTCGACAAGGGGATCTGGGGCCAGGATGGCGCCGGAGGTGCGGGAGGAGGAGGAGCCGGTTGTAATGATGGGGGCTAGTTATCCGGGGATGGAGTGGACGCCGGGGAGTGGGTGGGATGGGAGGGAGTAGGGAGTGAAGCTGGGCAGGATGTATATTCAGGAATGGGAGTGGGAGGGGAAGGGGGTAATGTGGTGGATGTGTGATGGAGATGTATACACAACGACGCTCTAACGGCCTTTCGGTTCTTTCCTTTTCCTGGTCATCTATGCTCCGCTCTACCGTCTATTTCTCTTTCTTGTCACTTATGCTCCGCTCCCTACATCGGTTTCTTCTCTTATCATTGATATCTATCTCATGTCCGTTTCTTTTGCGGAGCGGGCTCTGCTATTCTTGCTTCCTGTTGGTCACAATTTACGATATACATACAGTCCGATTAGGCATTGGCGGTTTTTGCGTTGAGCGAATTTGTTTTGCAGTTGAATTGATTGCTTCGGCGGCGTGTGCTACTGCAGCCTCTTAGCGAATTGGCAGTGCTTTGGATGTCATGAGGTTGGTAATCAAGAGGGCGGGAAACAAGCGTGTGTGCTAAATAGTAGGGGTATTCGGGGTGTATATACTTAGGACTATCTATGGGTTGACCATGGGTGGAGGTTTCCATACGCGTACCTCGTGCCTGAGAGAAGATGAGCGGCCGGGTCTAACGTTACTTACTGTAACTAAGTTATCCCAAGCCCCGGCTGTCGATGGCTCACCCCGCAATGTGGAGGATCGACACTGCAAGTCACCACCACTCCGCTTTCTGACGGAAAAACTCGACTTCGGTACAATGCGTGCCGCGAGCCTGCGTAGAAGATGTAGGAGATGGCAACTTCGGACTTAATGGGGTGGATGCCTACCTTCGGTTCTCTGCATCTCGACGCCCGGAAATCACTGAGGCGAAACCATGATCAATCTACTGTACTTGATCGCTGTTCTGTCGCACTGCTTCGCGACATCCGTGGCGGCTTCATCATGCTGGCGAAACACAACATGCAGCGGTCCTTCAGACGCAGCGTTTCCCGGCCCCTGGGAGTCCAACATCTACGCGCCCTCTTCCCGCATCGTCAAGCCAGCCTCCATCCTCTCGCTGGCCACAGCCAGTGAGCCGACCAACTTTTCTCTCCCCGTCAACCTCAGCGGCAACGGCTCAGCTCTCGTCTTCGACTTTGGCATCGAGGTCGGCGGCATCGCCACAGTCTCGTTCGTAAGCACTGGCAGCGGTCGGCTAGGACTGGCTTTCACGGAAGCGAAGAATTGGATTGGAGAATGGTCAGATTCGTCGAATGGCGGGTTCAAGGGCGGCGATGGCGCGTTGTATGCCGGCCTTGTGGCCAACGGGAGTGCGACGTACACTATGCCTGACGACAAAATCCGCGGCGGGTTTCGCTACATGACCATCTTCGTCGTGACGAACGACTCCGCGATCGTCTCGCTCACAGACTTGAGTCTGGAGATTGGGTTCCAACCGACCTGGTCAAATCTGCGAGCTTACCAGGGCTACTTCAACTCGAGCGATGAGCTGCTGAACAAGATATGGTACAGTGGCGCCTATACGCTGCAGACGAACGCAGTGCCTGTGGATACGGGGCGTTGGATCCCGGCGCTGGCGACGGGGTGGGCTAACAATGGGACGCTGGGACCTGGAGATACGATTATTGTGGATGGGGCGAAGAGGGATAGGGCGGTTTGGCCGGGGGATATGGGGATTGCGGTGCCCTCGACTTTCGTCAGTATCGGGGATTTGGAGAGTGTGAAGAATGCATTGCAGGTTATGTGAGTTCGAAGCTGAGTGTTTATGCGCTGAGGAGCTGACGTGGGATACAGGTACAACTATCAGGTAAGACGACTAGAGCGAAGTATTGCTTTTGATGTCGTCTTCTAACGCTTGAGCAGCAAGACGACGGTGCTTTTCCGGAAGCGGGCCCGCCTCTACTGCAGATGGGCAGTGATACTTACCACATGTGGACCATGATCGGAACGTACAACTACGTACTCTATTCGGATGACCTCACTTTTCTTCATTCGAACTGGGAGAAGTATCTGAAGGCCATGGAATACGTATATGCCAAGGTGGACGATAGTGGCCTGCTGAACGTGACGGGAACCAGAGACTGGGCGCGGCTTCAGCAAGGCTTCAATAACACCGAAGCGAACATGATGTAGGTGATTTCTCAGAAATATCCGATGTCGCTGACTCCTTCAACAGCCTCTACCACACCCTCAACACCGGCGCCGTCCTCTCCACCTGGGCCACCAACACAACCACCAACAACTACACTGCCACCTACCTCACCCGCGCCACTCTCCTCCGCACCGCCATAAACACCCACTGCTTCGACCCCCTCACCTCCCTCTACCGCGACAACGGCACCCTCACCCCCCTCCACCCCCAAGACGCCAACAGCATGGCCATCCTCTTCAACGTCTCCACCCCCAACACCACCGCCACAATCTCCACAGGCCTAACAAACAACTGGACGCCGATCGGCGCCATCGCCCCCGAACTCCCCGACAACATCTCGCCCTTCATCTCCTCGTTCGAAATCCAAGCCCACTTCGTCGCCGGCCAGCCGCACCGGGCCCTCGATCTCATCCGGCGGAGCTGGGGCTGGTACCTCGAGAACGAGAACGGCACTCAGAGCACCGTCATCGAGGGGTACACGTCGAACGGCAGTTTCGCGTATCGCTCGTACCGGGGCTACGATTACGATGCCAGCTACGTTTCGCACGCCCACGGCTGGAGTTCGGGGCCCACGAGCGCGCTGACAACTTACGTCCTCGGTCTGATGGTGACGGGGCCGGCGGGGCAGCAGTGGAGGTTGGAGCCTATGTTTGGGGATTTGGTGTTTGCCGAGGGCGGGTTTGTCACGCGGTTGGGGAGGTTTTGGGCCAGGTGGGAGAGGGATGGGGAGGGCTATGTTTTGGAGTTTCGGGTGCCGGAGGGGACTGGAGGGGATGTGGTTTTGCCGGATTTCGGCGGGGTGAGGAGGGTGGAGGGGACGGTGGATGGGGTGATCATGGGTGGTGAGATGACGGGAGGGGTTTTAAAGGTTTTGGCCACGGGGGGCAAGTATCGCATTGTCGTTACGTGAAGAGAGATCTCTGTTTCTATTTCGAAGCCGCACCCTACTGGTAACTGTCACCTGTTCGTACAGTTTATTTGATCATCCCTCTCGATTACTTGCTACACAGTGACAAGGCCGTCAGTCCCAAGCAGGCCACACAACCGTACGAACAACCTCGTTAGAGAGCCTAAGAATCAACCAAACCCAGAAAAAATACCTCTGCTTACACCAACAATCGTGTCGTCTGGGATCAGTGCTACAATGCTAAAAAGCACAATCTCAGCTCTGCCTCCACACCAAACTCACTCCGTCCGAGAAGCAAGCGTTCGACCCGTCTTGTCCAGCCAAGAGTGTACCGCGGTCTCCAAGAATCATAGTCATATATGGAACCTTAATACCCGGAAGCGCAAACATCGAGATGATCACATTAGAGCTGCAACGGAAGAAGAAGAAGAAGAAGAAGAAGAAGAAGACCAATCACCGCAGGCAGCTATAACGTTACGCCCAGTACTCTCTCACAGCGTCTCCACACCAACCGCCCGCACAACTGCGCTTCCGCAGCAAACCACCGGCACCCAGCAAGCAGCGCTATACCCAAACAAGACAGCCCAGCAAGCAGCAGCCCCCCCAGGTATGAAAACCCCCCAGAAGTCCATTCCGGAACCCCAACTTCCGAACTCCGGTGAGGCAGTGTGGTTGTCAGGATGCGTGTCCTGGCTCCCGTCTTATCATCTCCATCGCGACACAACCAGTGGCCTATTGCAGTTAGTATCACCCCTCATACCTGATTACAAAAGAAGGAGTTGGAAATGGACGATGGTGGATGTGGTCGCTGCAGCTGCAGTGATGATGGGTATCTTTACGACGCGGTTTATATAGGGAGTCATCGAGCACAAGAACCCTTCGCACCGACACTTTTACGCTGACAGCTAATCTGGTCGGCGGTCGGGCCCCCCGTTCCAGCCACAATCGACAGAATCTAACGGTTCCATGCAAGTGGAGTTAGGGCAGTGGGGGAACCGACTATTGGAACCCGACATAAGCATAGAGGCGTGTTTTTGCTGGAGCGTCTCACACGTTTCGAGTTCAGTGACTGGTAGGTGCAAAGGAGAAACCTAATCCTTCTTCCAGTCATTTTTTAAGTGGTTTCGAGGTTAGTGGTTTTTTGTATCTGGGGAATGGTGCTTGGCATCTTCGTTCTATGGGACGAAGCTATCTGCCATGGATTTAGTGGGTGATGGTACTCCTCATCGTTGTTGGCTTTGATCGTCGTTACATCTACGGCTTCCAACTCCTCGGGAATCACATAAGACTGTCTAGCGGTAACCAGAATCTAGTGTCACGGCAAAACCTGCTTCTGTCGCGGCCTTTCCAGAGTGACTGAGACGCGAGTCGGGAATACCGTGGCCAGGTCGAATCAACGGGCCTTATATAGCGCTGGCAAAGAGTCAGAGCTGTCTCTGATCACACTCCATCCCATCTTCTGAGTCAGCAGTCTGCAAGCCAATCGAATCATCCGCGCCGGCGGACCAACTTCTTCGTTGCTATTTCGTCGTCGCTGGCCCTATACAAACCAGCAGAGACCAGAATGCTGCCGCAAGTTCGCCGTGTTCTTGGGTACGAGACGCTCCAAGACGGTCGTAGTATCGAAGCGGTTGGAGAGGAAAAGATATTTACAACATCGTATTGGGACTGCGATGACGGTTTATCCCGAGAGGGCGTGGCGGTTACAAGGTTAGTTATTCCCATCATCATTCCTGAAATATACGCCGGAGCTGTTTACGATCAAGGTGTTAGACAACGACGACATCCATCGCCGTCATTATCGACCTTCGAAATCGCCACCAACATCCCTATCAAGAACCCCCCTCGCCGGGCTTTGGAATCAACAGATCTCCTATGCCAGGTGTGAAACGGGCGTCTTTGCCTCCGCTCCTTTGAAGAAGTGACACTTACCTTGTACCAGCGACGAACGTCGCGCATTAGAGCGCAAATTCACGACAAGGAAAGGACTAGGGGATAAAACCGAAAAGAGAGTAGAAACTCGATTGGACCGGTGGGACTGTGTTGCGACGATGATCGCGCGGCTCAGGTGCGACTGAAGGCGCGAAACCAGGCTTGAAGACGTTGAGTTGACACGCGGCGCGCAAAGAACCGGGCAGCCACTATAACAATCGAGCTCCGTCAAACCTGCGGCTGCGGACTGAGACCTCGTGCTGCGGGCGGGAGTGCGTATACTTAGTTGTTGTCAGCAGTGGGCGGTGTCGTGGGCTTCACTCGGAATGGGCCAGTGTCGCCGACGACAGCGGCGAGGTGGTCCAGCGCAGCGTTGTAGGCGTCGATGGCAGAATCGTCAGAGCTGGCGAGGGCAGCAACGGCTGCACTGGTCGCCCCGCTGCGAAGCCGCTGGCATGCAGTAAACAGCATCTCGTTGCTAGACCGAGCTTTCTCTGTACCGAGGGCGGTCCACAGACTCATGGCGCTCTGGCTGGCCAGCTGCGTCTCTGCGTTCTGGAGCGCCTGCGACGCGGCCAGAGTGGTGCCGGCGTAGTACCTGATGACGGCTGAGGCCAGCTCGCCCACGAGACTCGCGTACGGGGACGCCTTTTGGTTGAACGGATGAGGCTTGACATCGTCGGGATGGCCGTCGAGGAACCAAGATGCGTAAGGAGCGCACGTGACTCCATGGGCCTCGACTTCCTTGTACGCAGACGCGAGTGCCTCGACTTGGCTGGCGGACTGCAGCAGAGGTGCAACACCATCTAAGACCAGGAACTTCAGGCCCTCGTAGGCATACACCAGCATTGCCACACCGGCGACCTGGGTGGCTGGAGTCATCCATCTGGCAACAGACGGCCTGACTACGGTAGTGTAGAACACACCGTACCTGACATCAACCTGAGCCCAGTGGTTGGTGTCAGACGGTGCCATGATGGCCAAGATGGAGTGCACGCTTGCAGCATGGGTAGCTATGTAGAACAACGATGTCATCTTGGTCTGGTGAGCACGCTGGGCATCTCTAGTCCTAGCTTGCGAGCTGGTCGACGCAGCTGGCAGAGCCCACAGCTTCTGCCTTTGGAGCCAACGGCGGGGGCAGCCAGGGCAGTCATCGCGTTCGCAGAGTACTCGAGGGTAAAGTCGACGTCATCGGGTGAGACTGCATTCATGTCTGCGTCGGAAGGAGTAGCGACCTGGACGTACTCGGAGCTCTTGGTGTTGGTGACAAAGCCACCGACAACGGCCCAGAACCTGATGGCGTGGATGATGCGGCGCTGCTGGTCGTCCCAAGACCCATCACCGATGGCACCTTGGTTGGCGGCAATGAACGCACGAAGCATCTTTGTATCAAATGGCTCCTGCCAGAAGTGTCTGGCGATGCGTCGGGTGTTGCCATGGACAAAGGACAGCTCCCCCTTGTGGATGCCCATGTCGGTCACTTCGTACCAGCCAAATGGGGGACTGTCGACCAAAGCGGCAGTCATTAGGACAGCTGGAGTCTCTTCGGACGTGTTCACGAACGTGCGATTCCTGAGGTTGGCGGGAATGCGAACGTGCTGCGAAGCGGGCAGTCCAGGGTCCCCACCAACCTCCAGGCCAGCTTCAACCTTTCCGTTACGGAAGAAAGCTTCGAGCTTGGCATTGATCCGGCGAAGCTGATCGTGTTCGACATTGCTGCTGGCAACACCCTTGGCATAAGTTGTGGGTTCACTAACCGGTATTGGAGTTTGGTAGCAGTTTGGAAACGGACGTTGGTGTTGTAGTATCTTGTTTGTAGGTTCTGGCCGGGGAAGGTTGGTGGCACTGGAGCTCTGGTTGGGGCGGGGGGAGGCGCGGTTGATTCCTTTCTCGATCATGGCTTCGTTTTGCGCCGAGGTGGCGTCGCTGAGTCTGCTGGCCATGTTATTGTTGCTGGCCATGTTGTTGTTGTTCCTGGCCATGTTGTTATTGTTGCTGGCCATGTTGTTGTTGTTACTGGCCATGTTGTTGTTGATAAGTGGAATCGGAGCAGCCGTGCGCCGGTAACGTCAGAGTTCGCTGTCCCTGAGTGATTAGGTATCCAAGCCGTCCGCGGCGCCGTCCTCCCGCATGGTGATAATGTTGGAGGTATACTTAGCTTCTCCGACTTCAGTGAACCGCCTCGCCGCGCGCATAAAGTTATCAACCGTGGCGAGCAACTCCGGCGGATAGAGATAGCGTTAGTAACTAGCGCTAAGAGCAAGGAGCGATCGCTGGGCTCGAGTGAGGGTGCTGTTTGCTCGGTAAGTAGACGCTGGAGACACTATCGGCAGTCCGGGTAACTAAGGCGTGGCTTGGCTTCAACGAGGGCGTTTATCTGGTATCCGCGGCTTGCGGTGGTTACGCGCAAGGGTGGAGGTTGACAGGTGTCACCGCGTTGGTTGGTGCGCTTGAGGTTTGGAAGTGTGGGTGCGGTTTCTCGAGAAGAGGCTGCTGGACCTCGTGGAGGTGCTTTGGAAGGCTGTCGAGAAGAGGAAGGGGTGAGGTGGGTGCTGTAGGCTGTGGAGGAGTTTGAGGATGGCGGAAGGGTGTGAGGTTGGAGGATAATGGTGGTGCAGTGACTGTTGCCACTACTGATGCTGCGTCCTGGGGAGCGCGCTGGTGCGAGTTTCGCTAGTGCGATTCCGCTGCTGCGGCGTTCCGGAGGAGACTGCAGGCTGTTAAGTGACACGATGCAAAAGACACGGTGACGCCAAACATGATAACTGTATGAGTGAAGATAGACAAATGGATAGCGGTGAGCCTCTAGCAGCACAGAGCTATCTAGAGCCGACACCTCCGACTACGCCGCTAGTGCTGTACATAGTCCTCTATCTGCCATCCACCACCGCAACAGCAACACTGAAAACCGGTCAAGTCAACAAAGACCCATCCACACTCCCAGCATCTTGACCTACCTACCTACCCCTCCTACCCCAAACCGCCCACCCAACTCACCTCAAAACACGCCACAGCAACCCCTTCCCCCCGGCCCATCCGACCCTCCCGCCATGCGCGCGCACGCGCACGAGTGCGTCATCCACCAGCGCTCTCGATTGGACGTAGTCGCAGCCGCGGATCCAGTTCCGGCGTCCGGGATCCCGTTTGCGGAAGCGGGGAGGAGACGGGACACGGGACACGAGACACGGGACGCGGGACGCGGGAAGCGAACCAGGAACCGCGCGAGCAGGAGCGAGGAAATGGGTGACGCACTCGATGCGCGATTTGTGGCTGTGACGCCGGATCGTGGCGTTTGGGTAGTGTTGATGGCGCTTTCCTGTTTTTGTGTCGGTTTGCTGGTGTCGGAGTGTGGGCGTTGTTGGCGGGAGAATGTCGCGGTTGTGTACATGAGAAAGACGGGGCATGGTGGACGGTGTTGCGTCAATTCATTATACATAAGTTGGGGTTATTAGGTGCTGCTAGATTACAACCTCGTTCCAATTATCGTCGTCGTCGAGATTATGGGGTGACAAAATCCAAAATAAACGTCCGAAATCAACGTCCGAAACGCTCATATCGCTGGTCGTGTGTGCGTATCATACACGTGACGTTTTGTCGCTGGTATAGGCAAAACATCATCGGGTGTGTGACTCGACTTTGGGAGTAGTCGAGTCGTGGTATCATATCTTTCTCTGTTCGTCTTCGTTCACTTTCAATTACGTCTCAGGCATCAAAGACGTTTAGGTGGAGTAGTCATCGCCGGCCTTGACGCGGCGCTGGCTCTCGGTGTCGATGAAGCTGCCGCGGGACCTGGTGCTCCTCTTGCGGCCAAACATGCTGCGCTTGGTCGACACAGACTCCTTTCCGGCCGAACCGCCAACGCAGAAGAGGACGGTGGAGATGAGGAAGCAGGCGAAAGCAGTCCAGGTGAAAGCGTAGGCCTTGACGCCGAGCTTCGCGTTCTGGCCGTTGCTGTGGAAAGCGTTGCGACCCTGCACAGTCCAGGCGCTAAGAAGGTCGGTTAGCCGAGGTAAGATGAGATGGAATTCCAAAGATTGACTTACGTCATCAGCGAGGCGGTCAGGGCCTGGAAGAAGCAGGCGAGGGTCGTGTTGAAGCCAGAGATGTAGCCGCCGAGTCTGCTGCAGAGGGCGAGCAGGCCGGTGAAGAGGGCGATGACGGAGAAGAAGAGGGCGATCAGGTAGAAGGCGAACATGAATCGCGACAGGTAGTAGTAGTGGTGCGTGCTGGAGGCGTCTGTTAGCACATGGCCGACCACCAAAACTTCATTTGCGCAGCAACGTACCCGATGAACTGATCGGGAACGCCGTCCTGAGTGCCAAAGTTGCGCGGAGGGTCAAAGGGCAGAGCCGGGACGACAGCACCGCAGTTGGTGTTGTGGCCGGCAGAGTCAACGCCGCAGACGGCGAAGAAAGTCCATCGCGACGGGTTCCTCGTTGACGGAGACACGCCATTGGTAGAGGCCTGGAGGAAGTAGATCTGGTTCTCTGGGCTGGCCTCGGTGGTGCCGCTCAGGATGACGAGAAACTGCAGCAGGATGCCGCCGGCCAAGACCAAGAGGCCAAGACCTCCGAGAACAGGACCTGCACATGTCAGTCAGGCGTTTCTGTGCGACTGCAGGCGCATGAGAAGTGACCACGCACGAGCAACCATGGCTTTCTTTGATGCGAGAGGCGAGGAGCGGACTGCAGGGGTGCCAGGCGGTGGGCAGAGGAGTCTGGGGGGGAGAGAGTCGATGGGTGAGGATTGGTAGGCAGTTCGGATAGGTCAGGCAAGAGGCGGGATGTGGTGGAGGATGAGGATAGGCACAAGGTGTCAGAACGAAACGCTTTGGTGTTGGGGGCTGCAAGGAGGCGATCGGGGCAAGGCTGGCCTTATGTGAGGGAAAAAAGGGCGCGACGTCACCGCGCTAAAGAAGAGAGACTTGCGCCCTTGGCCCATCTCACAAGCAGCCAGCCGACCGGCCGGCCAGCCTACTAGCACACCTGCGCACACCTGCGCACACCTGCGCACACCTGCGCACACCTGCGCACACCTGCCAGACACAAACTCAAATCCACCGCTCGTCCACCACAGCTCGTCCACCACACCGCAGGCCCACCGCTCAAAGGCCCGTGAACACCCTGCAAGTCAGGGCGGTGCGTCTTCCTCCAAGGTCCGCCTGGTATATCGAGCCTACTACTAGCACAGCTGCGACACCGTGACCGACGCCGGGAACAGCCGAGCCTCGACCCGTGACCTTTGTGGCTGTTGTCCACTAACGTTACCTCTCGACCTTGCCAAGCCAGCTCTCTGCCACACTTCGAGCAACAATGTCCACCGCCGTCTGGCCACCCATCCCCGCCGACCGCCTCGTGCAAGAGGAAGACGCCTCGCTGGTACATTCCATCCGCCGCCGTCTGCCACCTTCTGGCCTCTCTCTCTCATCTGTCTGACTCCTGTCGCAGGCCCGCGAGCTGGAATGGCTCCTGGCCTCTCTCCGCGAGACCCTGCAGTCCCTCAAGGCCGGCCTGGAGGAGTGCGCCGCCCTGCTTGCCCCCACCGAGCTCGGCTCCACCTTGGTCCTCTCCACCGTCAAGTCTGAAAGCCTCAAGGGCTTCGTAACCCGCGTGGGGACGCGCATCGTCAAAGGCGTACGTGTGCCCTGCTGCGCCCGCCCTTCGTGACTCCACCCCAAAACTCATGTGAATGCCTGCGTAGGATATCAAGATCAGACTGCCAAGCTTGCCTCCGCCCCGAGGCTCACCCACTTATCCTCTCGCCATATCCCAGGCGCCCCATGCCCCTACGCTTGTCGTCGAGCAGCTGACGGCTGCGCGAACCCACATCAACTCCTGTCTTGATGTTGTCGATGTGACTGCCTGGACCGGCGATGCGACCAACGCCAACTTCATCTCCGGTCAGCTCAAGCTTCTCTATGATAACCTGGAGGAAGCGCGACTGGCGTTGAAAGGCCAGTCCGACGTGAATAAGCCGTGGTGGGAGAACGCGGTAGATGAAAAGGTAGCTTCCGCTGAGCGCTGCACTTGTTGGCGGCGGAAGAATCGCCAAACTAACACTCGGATAGATTTTCGAGCCCCAGCTCCCTTCAAACGTTTCCTTCCATCTCTACCTTCTCGATGCCGCAATGGTTCTGGAGATAAGGACAGTCGAGCCTTACAACCCTGCCGACGAGACTGGGCTCTTTGGCCTCCGTGATGGCTTAGCCAGAGCTCTGGGCGTGCCCCGTATCCCCGCGCATGACGAGGCCAACGATGTGTTTACTTATCGGGGGCATCAAGTCAAGGTCAAGGAGAAGGTCCGCGTAGAGACGCAAGATCCGAGCTTGATCTCGGCCATGGCCAAGTTGAATGCGCTTGAGCGTAACGTCAGTCTGAGCCGGAAGGCTCTTGACGTGGTCATGGGGAAAGACGAATGAGAGTGGTTGAAAGTCGATGCCCATCAGATCTGGCCTCTTTGGTTGGGATAGTTGGCACTGTTGCGCCTGTGTGGGCATGCTTCAACAACATCTTGATCCCACACTTTACTTTCTCATGCTTCATGATTGCGTGCTAGGCTCTGGTGATGGCGTAGCAGATGTTCTTGAGGATGACTTCAACGACCATGAACCGGACGTCGTAACAAACATCAACATCCCAATCCCAAACAAATATCAACCGTAACCTCAATATCATGAAGCTTGGATCACCCCGGCCAATGGAGATCTGGAGATTGGTCGCCCTGCCGATTGCCGATTGGTTCATCTGCCGACTTTTTTCTTTGCCCTTTAGTCCCTGTGCCGACTCCAAGATTGTGAATCCCTCTGCCGACTCGCCCGAGAGAACGACTTGAACGCCTTCTCCGGGCGTCGAACAGCGTGAAAGTTGATTGAGGAAGTATAAATCAGTTGATAGCGAGCTTCAATTACTCTCTCCGACGGCTGATTGGCGGCCGCGATCGTAGATCGATAACAATTAACAATTTCCTTCGCCGTGCCCATCCCGGTTCAGGGCTTCTCCGCGGTTCGCATCTCCGACTAGTCCCATCGGGGCTAAGGCTCTATCGATAAGGGCGCAAAGAAAACGGAAGACTCCCTCGGACTCACGCAATTCGGCGAATGGTTGGCAAAACTATTCGCCATACCAACTAGAGGATGTTTTTCTTATCAACGCTCGCGCTCTCTCCTCCGTGCTCGAGTGCTGTACTCTACATACACCTTGCTGTCACTTGACCTTTGCTTGCCTCGTAGGCAGTTGCTAAAACGTTCACACGCCCTTTCATCCATTCTTTGCCCCACCAAGGGTCTTTGCGCCTCACCATGGCTCCGGCTTTGCTCACTGCTGTGGACTCTGCCTCGCATGTCCACTTGGTCATCGGATCGAACCCTCTCGCTGGAGCCCGCTGCTCCCGCTCCATCGAAGTTGGCGCAAAGCCTGTGCTGATCGCCCCCGAAGACGCGACTCTACACTATGGCTTGATGAAGAGGATTGACGAGGGTGCTGTCGAGTGGCTCAAACGTCCCTACCAGGATGGAGACCTGACAGAGCTCGGTAGAGAAGAGGTGGATCACGTAGTAGATGCTGTCTTTGTGACCGTGGGCGGGAAGAACCCTTTGAGTAAGGAAGCCTAGCCGTGGCCAACTGAGGGACTTGACTAACAGAGCTCCAGGTGTACATATATCAAATCTGTGCCGCAAGCTTCGGATACCAGTCAACGTTGCAGACGCGCCGAATCTCTGCACCTTTACCCTCCTCTCGACCCATACAGATGGACCGCTACAAGTGGGCGTCACGACCTCGGGCAAGGGCTGCAAGCTTTCTTCCCGAATCCGGCGTGAGATAGCAGCATCTCTACCCTCCGAGCTCGGTCAATCAGTGGAGAGACTCGGGACAATGCGCAGGAGAATCTGGGAGGAGGACCACGCAGCAGAACTAGCAATGGACCTCGAAGCCGAAGAGGAAGACGCCGGCCAGTCCGCAGCATTCAACAAGCTCATCACACCCGAAGACCTGGAAGCGGCTCGTGGCAGACGCATGCGCTGGCTCGCCCAGATTTGCGAATACTGGCCACTGCGACGACTCGCATCGATCACGGACGAGGACGTCGAGTCCGTTCTGCGCAGCTACACAACTTCAAACACCTCGAGTCTGGACCCCAGCGCGGTGGATCAACGTCGCAGAAGAGGTCGCATCGTGCTCGCCGGATCCGGCCCTGGAAACCCTGACCTTCTGACCACGGCCACACACAAAGCCATCCTCTCCGCCGATCTCATCCTCGCCGACAAGCTCGTGCCAGCACCCGTTCTCGAACTCGTCCCGCGGCGAGCCACCGTCTACATAGCGCGCAAATTCCCCGGCAACGCAGACAAAGCGCAAGAGGAGCTTCTCGAGATGGGCCTGGCGGGCTTGCAGGCAGGCAAGAACGTGGTCCGGCTGAAGCAAGGCGATCCATACATCTACGGCCGCGGCGCCGAGGAATACGACTTCTTCCGCGCGCATGGCCACATTCCCATGGTTTTGCCTGGCATCACATCCGCTCTCTCCGCGCCCCTCTTCGCCGCCATCCCCGCCACGCACCGCAGCGTCGCCGACCAAGTCCTCATCTGCACCGGCACCGGCCGCAAAGGCGCCGCGCCCGACCCGCCCGAGTACGTCGGCAGCCGAACCGTCGTCTTCCTGATGGCTCTCCACAGACTCTCGGCGCTCATCGATAGCTTAGTCACGGAGGAGAAAAAGTGGCCGAAGACGACGCCGTGCGCGGTGCTTGAGAGGGCGAGTTGCTCGGATCAGAGGGTCATTCGGACGACGTTGGAGTATGTGTGTACGGCGGTGGAGGAGGAGGGGAGTAGGCCGCCGGGATTGCTCGTTGTGGGGCTTGCGTGCGAGGTGCTCATGAAGAGTAGCCAGAAGTGGGTCGTTGAGGATGGCTTTAGGGGGTTTGAGGAGTTGGGTGTCGAGGGGGATTTGGGTGTGCTTGGAGATGTTCCTGTTGCTGCGACGTAAATGTGGCGGATGGTCTTTGGATGCATTGGAGGGCGTTTTTCTCCGAACGGAGGTTCAAGTTTTCAGGAGCTTGGGGTTTGGGCAAATGATTTGGTTTGACGGCTTGAGATACCATAGACGACATGTCCGACGCAAAATAGATTCAACTCTTTGATAGTCACTAGCAGTCACATGTTGTTTGGCGCTGAGCGATGGTGATGTTGATGATGACGGGCATTGCTACAAGCTCGATTCCATCCGAGACGCACTCCGCTCTCTTGAGCCACATCTGCACAGCGACCGCAGACTCAACCTCTTTAAAACCAGTTTGACTTGCTGCTTCTTTGTCATATTCGCTGTCCGGACTGACTTTGACCAACTTGAAAATTGGTTCAGGGCCTGCTTCGGGATGGGTTCAGGCGTAGTTCTGGCTCGCTTCAACCTCCTCAACGACGTCAACAGTGCAGCTGCAAAGCAAAAGGGCTGTGAAGTCTTCGACGTTCGACCTTGGACTTAGTGCATGTGCCCGGATCGGGCTTAGCTTTTACATGCAGCACCCTGACCGTGCGAGTCATGCAACGGCCGATCTGGGGTTGACGAAGGACCGGGAGCTCCAACAGCTCCACCTCCACCACCCCAGGCTATCAGCACCACATGTCAACCTAAACCTCATCTCCCACCATAACAACAGGGTCGCATATCCACATCCACGTTCGCCATGACACCTCCGCCATCGCAACCCTCCCACGGGCGTACCGCGTCCACAGCTTCCGCCGCAGCCGTGCCCACGCGCTCCGACAGCAAAGCTTCCAAACGCCCCCCCACCACCACCACCACCACCACCGCCGCCGCATCGGCACCAAAGACACACTACACAGTACTCGTCCGCGTCCCCTTTGCACGGGGAGATTTTGTCGATCCGCCGCAGAACGAGTGGGACGGCACGCGCGACCAGGCGCTCTGGAAGATCATCAGCCGCAGCTCGAGGACGAGCGAGCTAGACTGTGAGGACCCCGGAGGTTCATCGTCGATGGTGGAGATGCTGGCCGAGAGAAGTACTGGGATTGTTTGACGGCGGTGCGGAGCTTGCTGACTACTTGGGCTGTGTTGCAGGGCACGAATTGGCAGAGCGTTTCAATGTCTCTCCGGCCTTTATTTTGCAGCAGGCTGCCTGGCTGTACGAGCGGCATCTCGAGCATGTGAGGGCGCAGATGCGGAAAGTGGGCAGTGTGAGGGATGCGGGCACGCCGGTTCCGAGTGGGAGCGGGAGCGGGAGTGGGAATGTGAGTGGTGCTGGTGGTGTGGCGATGAAGAGAATTGGGAGCGGGGGAGGGACTTCGAGGGCGGCTTCTGCGCTGTCGACAAGGTCGAGGGATAGCCCGATTCCGTCGAAGGATGGGGGCAGTGCCGTTCCTCAGAGTAGAGGTACGTGTTTGTGGAAAATGCTGGAGTGGAGGCTTGGCCTTGGCTAACTGATCTATCTGATAGGGACCCTATCCCGTACGCCCTCGACCACGACCGTGACTCAAAGCCGCCTTATGAACCTCCCTACTTCGCCTCGTCAACCGTCCAACCCTACACTGCGCAGCTCCTTCCGCTCCTCCTTCCCGAACGCAGCACAGCGCAAAGATTCGCCCAGTACCAACCCAACCGCAGCCCGACAAGCCAGTCCATCCCACTCTCCGCGCACAGATCATTCCTCATCCTCCGCAGGCTCTTCATCAGATGAGAACGAAGGCGCCAACCCGCTGCGCCGAAGCCAGCTTTTCAAAAGACCCCCTCGGTTCACCAAGAACACGAAGCACGCGCCCATGCCACGCCTCTCCGATTCCGACGGCGGAGGCGAGGCAGAGTCGTCAGACGACGAGGGCTTTCTACCTTTCGCACAGCGGCAGCCGACTCAGCCCCAGGCAACCCAGGATCCGAGCGCCACCCTCCGTTCGGCATCGGGGAGCGACAGGGCGCCTCCCGGCAACGCGCGACCACTATCCGCCGTAGCCGCCGGCAAGCAACCAGCCCGCACGCCCCAAACGCTCGAATCCTCCGTCACGTCCGCAAGCTCAGAGACCTCATCAACTCCCGCACCGGCCGGCTTCCCCCGCGAGCGCATCCAGCGCCCTGGCTCGGGTCAGCAGACTCAGACGGCCGCAGGCGGGCCCGGGGCCCTGAGTCCACGGCACCGAGCCGAGCTCGCGCGGCTAGGCAGTCCGCGGGCCAGAGGGCGCGAGGGCAGCGAGGGAACGCCGAGCATGGGCAGCAGCTTCAGCGACTTGGACGACGCGAGCGTGACGCAGAGCGCGCTGGAGGAGCAGCTGCTGAGCCACATGCAGCACGGCGGGATGAGCAAGATGAGCAGCATCAGCCAGGCGCTCAGGTCCAAGTATCTGTGATTGCGGTCCGGAATCCGCTTTTCTGTTTCGCCTTCTTGGTCGAGGCTGCTTCTCGACACGGCGTTGAGTCGAATCGATGAAAGAGCGTTGTAATCAGTGCTTCTTGTACTCACTTGCTTGATGTTTGTGATCACAACTCACTCCCCTAACTCAACATTCTCATCCGCAACTTCAATGTAGGCTGGGCTGAGCAACTCACACGATCAAACCGAACTGGTCGATGGACGGGTCCGGTAGGGGGGAGGGAGAGGGGCTAGTATGCCGTGGATACGGTTTCGAAGAAGTCCTTGACAGGAATAATGCGTGGTGAGACAATAGTCCGCGGACTTTTTTTTCGTCTGGTTCCTGTTTCTGTGCGCTGTTTGTGTGGTGACGCTTGTTGTGCGTGGTGGGCTTTTTGGCGCCGTTGTCGGATCTCGTCGTCGCCGCTGTCGTTGGATACGGAGTTTCTGGAGGGAGTTTGAAGGGGGGAGGGGGCGGGGAGGGGGAGGGGGATTGAGGTAGCCTGGATGGTTTGGGGGGTTGGGTTTGGGTTGGTGATGGGGGGTTGGGCTTGGGTTGGTTGTTCCTTTTTTTCTTTTTTTTGGAGGGAAGGAGAGAGAGAGAGAGAGAGAGAAAGGGAACATCAGGCCGAGAATTGTACGTGATGATAATGGAAAGACGGTGATTACAAGCGGACGAGACGTCATGATTAACTGATACTTGAGTCGTGCGCAGTGTGGATATCGGATGACGGGCGAGGAGAGTGCAGGTGCGGCTTTTGACGACTGTGGGGTTGGTAGTCGATATGGCAACGTTATACCGCGACACGGAGCATTTTGGGTCGAGCTGAAGTGCAAGTTATGGGCATAATCTAAGTAGTACAGCCAAACAGTACCGTGCGCATTTTTGAATTCTACATCAGTACCGGTAACGTTACCTCGCGAACGTAATCTACCCACACCACGTTTTAAACGGATGGCTCTACCGACGAAATCGGACATCGCGGCATCAGAGTGTCTTGTTATTCTCACGCCACGTGTTATGCGGTTGCATACTCCAAGTCCGCATCGGCCGAAAAGCCTTTGCCCTACCTCTCTAACGTCACTCACGACCCGCCCACGCCGATTGTGCTGCTGATTTACATTTCCTATGCCCACGTCGACGAAGATTGCGGGAATTGGCGCCCCGGCTGCTCCTGAGATGTGGGGGCTATACCTGTGTACGTATGCTTTGTGGTGGAGGGGTGTTTGATGGCTGGCGTGGTGGTTGAAGTGCTTTTGGATCTCTCTTCTGGACGGGTTGGGGGTCGGTTGGTTGTTCGGGGGTGTTTGGCTGAGGTGTTGGAAGGTGACGGTGGGAGGTTGGGTTCTGGTCGAGCGGTGTGTCGGACTGGGATGGGGGGTTGAGGGACTTCTTGGGGGGTTTCTTACTGTGCTAAACGGATGGTTGGTTGAGTTCGGGATGGAACATCGGCTTGCGAGGTATGCTGAGGTGGACTTGTTGGTCTTTTCACAGGTATCGAATCTACAGCAATGGCGGGTTGAGTGGTCGTGAGAAGTGAAAGCTACATGTCACACCCTTTCCCCTTTGCTATTCGACTCGCGTTGCTTCCGTTTGCATCGAAAGAGGAGCGAGATGTCGGGATCAAGACGCTCCATGAAACCAAGCGTGCCCTCAGAGGTAAAATCGTCAAGCGGAGTGAATCTGAGAAAGGAACAGATGCAGCATATCTGACAAAGACAGACGCAGATGGCGCACGTAGATAGAAGACTACATAATAATCATGGCGGTCAAGTGATTATCTTAGCAATAGCGCCGTTCGGGTCTGCTTGAAGATTTGAACAGAGGCTGACACTGTCACGCTTACTCTTCACGGCCTCGAATGCATTGCGCAAGTCTCACCGCGTTCGCATGACACAGTCCGAGTCTGCGTCAACTGACCGCTATCAAGGCCAGAAGTACCGATCGTGGTGGCAGGTTGGGAATGCCGAATGTCAGACTATGAGGCGTCTAAGTTGGCGATGGGTTGCGTTCACATTGAGATGTGGGAGCAAGCGCGACCTCGACTGGAGACGGTTGCATTATCGCAGCAAGCTGCACTGCATAGGAAATCATGGTGCCAATATCGACTCGCACAGAAAGAAAACATGTAGACTTGAAGTCGTCCGAGGGTCGCGGAGGAAAACGCACGGCTGCCATCTCGGGACTAGCGCGCTTTCGGATTATCGTAAGCGAGGACCTGGCCCACCCTTCGCACTTTGGCAGACGAAGTTTCGATACTCGCGACGACAACCAGCGACGAAGCACCCATTCCCTTCCTAAACCCTTCAACTCCACTAATCAGTCAAAATGGGCAGAGGGTATGTCGAACGGGATCCCTGGAGAGGACGTCGCACGAAAGCGACGGGACGGACGGATTCGAGAACCTTTGACTGACTTTGCTTCTCTCACAGTCGCGGCGGCACTTCCGGTAACAAGCTGAAGATGACCCTGGGTCTTCCTGTGTACGTACAGCTCGCGCTACGTCTTTTGCGACTCGAACACACCAGAGAGCTGGATATGGGATGAACGCGGATGGAAGGACGTGGACTAACTGGGCATGCAGCGGCGCGGTCATGAACTGCTGCGACAACTCCGGCGCCAGGAACCTGTACATCATCTCCGTCAAGGGCTTCGGTGCTCGTCTGAACCGTCTGCCCGCTGGTGGTGTCGGTGACATGGTCATGGCCACCGTCAAGAAGGGAAAGCCTGAGCTCAGGAAGAAGGTCATGCCCGCTGTCATCGTTCGCCAGAGCAAGCCCTGGAGGAGAGCCGACGGCATCTTCCTCTACTTCGAGGACAACGCTGGTGTCGTAAGTGGGCTCCACTCGGAAGATACGAGGCGCATCGAACATACCGGGCAGAAGACTGACAAGCGTTGCGCAGATCGTCAACCCCAAGGGTGACATGAAGGGTTCGGCCATCACCGGTCCCGTTGGCAAGGAGGCTGCCGAGCTGTGGCCCGTAAGTGGTCCTTCGAAGTCCCCCGCAAGATCCAATCACTAACACAGTACACAGCGTATTGCCAGCAACTCCGGTGTTGTGATGTAAGCGCTTGTCATTTCGGTTCCCTTTGTTGGTTCTCGTGGGAAAAGGCGATGTGCATTGGTCGCCCGGTTCATAGGAGAATGCTCTACCGTTCGGTAGCAATCGAGACAAACGATGAACACCACACGACCGCATTCCCCGTGCTATTCTGGACAGTGCGACTTGCCATCAGCCACACCTCATGATTTCCGACCGACCCCCAATAAGACAGTTGCCCACGACCTCAGGAAAGCAAAACAGCTGCATCAGACGACTTCACACGGACATACCCTGCATTTAACGGGCGTATCATGGATTATGGGAAGCTTGCGCGCTTTTATGAACTTCGTCAAGGAGGCTCCGGATGGTTCAGGTCATCAGGCTGAAGTCATAGTTAGAAAGCAGCAACAATCAATTCAGCAGTTCCAACTTTCCGCCACCATGTTCATTTGCGGGTGATGTGCTCAGTATGGCTGGAACCAGTGAATCAGCCCTCCAAGACGCGCATTACGTACAGTGATCTGATCAATGTGAGGCGATTGAAATAGACATTAGGACACGGATTACAGGTTCTTATTCCGAAGTCTCCAAGCGAGCTAGCTAGTCCATGCCAGAAATCATCAACCCTTTTGGTGTTCTACACGTGTCGGACTGAGTCATTTTCAACCCAACAGATCGTCGAGCCCGTTGGAGCTCTTCTGCTGTGCGCCTCCTTGCGAGCTCGCAGGAGCAGGCGATGACGATCCCGCCGTGCCCCATATGCCAGCGCTAGCTTTCTGCTTGGCCATGTCCGCCATGGTGACTTTTTGCGTGGGCGCGCTCGTTCTCTTGCTCGTGGTGGCGCCGGCGAGGAGACCGCTGAAGGCATCACCGCCGGCGGGCTTCTTGGCTGCGCCTCCAATGGAGCCTCGTCCAATGGAACCTCTTCCGATGGAACCTGTGGGCGACATGACGCTGGGCGTTGAAGCGCCTGTGGGTGTCCCTGCGCCTGTGTTGCCCAGGGGCACGGAGGTGAAGTAGTTGGGCTGGTTGGGTTGGTATCCTGACTGCTGCGCTTGCAGAGGAGGCGGGAAGGCGGACATGGATGTCGAGGGCGTGTGGCGCATTCCTGTCGTTGCCGTGCTCGCGGTGCTGGGTGCGGGGGAAATGGTCGAGAACAGGTCGTTGATATTGGCACCCTGGGCACCGGAACGGGGCTGCGGCTGAGCGAATTGGGTTGCGGAGGTTGTGGTATGGGTGGTAGATGCTGGGGGCGGGATGCTGAACGACGACGTCTGGCTGTGCGTTGGCGCAGCAGCAGGTTGGGCTGCTGGCTCTGCGGACTGGAAGTCGTCAAAGTCGTCATCGGCAGTGCTGGACTGGAGTGCTCCAAAGTCGTCTGTAGCGCTGGCAGGAGCTTTGCCGTTCGATGCTGATGGAGCGGGAGCCGCTGGTTCATCGCCAAAGTCGAAGAGGTCAACCTCTGGTTCTTTGGGCTTGGGAGGCTCCGGCTTCTTCGTCTCCTTGCGCACACCTGCTCTTCCTGAAGAAGTGTCGGCAACTCGTCTGCTTGGTGCCGGTGCTGCCGTGGCTCCCTCGTCGTATTCGTCGTACTCGTCAAAGCGATCCCTCCTGCTCTGGGTATCGGAGAATCCGCTTGTGTTACCGCCAAATCCGCCACCGTCGCCGTAGACGCCTCCGCTGTAGGCTCCGTAGCCAGCTGCATCTTCGCTGCTGAAACCGCCGTAGCGGCTGCTACTGCCGGACATGCTTCCTCCGAAGCCCATGCCTCCTTCAACACCTCCATATTTGTTCCGAGTGGCCCTAGCCTTTTTACGCTCTGCCCGGATACGGTCCACATCGCTCAGCAGTTCAGCGAGTTCCTTGGAGCGGTTTCTAACGTTCAGACCTTGGTCCTTGCCGTTCTGGTCGATGAAGTGGAATTGGCGGAGCATTTTCAGGAGAGAGAGGTGAGACCGCGCGTCGTCGATAACGCGCTCGGAACCGTTTTTGATGAGGAATTCGAGGAGTTGGAGAGCCTGGCAAGTCCGTTAGTAACAGCCAGCATACAGAGGAGGCCGAAGCTCCGGACCTTGTATATCTGCCGCCACTCCTCGGCGGCCTTTTCCGTGAACCGCTTGTATATCATGGGCATAATCTCATTGAGTAGCTGACTGGATTCAGGGTCAGTCTGGGGTTTCGGATTTGGAGCGCGGCATGCTGACTAGTTGTATGTTCCGTTCGCGATCTCCTGCATCAGCGTCGACGACGCCCCCCATGGCTCGTTGTTCGTAGCCTCTCTGACCTAGGGCAACATTAAGGCCGGTCGGATCATTGAACGAGCAGGGAGGTCTACCTTTGACTCCATCTCGGTATAGTTCATCACAGCTACTCGGATATCAATAACTATCGCTGCCCGGTGGATAAAGGATATCTGTACCATTTTGGACCTTGCGCACGCCGGCCTTGAGGTCGTAGAGCGTCAAGTTGCTCACCTGGTCCTTGAGACTGGAGAGATCCATGATTGCGGCCTCGAACGAACACGATTGAGAGGTCGCGGGCGATATGTGGTGCTGAATGTCCAGTTGTCGCTGCCCATGAACCTTGGCGTCTCCCCCGAAGCAGCTGGGACCGCGGATCAACCTCGGGCGCGAGCAACGCGGGTCAGGTGATGCAAAGGCTGTACCTGCCCAGGCGGGTAGTTAGTAGTAAGCTGAGCTGGAAGCTCTCGGATGGGAAGTTCAGAGCCATACGACAGAGTGATTTGATTGAGCATCATCCGTTACTCCAGAGGAGTCTCTAGTATAGCTTGCATTAGGTTCAGTACAGTCAACAGGGCATCAGCCATCTCGACTGATCCACGTGACCATTAGCTCGAGATCACGCCGGGCGTCCACGGATCGTGACAAGCTTCCGTCCAAATCAAATCTGAAGGCTGAGATCTCTCGGACAATCCTTACTGCAGAAGCATCGAAAGAGCCGAAGTCCCATCTTCGCCTGCGTCAATTGCATCACTGCCATCGCCAGCTAGCCCGCACGCGTCAGAGTAAGTCATCGAAGGCGTCCTGTCGAAAAGTGCAAGACGCGTCCATACAGCTCGAAGCTCATCAGCAAGCTCACAGCCAATTCTTCACTTCCCTTCCCATCAGCTACCCGCCACACATCTTCTGACCGCTCTCAAATACGACAAGGTAAGGTGCTTCCACTTGCCCCACAGTGACGAGTTTGGCTGCATGTGTTGGTCGACGGCTTCGCGCTGCGCCCAGCGACGGCGACGCAACCTGTCTCCTTTTGCCGCTAACCCGATCGGTCGCAGATGGTGCCCCGCTCTGGTATTTTGTCCATGCCCCGCCTCTCCCTCTTCTGCTCTTCGTCTCTGTCACGAACTGCTCCCTACATCCGTCCTTCCCTTCCATCCATCAGAAACTTCCACGCTTCATCCGCAAACATGGTCGTCAAGGTTCAGGTGAGTGCATCTCCATCAGCCCTCCTCAATCCAGGCTAACTCACGCTCGCAGTTCAACGTCTCTTGGGAGTAAGACTTGACTACCCCTCATCGCCCCCCCTTCCCTTCGCTGACGCAACCCTCCACACAGGGGCCCCAAGTACGAGCTCCAGGACTCCGGCGATGTCAAGAAGCTCGAGAACGGCATGCAGAAGGGTGAAATCAAGTTCAACCTCTTTGACGATGTCGTCCCCAAGACCGCCGAGAACTTCCGTGCTCTCTGCACCGGCGAGAAGGGCTTCGGCTACTCTGGCTCCAAGTTCCACCGTGTGATCCCCGACTTCATGCTCCAGGGTGGTGACTTCACCCGTGGCAACGTATGCTGCTCCAAACGCAAAACACAATCGATGGCTCAGTGGCTGATGATTGTTTAGGGCACCGGTGGCAAGTCCATCTACGGCGAGAAGTTCGCCGACGAGAACTTCAAGCTCCGCCACGACAAGCCTTTCCTTCTGTCCATGGCCAACGCCGGCCCCAACACGTAAGTCGGTCACGCCATTGATCCTGACGTATAGCTGACGCCCCTCGTAGCAACGGCTCCCAGTTCTTCATCACCACCGTCAAGACTAGCTGGCTCGACGGCAAGCACGTCGTCTTCGGCGAGGTCGCTGACAAGCAGTCCGAGCTGGTCGTCAAGTCGATCGAGGAGTGCGGTAGCGGCAGCGGAGCCATCAAGTTCAAGACTCCCCCTACCATCGACTCCGCTTCCCAGATCTAGATGAATTCTCGCGCCACGGCTGAGATGTCATAACGATTTACGCCTTTGGGTTAAGATCAGTTGGCGGAAAAGCAGTGCTAGGTAGATCAATAGTGATAGTGCTGCCCACATCTTCTCTTCCTCGGCCTGTGATGTCCTTGATCGGCTACGTGCGCAGTCCGCCGAGCTTGAGTGCTTCGCTCTGCTTCGCTCCGCTTGGCTTTGTGCTTCCTCAGTATTTAGTAACGAATCGGAGAGGAATCTTCAGCTGCTATGATGTGATTGCCCTGCCAACACGTAATGTAGCATTACCCCGCCATCGACAGCCCGACCTACCCCACAGGTACATGCTCAACACCGTCTGTAGCCGCGCGCCATCCTACTGCGCACGTCCAAGTCTTTCTGCCAGCAGTACATGTTGGTCTCCAAAACACCTTGGAGTCATAATAGCAACTTTCCGAGCGTCAATGGCGGCTCGACATCCATGTGCGGATTGAGTGAGCGTCCAAACTTGAACAGTCCGACGGCGCGCTAGCTATGGTGGGGCAGCGGTTATCACGCCCTGCGGAGTACATCCGTTGACAACTTGACAACCTCAATCGAAGACTCGGATGATCCAGTCGTACGACCATACATAAAAGCACAAAACAGCCCCAATAGTACTCATCACCGCGCAAAGGCAAACCCATTGATTGTCTCCGTTCCCGTCCAGTCAATCCTCGCGCCATCATGTCGACCACCAACGGCACCACGACCGCTCCCACCTACTCCGCCGCGACGCTCGCCATCCACGCCGACGACGCCATCAACAAAACCGCCGACGTCGCGCCCGCCCTCCACGTCTCGACCACGTTCCGCTACCCGCACGACCCGTCCCAGCTCATCCCGACCATCGACGGCGAAGCCCAACCAGCCACCACCGACTTCCCGCCCATCTACTCGCGGCTCTCGGCGCCCAACACCACGCGACTAGAAACCCTCCTGTCCTCCCTCCTCCACGGCAGAGCCATCACCTACACGTCCGGCCTCGCCGCCTTCCACGCTCTGCTCGTGTACTGGCGGCCGAACGTGATAGCGATCGGGCACGGCGAGGCGAGCGGGTATCACGGGTGCCACGGGGTCGTCGGGCTGCACCAGAAGCTGCACGGGCTGCAAGTAGTCGACCTGTTCGACGAGGCGAGCTGGGACGCGGCGGGGCTGGGGGCGGGCGACGTGGTGCACATGGAGACGCCGCTGAACCCGACGGGGGAGGCATACAGCATCGAGAAGTTTGCGGCGGCGGCGCACCGGCGCGGCGCGGTGCTGAGCGTCGACAGCACGTTTGGGCCGCCCGGCTTGCAGGATCCGTTTGCGTTCGGCGCCGACGTCGTCATGCACTCGGGCACCAAGTATATCGGCGGCCATTCCGATATGCTGTGTGGTGTTTTGGCTGTGCCGCTGCATCGCGACGACCAGTTCTGGGGACTCTGGAACGAGCGCGTGTTTTTGGGGAGCGTCATGGGCAATATGGAGGGCTGGTTGGGCGTCCGCAGTCTCAGGACGCTCGAGCTGAGGGTCAAGGCGCAGAGTCGCAATGCGGAGCGGTTGGTGGGTTGGATCGAGGGGCTCCGGAGCGGGCAGGTGGGCGGCGAGGACGCGGGGGTTGTGGCGAAGGTCGTCAAGAGGGTGAGGCATGCGAGTCTCCAGAAGGAGGATGCGGGCTGGTTGAAGAGGCAGATGCCGAATGGGTTCGGTCCCGTCTTCGCGCTTTGCGTGGCCAGCGAGGACTTGGCCAAGGCGCTGCCGAGTAAGCTGAAGCTGTTCCATCATGCGACCAGCTTGGGCGGCGTCGAGAGTTTGATCGAGTGGAGGAGGATGAGCGATCCGAATGTTGATCCCGCGTTGTTGAGGGTGTCGGTGGGAGCGGAGAGCTGGGAGGATCTGAGGGATGATTTGTTGGCTGGGTTTAAGGCGCTGGCGGCGGAGTTGTGAGGGTAGAAGGGGGGGGGGGGTTTGGATGTGATAGACAGGTAGGGGAATTAGTAGGCTCCGGAGTGTGATGTGCAAAGGATTGTGTTTTTGACTGATGAGTGTGATTGAAGCACGTGAAGGACACTGGTCGCTGTGTATCTAAACGTATTCCATTGCAAAATTTATACAAGTTAAGTACAGTAAAGACATGAACCTCTCGCACCAACCTCTATAACACAAAACCATTAAGCAACCTACAAACACTGATCCAACATTGAACCCCCATATCGCCACACCTACATGTAGCCTGATACCCCAATCAAGTCTCTACTGCGCGTCTTTGTCAGCAGCCTCCTCCATGGCCGCGGCATGGCAGTCCTCCGGGTTGTACCCGACATTCTCGCCGATAGCCCCGTAACCCATGACATTCGAGAACGTGCCGGTGACGCTCATGGGCGGGTTGTTGGGCACGGCCGGGTCGTTGTAAATGGTGACGGTGCCGACGCGGAAGACGGGGTCGGCAAAGGTCTCGTTGAAGTAGTACGTGTTGCGCTGGCACATGCCCTTGACGACGCCCGAGGTGAGCACGATGGGCTGGTTGATCATCTCGTGCCAGGTGCTCTGGTTGTAGGGCGGGTTCGCGTCGGTTTGGAAGGTCAGGTCCAGGACCGGGGGCTCGACGCCCGGGCCGGAGACGGGGTTGGGGACGAGCGACATTTGCGTCTGCGAGGTGTAGGTGTTGGCGTCGATGGCTTGGTAGGCGGCCATGCCGGGCTGGAAGTCGCCGGGGAGGAGGAAGTCGCCTTCGAGGAGGATGCTGGCCAAGGCTGTGTATGTGTGAGTTGGGGTACGGAAAACTACGACCTGGTTCTTGGGGAGGTTTCAAAGACTTACATGGAACCACGCCCGACGCCAGCTGTCCGTTCTCACCACCAATGTACAGGGCCAGAGGGTAGTTGAGAGCAGTCTTGCCGTCCTTGGTGAAGTCCGTGTATGGCACGTAAATGCTCGTTTGCCTCAAATCCTGGATGCGGAGGACAGACATGCGGACGTCGTAAGTGTACCCGGAGCTGACCAGGACGGGGTGGGTGCCTGCGGGGAAGAAGTCGGGCACGTCGAGCAGAGGGTAGCCGACGGCGGCCTGGACCTTCGGGGTCGGGAGCATCACGGCGAACCATGCTGTTGAGTATTAGAGATGTACGGGAAACCAGACTCGGTATTCTCACTGGCATTGAGGGATCCGGTGCGCAGGTTGGGGTTGTTTGCGGCGACGGTGTTGGGTGCCTGCGCGTTCACTGGGGACAGCGACGCCAGGAGAGCTCCAAGGGAGCAGATTGCGGAGAGTCGTGCAGACATGATGAAGTCAGATGAAGAGGTACGACGGTAGTGATACAGAACAGTATCAAAGACAACAACACAGAGGAGTACTGGGGACAGGAAAGAATTTACGAGGTATTTGCGCCGGCTTTTAACATCTCCAGCGGTCTTCAGCCTTGGAACCCGACTGCACCCAGATGTAGCAGGAGGCGAAGACACCATGGCGCTCTATGAACGCCCCAGGCGTGGTGTCGAGATCTAGTGGCATTGCCGGAACCCGGGGAACTGCAACGATTGGCCATGTAGGGGATGGCTTATACAATTTAAGCTTACCCACGAGCTTCTTCACGTTCATTAGACTTGAAGGGGCCAGCCGCAGGAGGTTGCAAGGTAGAAGCCCCCTACGCTGTGACATGGGATTTCATCGCATGATGGTTGTGCCAGCGCTGGGACTGGAACGATTCTGGGGAGTGGTGGGGGGGGGAAGTCGAGATGTCGAGACTATCGGTAGCTTGAACCATCGCCTCCTGGAGGGTGTGATGGTCCGTCTGATGACCTTTGTGAGGGTGGGCGGTGGATGTTTGGCGAAGGACAGGAGGGAGTGTGGATGAGAAAGATGATGCAGAAATCAAACAGCGATGATGAAGTCTCAGATGGGCCCAACCTGGAAGTCTGATGGCGATAGCTGCGTTGCGTGCAGGATCGGTTGCGGCTGCCCGAGAGGCGTCAGGAACCCTCGACCTCGGCCATGGAATGATGGTCTCCAACTGCCTTTTGGCGTCGCCACGACTGGTCAAGCTTCCAGATGACACGACCGACCAGTTTTGCCAACTGGATGCGTGAAACGGATGAGATGCGTGGCGTGCGCCGAAGTCGCAGACGTGCAGTCGCAGATGTGCAGTCAACGCGAGCAAACCGTCATCTCATATTGCAACGACGACGACAGCGACGACGACGACAGCGACGACGACGACGACGGCGACGACGACGATACAAACTCTTCATCGCCAAGCTCACTTGGGCAGCCGAGATTTCGCATCGTCGAGCAAGACGCGCGTTTAATGACAAGGCCGTCGAGGACTTTGGACGCTTGATGATCTAGAATCGTTGGGTCCCACTGGCGAGATGAAGATTGCTTTTTGGCGAGGTAACGCGGCCGCTGGCGAGAAGGGGCCTCGGAGGGGGAAGATGATGAAGGAGGGGGACGGAGCTGCTTCTTCAAATGCAGCCAGCGATGTTGATGAGAGGGGCAGCACCAGGACGAAGGCTAGAGAAGCAGCACCGGCCCACGGGCAACTGAAGCGCTGTGAACTGGCGTCAATGAAGGGCGACGGAGAGATGTTCAGGACTTTGCTGGTCCAGCCGATCTTCATCACACGGTCGCACGCCAAATATAGCGCGATTAAGTGACGATGGGCGCGGTGTTCCGCGGGGGGCGAGAGGGTGATGGTGGTGTCGTATTGGGAGGTGGTTGATGATGAGTACGATCCGAGGAGGGTACAAGGGAGTACGACGTCGCGGGAGTATGCATAGATAGCTGTCCGGGCTCTCTTCTATTTTAATCTATTTTAATCACGAGGCGTCTGTGTCGGTCGCAGGGCAGTCCGCGAGCAGCGAATGGCCCATATGGCCGCTCTGGTATAAAGAGAGGAGGTCGTTCGCGCGGTATGCCGTAAACGTAGGGCTTCGCGAGGCGGCAGCTCCGGCACGGCGCGGGTGCTTCACATTCAGCGCGCGGGCATCTCTGGCGGCATGTACATGTCTGTCTGTCCATTGTGTCCGTTCGCAAACAGTCTGTAGAGGTGGAGACGGCCCGAGACGCAAGCCTTGTTGTCACTTTGCTGGTCGGTCAATCTGTCAATCTGTCAATCTGCCACCACACGCGCAACGCGCACTGCGGCTCCTTGAAACTAGGAGATGAGGATAGGCCACGTGCATTCCTGCTGAATGTGGTCGCGGTGGTCGCGGTGGTCGCGGTGGTCGCGGTGGTCGTCGCCCTGCCAAGCCGTTTGAGAGTGAGAGAGCGCAACAGCCCAACAGCTTGAAATCGTGCTGCTCTCCGCCTCCCGTCGTGGTTCCCTCCAGTGACCCCCCCCCACCCCTTCCCCCCTTCCACCCCCCAGTGAGGGACCCCCCTCCCCAAAGTGAAGCCCCCCCCCCTCTCCCCCCAGTGCCCCCCACGTACACTCGAGACTCGCAAGCACCACTTCTCAAGGCATCCCGCTACACTTGCCCTCCACAAGCCCCACGCAGACCCTCGGCCACCGTATTTTAGCGCGCAGGCTAGGCCGGGACCCTTGCGCGTCTAAGCTCTGAATACGGACTGAAGTCGAGCATCGAGGAACCGCTGGAGATTGCCCAAGCCCGACAGACAGCCAGAGTACACGATAAACACGATAACGGCTGGCCCAACAGCAACAGAGAGAGCGTGAGCCTGCTCGCCACAATCTGTACTGCACTGCACTGCACTGCACCTGCCTCCATCCTCCCGAATACCTACTCCCTGATCTGCTATTTCCGTCCCTCACTCTAGCATTCGTCCGCCGTTGCGTGCTCTAGCCTGTCCACCACCCCGCCGTTCCATTCGATCGCGTGCCGTCGCCAACCACCAATACCATGGCCGACAACGAGGCAGTCCACAGGTTCCTCAGCAAAAGCAAATGGCGGAACAAGCTTGGGAAGGGCGAAGAGGCCGTGGCCGACAAGGCCGAGAAGAAGAAGCTGATGGAGCAAGACGTCGTCGACTTCCTGAAGCCCTCCACCAACAAGTTCACGCCGCCGCGCGCTCCCCGGATAGACGTCGCCGCCGCGCAAAGATGGCCCGGTGCCTCTGATGTGCTCAAAGCAAATGCCACGCCCCCCTCCGAAGCTCAGCTGTCGTCCTCGGTGCCGTCCTCGATGCGCGGCTCCCATCAGCAGACCGGACGGCGACGGGCCCAAACGCTGGCCGTGGGATTCCAACAATCCGCTCCGGAGGTCATTGGCGAGGGAGGCGACGAGTCGGACGTCCCAGTCATCGAGATTTCGAGGCGACGCGTTGCTGCAGCGAGGGCAGCGAGGGACAGCAGACGGGCAAATGGAGAGCAGCCCACCGGCGGCGTCGAGCGCTCCGCATCGATCAATCCAGGAACACGTCCAGAGAAATCGGGCGAGTCGTTCCAAATGCCTGCTTTGCAGAGGGCGCAGACATCCTTCGGAGAGATGTCGCCTCCTCTGCAGAAGCGCTTCCAGAGCTCGCCTCGCGCCCGGTCTCCTCCGCCCGCCCAGGCCCCGCAAACAGACGACGAAGAGGAACAACAGAGTGTAGAGGGAGCACCCGCCGGTCGGAGAAGAGAGGACAGTGCTGCCTCGAAATCCATCGAGGATCCCGATGATTTCAGACCAGGTCCTCTCAAGCGCACCCCGACCAATTTCTCTGTTGCAGCGCCGGAATCAGACGACGAGGCCCCACAGCTTCCAGAACTAGAACGATTCGCTTCCGAGGAGTCAGATCTTCCCATGAATGAGGAGCTGAGTCGTTTCCTGGAAGCTGGACCATTCGGTCAGGATGCGCAGCAGATCCAACAAGAGGAAGATGGAGCCTCACAAACTGAAATTAATGATCATCAAGAGCCTGTTGAAGATGCGGAGCGTCTTCCCTCAGTCTCAAGTGGGACCTCCTTTGAGGTTGGCTCGCCACATTCTGTCTCTTCTGTTTCGCATAATTCCGGCAGGCCTTCATACGAGGCCGCGGCGTATTTCTCGAAGCCTTTCCAAGGCAACAACCCTACTGTGGAACTCACTTCGGATCGGAGGCCATCATCATCATCTTCTGGTGGCTACCTTTCACAGCCGAACTCTCGTACCAGCCCTTCCAACTCTTCACCATACCCCCGTTACGAACTTACACCAAGTCCCTACATTGCCACGCCGGCCGTCTCTCAAGAACTTCCACCACTTGCCACGCCGGCCGTCCCTCAAGACCTTCCGCCCCCAGTCCCTCCTCACAGATCCTCTGGCTACTTCGGATCCGCTGTACCGACGCCGACTCAACAAGACTTTGATAATCAAGCAAAGTCACCATCATCACAGACTAAACTGGATCCAGAGCTGCACCTGCCACCGCCGCAACCTGCAAGCCTACCAAGATTAACTACTCAATCCCAACCTCAACCCATGCGCTCTCCAGCAATTTCGACCACCCAGAAAACTCCTTCGCCTACCGACGCAACACCCGGACCGCGACCCGATGTCACTGTCGCTGGCAATGCAGCCTTTGCCGATTTTGGTGAGCGTGTAACTCACATCAGGGGCATATTCCGGCTTACTGCTGAAATGGAGAAGCCCATCTTCTCTTACACTCCAATGCAATGGCTCAGGGCTTGTTGTTGGTGGTTCCTGAAAGGCCGGGCGGGGCTGGAGATACTGATCAGGAACCGGCCCAAGGGCGCCACCCAGGAGGACCAACATCTCACCCAAGCGCACGTTGATCTGGCCAAAGCTTGGTGGATACTGACGGAGATCATATACGAACACCCGAACGTCCGCAAGTTTGGAAATCCTTCATTGAGCCAAGCAGAGCTGGCACGACAGGCCGGTGATCAGGAGATGGCGGATATCTGGGACATCCACGAAAGCTTCACTGCTAGTTTGAAAGGCCTTCTCGTTTCCGTCTCGCGCAACCAGGTCATGCCACCGGACCAATCTTTGATCCAAGGACAGGACCAATCCATCTGGGTCAAATACCCGACATTCACACCCGATGTGGCGACCGTTCTTGCGGGCAAATCCCGCTCACTTGTCGTGGACGGACCAGCTCATGCGGTGAACCCCCGCTCCATTATGCCATCCAACGATACCAAGGACGACTTTTGTTACGGCCGCATGTTTGTGTCAGTCTCTGTGACTACCGAGGAAGTCGAAACGGATCGCGTTCCTATTCCATGTGTGGCTACTATACTCCGACCGCGCAATGACTGGCAGGTCAAGTTGGCCATCTGCAGCCAGAGTGAATTGCTCACCGTCATCGTACAAGGAAATCCGAAGCTGGGTCTGACGTGGGACAGCGTGAGGTGGAAGACCAAAACCCGCGGAATGTATGTTGCGCTGCCAAGGGGCTTCACCTTGAGCCTGGATCTCAGCGAGAAAGACTATCGACAGCTTTGGGGAATCTACGACTACACTCGCAGAGTCGAGGCTAGCCTGCATTCCAAGCCTGACGAACGTTTGCTGCACGAGGTCACCCTCCGCGAATTCCATTATTCAAACCCGGAAGATCCTCAGGCTTTCCCCAACGAGCGCGTCAGACGATGCCGAGTCCGCGTGTTCGAGAAAGCCGTTGTTCGCAACGAGGGTGTTGGACAGCGGCGCTTGCATCGCGGTTACCGCCTGTTGATTGTCACCAGCCCCAAAAGCAAGACGCTCAGCAGTGTCAGCCACGAGTTGGTCGGGAAACGGCCTCTTCTTTTCGATTTCCGCGCCGATCCCAGCGACGAACGGGTGCCGGCCATGGTGCTAGCGATCAAGGAAGACAAGAAGAAGCTGTGCACGGCGTTCATGACGTTCAACGATCCCAAGGAGCGCGTGCAGCTGTTTCATTTCCTCAACGGGCTCAGCATGAGCTCGGACGAGATGTGCTGGGCGCAAATCCCGCTGAAGGGATTCACCATCGATCAGGTCGGCATGAAAGAGCTCTACTCGCAGGGCCACAGCATCGTGAAGAAGCTTCAATGGCAAGACGTCAAGGTTCTGAACAAGGACCCGGAAAACGCCAGCAGCGACGTCGCGCAGACCGTGCTGTCGGAGAACCTGCGCATCGTCGCCAGACACTCGTGCGGCTCGGTCACCGATCGCGTCAACCTGGGACCCGGCGAACAGCTAATCCGGCTGGACAACAGCGGCCAGCCCGATCTACACGTGCTCCGGTTACCACAGGACGATGCCACAGCGGCCGTCGATGCCAAGCGCGCAGAAAACAACATCCCGGACGCCATCGGCGACCTCCTGCGAACGTTCAACACCTCCTCGACCGTCCGCACCTACAGCTTCCACAACATGAAAGACATGCACGCGTTCGAAGCCGCGCTGACGGGCTTCAACGTCAAGTACGACGGCGTCGCCTCCTCCTTCGCCATCACGCGCCGCCGAGCCGTCGTCCCCATCCACAAGCGCCTCGAGGCGTCATACGTGCGCGTCCAGATCATCCAGCAAGAGTCCGTCGTGCAGCTTCTCGCCTTCTTCGAAGACTTCTCCCACGCCTCGTCGATGAACTTCCAACTCAAGAGCATGGACGTGTTTGAGAAGGTGGATCTGAAGGGCAAGGAGGCGCGGTTCGGGTTGAAGTTGGTGGATGCCAAGTTTGCGTTGAAGAAGGAGAAGAAGAGGGATAGCGAGGGCATGGCGGGCAGGGACGAGTTGGAGCGGATGAAGAAGAGGTTCGCGTGTCTCGATATGCCGGATTATCCGGGCGAGCATGAGGATATCACCGTCGGGTTTGAGAATGAGGCTGGTAAGTCGTAACCCACATTTGCGCCGCAGCCAATCACTCGCTGACACTCAAACTGCAGACCGAGATGCCTTCGCCGAGGCTCTACCCGCCGCCACTCAGATGTCGCGCCTCGTCTCCTTCAAGCGCAAAATCTAATCTCCGTTTCCCTCTTTCCGGACCATCTCCCCTCGAGAGGAAATGACGTCCGACATCACACGCCCCGGTATCTCTCGGCTCTGCAACTTCACCCACGGAACTAAAAGGCTGCTGCCCGTCTGCTTGCTTGCTTGCTCGTTCTACCCCCCTCCTATCGGTTGCTCCCTCCAGGAGCGGAAAAGCGTTACTGGCATTGCTACTGGTGAGCCGCACCTGGTTCTTCCTCGCTCACTTGCTTGCTCTCGTCTGCCACGGCATCATCAGCATACACACGCCCACGACCTATATAACGGCCTATCCCCATCTCCGTCTTTTTTTCCGTCTTGTTTTCCTCGTTGGGGCGTTTTGAAGGGGCTTTCAGGGGGGGAGGGGGGATCATGGGGTCGGCGGCGTTTTTTTCTTTTTCGGGTTTTCGTGGAGCTCTCTCTCGTTGTGTGTGTGTGTTTTTTTTTTTTTTTTTTTTTTTTCCTTTTGAGAACTGTGATAGGCGGTTTTAGCATTGCGCGCGCGAGGGATCGCCAGGATGGCTCTTCGTGGGCGCTTGTTTTTTTGGGCTGCGTTTCGGTGCGTGGGTAGATGGAGTGGTGGCTGGGCTGCTGAGTGGGGACGGAGGGTGGGTGGGCGGTGGATGGGGCCTGTTGGGCTGGCGATGGGTGGATTGGGGGGGGGGAGTGAGTGAGGCAGGCGAGTGGTGGTGGTGGGCGATATCAAACAATGAGAATACAGTCCTTTTTCTTGCTGGAACGGGGTCGACGACGATGCTGAATGGGATATTCGGAATGTGCGCGGGTTCATGGTTCGTGTGTGGATGCCCGAGATGGGGTCGTGGGTGGTTCGGAGGCGCCTCTGTCGCTGGCGGGGTTCAACGTTAGGGCCACCACGTACTGTACGTGGACCGCTGTCTTGCCATCCTGAAGATTCCGATAGGCAACGCGCTGAGACTGTGCTGTGCGGTTCGACTGCACTGCAGTGGTCAGTGGAAGCCAGCCCGCCATTTCGGCTGCACGGCTTGCGGAGTGAGTGGTTGTTGGAAAGCCAGCGCTGCGTCGTGCCCCGAAGCTGGTTGGCAGCTCTGTGCCCGCTTCTGCCGTTTAAGTGGCAGTGCGCGGTGCGATTGTTGGGGTGACTGGCCCGCACTGGACGCGATGAGGGACGGAGGGAGGATGGGACGACGTGCTTGTCTCGTTGTCTTCACGGCTACGACGTACCTTAGCTCGCGTTGGACGGGATGAGGGGGGAGGTTATGAGCACGTGATTTGATGCTGTTGGGAGAGATGATGGGTGGGGGGGAGACGTGATATGCAGGCACGGAAAACAAAACAGCGCTTGCCGAGACGTCAGGCAGGCAAGTCAGTCAGCATGTCCATCGGTACATCTACACGGAGCTATAGCTGCCCTGAATCGAGATCCAGCAGCCGGTGCAGGCAGTCCACTACGTGCTGATGAGGTGGTCTTGTTGCTCCCATGAAGAGGACGAGAGATGGCGCGTTCTCAGCAGCCAGACGTCTCGTTTGCTTGTTGCCCTGCAGAGAGAGCATATCGATCAAGCTGGAGGATCGTCGACGCGATCTTCGACGCGTTCATCGTTGCCGTTGTGAGAGCGGCTCACCGGTGTGCCCCGCGGACGACCACATTGTGCTGTTGTTGCTGTTGCTGTGCTGTGCTGGCTCGCTTTCACGCGCTGGACCGGGAGCCACCACAGCGAATTTGACGCCGCCGAGTTATTTATTCATTCCAAACGTCATGCGTGGACCGGGCGATGCAGCACGAGCAAGCAATCGAGTCTTGCGGGTGGAAGTAAAGCCTGTCCGCCCTATCACGGGCCGATGTAACAAGTGGTGAGAGTCAAGGCCAGGACTGCAGCCCGGCAAACAAAAATAGCAAAAACCAGAACGTCTTGGCCATGACGAGTCAACAAGGGGGGAGCCACCGAGTATGTATCTCTCGACTTGTTGTATCTGTAGGGAGATGGAGATGGAGAGATGTCGGGGGATTGGCGCCGGCGAGAGATGTATTCTGCCCCGAGTCGTTCGCTTCGAGAACGCCCGATTTCATCAGCCCGGCGGCCGCGACTCGCTCCACGGAGAGATGGAATGACCCGCCAGACAGCCGAGAATATATATGGCTGCGCCTCTGGAGAGACGAGAGTCAGGCCGTCGACGGTGGCTGTGGCGGTGCGCGCCGTTGGCAGTCTAATAAGTCTTCGGGGAGTGGACATTTGTCACTGGTGAGGGATAGGCGCCCCGGCGGCAGGAGTGCCAATTGCTGTGAGCATTTGCTGACCGGGCTGGGGGATGGCGCGTCGGGGTGGCTCTGCAAAGGTGGCAGCAGAGTTTGAGAGTCTGAGAGTCTGAGAGTTTGAGAGATGTGGTGAGTTCGGTTGCAGGTGATGGTGGGCTGCTGGCTGGGGAGGCCCGGGATGCGCGACTGGGGAGCTGAGATCGTCCATGCCGCAACGTAATTGGAGCGTTGAGAGGAAGAGGGCGTGCCGAAGTACCCTCACAAACTCCACTCCTCACTGAGGGCTGCGTGTGTGCCGTGCCTGAAGCGGTGGCTGCTGAAGACTGTCACGCCCTCACATTTGCACATTTGTGACTGACAGATCGTACGCATCCTCACACCCTCACACCCAGGCTGTGTGTTAAGTTACCGGTTGGAAAGACAGACTATTGTCTACTAAGTGCTCGTCTATTAAGTGCTCGTCTACCAAGTGCTCGTCTACCAAGTGCTCGTCTACTAGCTGCTGGCAGTCACTGCCACTCCGCCTGAATAGCTTTCCAGGGTCCAAGCTCGTCCCGCTGCTGCCAGCCAAGAGCGGCCCAGCCCAGCGTCCAACCTACGCCAACTTTCCACTGCCCCCCAGACCGATTGTTGATCTCCTCATCAGTCAAGCAAGCTTCACTGGCACACCGAGAATCTCACCACCTGGCCTCTCTCTCCCCCGACACCTCCATCTTTTGCCGCCTCACCACTCCCAACACTCCTACGCACGCGAGACCACCCAGTCGATTGACCGCGCTGCTCCACCCATTTTGTCCCTCAAAGGCCCCTCCCCCACCATGGCCACCGGGCGTGAAGCTGCCGAGCTCAAGGAGCAAGGAGCTATCGAAGCTGCCCAGGACCCCAACACCGCCGTTTCTCCCCACGATGCAGAGCGTGCTGTCCTGCGCGAGGCCACCAAGGCGGGCGCTCCCGCAATGGAATTCGATCCCGATGCCTCTCCCGAGGAGAAGGCAGCACAAGCCCGGGCTGTAAGTTCCTACTACCCCATGTCTCGACAACAATGGCGTTGTGGATAGTCCTGTCAATGCGGTGCTTGGTCACTTTGTTGAAGCGGGGTCCTCGATGGATGAGCTGCGCTGACGTGAATCCGACAGCGTGTCCCGGCGAACTTTCACCACGAACACAAACCCAAAGCCTTAGCCCTCGTTTCCGACGCAGACAGCATCCACGGTTCGAAGTACGACCTGCCCACGCCATCGAAAGAAGGCGCGCTTCCCCCGCCGACGCCGCTCACACCTGGCAAAGCTGCCGCTACAAATGGCCACGTCCTTGTTCCAGACGACGAGGCGCGGTGGGAGAGGGTTGGGTGGGCGCCGCGATTTGGCCCCGGTTCAGATGCGGGGGAAGAGGAGGGCACCTCGTTGCTGGACCACCAAACCTACCTGGAAGGCAAGATCGACGACAAGTTCTTCGGGGACTGGTACCACAATACCGGAGTCATCATCTTCGCGTGCTTGGGCTCCTGGGTTGTTGCCGTGCTGGGTGGTGGCCTTGGATGGGTGTTCATCATCATGGCCATCTGCGGTACATACTACCGGACCTCGATCCGGCGAGTGCGGCGGAACTTCAAGGATGACCTGCAGCGGGAGATGGCCAAGGCGCGTCTCGAGACGGACAATGAGAGCTTGGAGTGGATGAACAGCTTCATGGTCAAGTTTTGGCCCATCTATGCGCCTGTTCTTTGCGAAACCATCATCAATTCCGTCGACCAGGTCTTGTCCACCTCGACTCCAGCTTTCCTGGACAGTCTGCGGATGAAGCTGTTTGTTCTTGGTACCAAGCCTCCGCGTATGGAGCACGTCAAGACGTACCCAAAGGCGGACGATGACGTGGTGCTCATGGATTGGAAGTTCAGCTTCACCCCCAACGATGTCTCTGATCTCACGGCGAGGCAGATCAAGAACAAGCAAAACCCCAAGGTTGTGCTTGAAGTCCGTATTGGAAAGGGAATGGTGAGCAAAGGTCTCGATGTGATTGTCGAGGATATGGCCTTCTCTGGCTTGATGAGAGTCAAGGTCAAGCTCCAGATCCCCTTCCCTCACGTGGAGAAGGTCGAGATCTGCTTCCTGGAGAAACCGCATATTGATTACGTCTGCAAACCTCTTGGAGGCGAAACTTTTGGCTTCGACATCAACTTCATTCCCGGCCTCGAGACATTCATCCTCGAGCAGATCCACGCCAATCTGGGACCGATGATGTACGAACCCAACGTTTTCCCCATCGAGATTGCCAAGATGTTGGCTGGCAACCCGGTCGACCAAGCGATTGGTGTCGTTCAGGTCACGTTCCATGGTGCTCAAGGCCTCAAGAACCCGGACAAATTCGCCGGCACTCCGGATCCGTACGCTGTGGTTTCCATCAACGGCCGCCAGGAACTCGGTCGCACCAAGACTGTTCACGAGAACGCAAACCCCAGATGGAACCAGACCATCAACGTCATCGTCACTTCGCTCAAGGATGCCATGACCATCCAGGTGTATGATTACAATGAAATTCGGAAGGACAAGGAACTGGGTACCGCCACGTTCCCCCTTGAGCAGCTCGAGGAAATTGAAGAGTTTGAGAACCAGCAGCTCGAGGTCATGGCTAATGGTAGACCGCGGGGTGTCGTTCAGGCCGACTTCCGTTTCTTCCCTGTTCTCGAAGGCCTCAAGGCTGAAGATGGCACGGTTGCACCTCCTCCTGAATCATCCACCGGTATTGCTAGGTTTACTGTCGAGCAGGCCAAGGAACTGGATGGAAGCAAGAGCATGATTGGCCAGCTCAACCCCTATGCCGTTCTTCTCCTGAACGGAAAGGAAATCCACGTCTCGAAGAAACTGAAGAGAACGAATAACCCCATCTGGCCTGATGCTTCGAAGGAAATGCTCATCACCGACCGCAAGAAGGCGAAGCTCGGTCTCGTCATCAAGGACGACCGCGACATCGCAGCTGACCCCATCATCGGCACCTACCAGATCAAGTTAGACGACATGCTCGAGATGATGACCAAGGGTCAAGAATGGTACAACCTGGCCGGTGTCAAGTCTGGCCGTGCGAAGATGATGCTCCAATGGAAGCCTGTGGCGCTCAAAGGCGCTGCCGGCGGATCTGGCGGTTACATCAAGCCCGTCGGAGTTTTGCGTCTGCACTTCCAGAGCGCCCGCGAACTTCGCAATCTCGAGACGATGGGCAAGTCGGACCCGTATGTCAGGGTTTTGCTGTCCGGCATTGAGAAGGGCAGGACTGTTACGTTCAAGAACAACCTTAACCCTGACTGGGACGAGATCCTTTACGTGCCGATCCACAGCACCCGGGAAAAATTGCTTCTCGAGGTCATGGACCAGGAGAACATGGGCAAAGATCGCTCTTTGGGTCACGTGGAGCTGCTTGCGTCTGACTATTTGGTCAAGGATGAAGCGACTGGCGAATACATGGTTCAAGAGGACAAAACCGTTCTTTCTCAGGGCCTGAGGATGGGTCCGCGTGGTGCGCCTAAGGGTGTGCTCAACTACACCTGCTGCTTCTACCCAACCATTGACGTCGAGGATCCCGAAGAAGAGGACAGCGACAGCAACCGGGGCAGTCTCGACACCGCAAGGACCAGCTTGGACGTTAACCCGAAGCGCGTGAGCTCGAGAGGTCACACGCCCAGCGCAAGTAATGTCAGCAACATGAGTGCTGTCAGCGCTACGTCGGGCAAGACTGGTCTCAGCGAGGTTGACGAGAAGTTGAGCCAGCAGCAGAGGCGGCTCACGAGTGGTACCATCAGCTCTCTTCAACGCAGCACCACTAACGGCTCGTTAGAAATTGCGCGGAAGCTTGCTGAGGGCGAGAAGGAGCAGACCGAGACGGCTGATGAGCTGCCGAAACCGCCAAAGGTTAAGCTTACCTCTGAGGATCTGCCCAAATACGGTATGTTTGTGGGAATAACTGGCAAGGACAAGTTGACTAATTCAGACTTGCAGAATCCGGTCTCATCATTTTCAAGCTCATCGATGGCGAGTTGTCGAGGACGGATTGCTACCTTGAAGTCCTTATGGATGACCAGGTCTTCCCCTCCTACGCCACCTCCAAGATCCGCTCCAAGCACACCACCTTCAACGAGACTGGCGATGCCATGGTTCGCGAGTTGGATTTCTCGAGGATAACTCTTCGTCTCATCGAACATGCCGACCGAAAGGGCGAAGGCGAGGATGAGCACGTCATTGCGAAACTGACTGGCCCAACCCTCGATACCCTGCGACGCTGCCTGTACACGCCGACACAGCTCATCTTGCGCGACAAGGAAAACCGCGAAAGCAAGATCACAGTGTCACTCAAGTACCTCCCGGTCAAGATGCAGATCGACCCATCCGAGTCCTTTAACAACAGCGGCACCCTTCGCGTGGACGTCCTGGACGCCGCCGATCTGCCTGCTGCCGACCGCAACGGCTACTCGGATCCTTACTGCAAGTTCGTCCTGAACGGCAAAGACGTCTACAAGACCGAGAAGCAGAAGAAGACGCTGCACCCCGCATGGAACGAGTTCTTCGAAGTCCAGATCCGGAGCCGCACAGCCGCCAAATTCGAAGTCACGGTCTACGACTGGGACTTTGGCGACAAAGCCGACTACCTCGGCAGCGCAGAGATCAAACTCGACATGCTGGAGCCATTCCAACAACAAGAAGTCACTCTGGGCCTCGACGGCAAGAGCGGCGCCATCAGACTCAAAATGCTCTTCAAACCCGACTATGTCATGCGCGCCCGCCAAGGCTCCTCCACTTTCCACGGCACCTTCGCCGCGCCCGGCAAAGTCATCGGCGCCCCCGTCAAGGGCGTCGGAAAGGGCGCCGTCTTCGTGGGCGGCAACGTGATAAAGGGGGCTTCCTTCGTCGGCGGCGGTGTCGGCAAAGCTCTGGGCTTCAAATCCCGTCGCAAGAGCCGCGGAAACGAGGAGTTGGAGGAGAGCGAAGACTCGGTGCCTCCCGTCCCGACCGCTGCCAACGGCGACGGCGCGCCTCAGATCCTCGTCGACACGGACGCCGACCGCGACCGCAGCCCGCCGACCACGCCTCACTCGCGGCACAAGAGCATGGGCGCCTCCAGCATCGTCTCCGGCTACGGCCACTCCCCCGGCGGCCAAGGCGAGCAGGGCACCGCCACCATTGCCATCGTCTCGGCCCAAGGCTTCCCTGCCAACGCCAACGTCGTCGTGCATCTGGCCATGGTGAACGCGGGCAAAGGCCACTCGAAGGAGGTGCATAAGACCAAACACATCAAATCATCCACTGGCGTCGTCGAGTACGACGCCCAGAGGGAGACGGTCAAGGTCCCGTGCACCGCGGATACGCAGTTCAAGTTGACGGTCAAGAACCGTGCTACTTTTGGCAGCGACGAGGAGTTGGGCGAGGGCATGTTCTTCTTGGACGATCAGGGTGCTGGGGGCGAGAAGGCGGTCAAGGTGGGCGCCGGCGTCGTGGCGGTCAGGAGTGGGTTCGTCGCGGCTGATGTGGGGAGCGTGTTGGATGCGGGCGACAGCCCGAAGAGCGTGAGGAGGGGGATTGGCATGTTCGGGACGAGGAGGGAGAGGGGGAGGAGTGTCACGCCTAGTGGGGCGGGCAGCAGGTGAGGAAACTTGAGGGTTTGGGATGTTGGAGGTCGGCGGGCATCAGGGTTGCGTGATGCGGGTTTGGGGATTGATGGACCGTCGATACCAGCGCTGGGGTGTTTTCATACGACATACTGCCTTCCGGTGTAGTAGTGGTTTGGCTGCGTGGACGGACGGACGGACGGATGGACGGACGGACGGGTTGGCAGGGAGTCGTGTTGCTACGAGTACGATAGCACGAGAAGTGAATAAACGAGATATGTTCTGATGTACGACGGGGCTTTTCGACCTGGATTGTTGGTGTCTGTGAGTTCGAAAGTGGTCGTGTTGAGTCTAACTTAGTCGCAGGGCCGGCCAGGTCAATTCGATTGCGGTCGTGTGTACGCACTCCGGCCTCGTAGCTATCTGTCGTACAGAGTTACTTCGACGTGTAGGTTGTAGGGTGGTTGTACTTTATGTCCTACACGCACTGCATAGTTGGATTTGCTTCAACTAAGTTAGCGTTACAGTAATCTACCTAACTTAGGACGTTGATGTACTGTAGAGCTTTCTTCCTGCTTCGACCATCCGACCACGACGACCAAATCGCCCGGATCTCGTTCGCATCGACGATAAAGAAACGCAATAGGTGTATATCATCGTCGTATGGCTCTGGCTCTGGCTCTGGCTCTGGCTGCTTATCAGTCGCCATGATCGTTCCTGCGTGGAGACGACGGCGGTCCCATTCGCTCCCCGCCCTCCAACACCGGCTGCTTGAGCCGCATGAGTCTCGTGCCCCGGATCGTTGTTGCGCGCCCGAGACTGCATCATGGCGTCCTGAGATCGACTTCAGCGAGCTTGCTGTCGTTTCTTGGTGCTGTGTCGCTGCCTTTGGTTGTTGGACTCCTCACTTTGGTTTTGTACTCCTCTGGTCGCTGTACTCCTCCCTTTGGTCGTGCTACTTCTTCCTCCCTTTCGTCGTCGTTCGGCGTTCTTTGGCTTGCTTGACCGTCCCGCATCATGGCTTTCGGGCCAGCTCTCTCCTCCGCGTCTCCACACCCTCCACACCACCGCTTGGCCTGGCGCTGGCTCGTGGCATTGACGGCACTTTTGTTCCTCGAAGCTGTCTCCGCCAGCGTCTTCGCTGACAGTAACCCGCTGGGCGAATCTTCGTTCCCTCGACACGCCGTCCACGAAGCTCAATTGCCCGCATCCTCCGACGACTCGACCACCTTCAACCACCACCATGACGGCGAAACCAACGCAGCGCTCGACGCGCTCAACCCCCTCGAAGAACTCCACAGCGCCCTCCAAACAATGCAAAACCACTACTTCGAGCTCTGGCTCGGCATCTGGCCGTCGGCCATCGACTGGACCGCCGCCGTGATGTCGACCTTCACCTCCGCGACCCTGCACTCCCTCACCCGCTCCCTCGACTACATAATCCCTGGCAACTCGGAAACGACGCTCGAAGGCCAGCGCATCGAAAACGAGATAAACAAGTACTTTAGCCACACGACGGCGTACTATTTTGGCGAGGATGCGTTTGGGATCAGAATGCAGGCGTACGATGATATGCTTTGGGTTGTTCTTGGCTGGCTCGAGAATATCAGGTTTATCAACATGCACGCGGATTTGCACTATCGGCCTTCGCGGACGGAAAAAGACGGCAGGCAGGGGGATGGGGAGAAGGAGGAGGCATGGTACGGCAAACAGTTCGAAGCCTCGTTCGCGCACCGCGCCCACATCTTCTACGATATCGCGTCCAAGGGCTGGGACGACAAACTGTGCGGCGGCGGCATGACGTGGAATCCGAACCTGACGCCGTACAAAAACGCGATTACGAACCAACTCTTCATCTCGGCCTCTATCGGCATGTATCTGTACTTCCCGGGCGATTCCAACGCGTCGCCCTTCATGTCTTCCACCTCCCCTTCCTCATCCGCTGGCGGCTCCGCTGGCGCCAACGACGACGGCATCCCCCCATCCCACCCCCACTCCCCGCACTACCTCCACGCCGCCAAACGCGCCTACCGCTGGCTCCGGCACAGCAACATGACCAACGCGCAAGGCCTCTACGTCGACGGGTTCCACATCCGCAACTGGGGCGTCAACAACACCATCGGCACCGGCCAATGCGACGTCAGAAACGAAATGGTGTACACGTACAACCAAGGCGTGGTGCTGTCCGGCTTGCGCGGGCTATGGGAAGCCACAGGCGAGCTGGATTATCTGCTCGACGGGCACACGTTGGTGCGGAACGTGGTCAGGGCGACGGGATGGCACGACCGTTGGCGGCGGTCCGGCGGCGACGACGACACCGCTGGCGCTCCCGGCTGGGCTGGTCTCGGCCGCGCCGGCATCCTAGAGGAATACTGCGACCACGCAGGCACCTGCTCCCAGGACGGCCAGACTTTCAAAGGCATCTTCTTCCACCACCTCACCGCTTTCTGCGCTCCGCTGCCCAGGGTAGCGCGGGTGCCGGGCAAAACTGTGGGCGCGGGGCCCGAGGTGGCGCTGCTGCATCAGCAGAGTTGCAGGGAGTATGCCGGGTGGGTGGCGCTGAATGCGCGGATGGCGCTGGGGACGAGGGATGCGAGGGGGAGGTTTGGCGGGTGGTGGGGTGGTGGTGCTGGGGGTGAGAAGGCGGGCGGGGAGGGAAAAGGAGAGATGCCAGTGCTCCTCCCAACGGGGGCGGTGGATTACAGGAACAATGGGAGCGTGCCCGTGGATGAGGTGTGGGTGCCTTTCGCAGCCGATGGTGCGGATGCGGGTGAGGATGAAGTCGTCCTGTCCGACGGGTTTGGAGCCCCCGGTCCTTTCGCCGACACCAGAGCGGCAAGCAGCTGGATCTCGGGTCGTCGGCATGCCGGCCGCGGGCGTCGGGACGGAAACGTCGTCCTCGCGGACGTCAACGACAGAGGCCGCGGCCGCACCGTCGAGACGCAGGGCGGCGGCGTCGCGGTCGTGCGGGCCATGTGGGAGTTTGTCAACGTTTATAGGGATTGAAGCCTTGCTTTCTCTGACTTGACGATTCTCTGCGTGGCGCGAGACGTTCGTGGCTCGGCAACACTGGAAGCTGAGGACTACGTTGTTTGTCGCGGCAACCGGTTTCGGTTTCGGTTTCGGTTCCGGTTTCGGTTCCGACGGGGATGAGGTTATAAGGGGCGCTGGTTGTTGTTCGTGCGCGTCGTCGGTAAGGCGTTAGGGGGTGGGGTTTGTGAGGTGTCGGATGCTTGTTGGGGGTTGGGGAGGGGTGAGGGAGGAATACGTTACTCGAACGTTGATTGCGGATACTTTGCTGGGAGCGTGGATGATGGAGGGACGGGACACGGCTGGTTTTGTCGGTGTTTTGGGGTCGAGGGAGTGACTTGTGGGAGATAGGGGGGGGAGGGGAAAGGGTTCTTGAGGGGGTGGAGGGGTGGGTGGGCTACGTGCCAGCCGCGAGGAATGATTTCTCGGATTATGGGTTTGTTTGGGGGTTTGAATGACTCTTCTGGGGAGACGGTTGGTGATGGGATACGTGAGTTTGGGGGTTCTGGATTCGTCAGGGGATTTTGGGATTCTCTTGGGGTGTGGATTCGTCCTGAGATATCGTCCCGCAATCGGTTTGTCTCGAGGTAACGTTGTAAGTTTCTCTTGGGATGGATGTAATTCTGTCTTGGGATATGGATTTGTCTCGGGATGGAGTCTGTTTAGGGTTGTAAGCCTATCTGGGGTTATGATTATATCAAGGGATGCTAGTTTGTTTAGGGTTGTTGGTTCATGGCGAGATCTAATCTCGTCCCAGAATTTGGGTCCGTCTAGGGATATAAATCTATCACGAGATGTAAAATTGTCTCGAGATGTTAAACCGTCTAGGAAAATGGATTTGCCTAAGGATTTGAATTCGTCCGGGGGAAATAACTGCTTCATGGTACCACTACTTTCGAGACTACTATTTCAAGTCAAATCGTAGCGCGAGAACCTTGACAATCAAGGCCTAGTGTACTCTGTGTGGTCGGCGACACTGAGCATGGAGTGCAAAGTAATAGCACAGTTACGAATTCTGAGGGTTCCCAGCATTGTAAGCTTTGGTCGAAATGCCGACTTGTGCTCATCATTCTGGTCCTGCTTAAATCTTCAGAGCGGACGAGGATAACTTCACGCAAGCACCAGAGGCTCAAAACATCGATCCAATCGGAGCCAGTCCTTGAGGGAAACTTTCGCAAGACCCAGGCGTCGAGAGGTTCCGTCGCTCGAAGTTTCGATGGCCATAATATGCGTCCAGATCTCGTACTCGAAATCGTTCCCCGCACAGTCCTTAAGATCCGTCTGTTTCTCATAATCGCCCAGAAAAACTGACAGGGCGAAGAACTTTTGTTCAAACGGACCGGTTTCAAGCTTCTTCAGTGCTTCTTCTTGGTTCTCCAAATCCTGAAACAGGACCATTCCCACCGCACGGTTCCTGTAGTGCAGTGTGAATTTCATTGGTGTATCATCAGGCGCGGATTCTGTGGACGGTTGGCCAACTTCTAGAACGGCGACTTGAGAGTAAGCCAATATGCGCCCTGGAAGTGTACCCATGCTCAGTTGCGTGGTGGAGAATCTTGAGGCAAGCATTTCGTAGTCACGGGAGGAAAATTTGATCCCACGAGACTCCTCGAAAAAGCGCATGTAGGAAGGCCAGCGCTCGATGAAGCCAGCCGAAAAGTCGTCGACGCTACCCTCAAAGTCGAGAAAAGAGGGACGCGGGTTTCCAGATAGGCTGCCATTCTTCCACAACAAAGCAGCCAGCAAGATTGCCTGGCTATTGACCAACAAGTTGCCTTGCATGTCCTGGTAACGGAACTTGAAGCAGTCCGCCTGCCACGGGCATCTGATGCAAAGATTTCCATCATCTTTAGTATCCACGAGTAGCCAAGATGCAATTGGGAATATGTGCCAAGATGCAACGGGGTGGAGGTTCCAGGAATCCAAGGGAAATATACCGCTGAACCCAGAGCGAACCGCTCCTCGAACAGAGGCCCAGGACCAGCTTGGGAGAACTTCTCCTCCCTGAGAGACTCGCCGGCTGTACCGTCCTCTCGGATACCAGAGGAGGTCAAAATCGAACCTATCCAACACAAGGCCAAATGAGTGGCCATTTCCATGTCGATGCGTCAAGATGCCGTCAATTGCGCGAAGTATATCACTCTCTCGGCCGAGCTGACGCTCAGCATATCTTGCCACTGTTAGGGGCTGCGACATCCTGTGGTTGTTGAATTCGTTCTGTAGACCTTTCCATGCGTAATGCCTGTTCTCGGCTTGGATTCTGTTTTCTGCAGTACTCTCAAAGAAGACACCGTCCAGAGCAAAATAGAGTAGGCGAGGTGAAAGCACGGCTTCTTGGTATGTCCAGCCTCGGGTATTCCATACAGACTTGGCAGAGTGAAGGGGGAAGGACGGGGAACTCGTGCTGTCCATTTCCCTATATTGAAGCCCGTTGATCTCGACTTGTAAACGTACTGCCCTTTTCAAATGGGGGGATACGCCGTCTAGACCTGATCCTGCGTCGCTCGAATTTAACGCCACGATTGTTAGGGATGCCTGGCTGTAGATTTGTCCCATGGATTCAATCTGGATGATCTCCGTCGGATCGTCTCGGTCCTGGATCACACACAGCCGATCCACCCAAAGGTACCTCCTTCCAAGACGAGAGCATGCAGTCATGGCATCGCGGATCGTCGCGGGAAGCCGTGGATCATGGAGACTATGAGGCTGCTCGAGATCCTCGATTGTTGTGGACGTCGCCTTGAAAGATTGATCAGACCCCCATACGTAGCTCAGACAGACGTACTCGCGGGCTTCATTGATCTCGACTATGTTTTCAGTTTCAACGTCTATGAGGCGGAAGCCACGGGGAGGCGGGCTCAAATGTTTTGGACTGGTGTCTTGGTGGAGCCATGTTGCTATCTTTGACCAATCTACCATTTCTGTCACATTGGTTTCCGGAAAGACGACTGGGGGAGGTGCTTTGGGGTCGCTCCAGTCAAGACATTGCTGACCGATGCAGTTGAATCGGCCCAGCTCCTGTTCCTGGTGTCGAAAGTCGATGGCAGTCAACCAGATTTGTCTCTCCTCTCCCTTCAAGACAAGCTTCTCGATTTCCCCTGGCTTAGTACGACCTGTAAGTGTTACTACCAGCGCGCAAAGGGTGCATGAAGTCTGGCGACTCTCGATTACGGAAAGAGGATCAAGTTCCACGGCCAAGTCATGAATCTCTCGGTGTGGACCGGGAAGGGTTATGTGTGCGCAGAAGTCGCAAACAGCTTCCGACTTGCTGTTGGATGCGCCCATCGCCATCACTGCATACTAAACTGAATGATTGTCAGCTGCAGCTGCTACGTACGATGATGATCGTAAGTGGCCATACTACCGAGGAAAGAAGATGGAGCTGGGTTTAGTCCATTCGAACTAGAATTGAGAAAGCCATCCATATGATGAGATAAGTTAGGTAACGTTAAGTTACCGGTGCGGGGTGCTTGTATCTAGCTCTCCCCGAAACTATCGTTAGAAAGACACGGCAACGAGCTTTGGCTCCGAAGATCCAGTGTGAGGTTAGGTTTATAGCACGTAGCTTTGAAAGAAGAATCGGCCAGGTCAAGTCGCATAACTATCGGCGCGGGCACACATACATGTTGTACTTGGCACATATCGCGAGCGATCGGTGCACACGGACCAACAGGTGGGTCTCGTGTCAGCATTGGAAAACTCATTCAGCCGGGGATTTAGATGACCTCGGACCTCCAACGTGATACCACAACTTTGGTCCATGGATCTCGGTGTGCGGATCGTCAATAACATCAATCGAAACATTTACGCCGAAAAAAGACTGAGAAAGTTCAAATAAGACAAAACCAATCCCACTTTGAAGTCCTACTGAATGCCACCTTGTACATCTTCCCAAGCCCGACTCTCTCCACAATATGTCTGTTCTCTTGGTACGGTCTGATAACCGCCAAAACGTTGTAGAGACGATATCCCTCGACATCAACTCTCTTTTCAGATCCGAAGAACTGTGCCTCCGACAGCGCGATGAATTCGCACTCATCACCGAGGCGAAAATCCTGATTGTGCATTCGTACCCGACCCATTTTCTTCTTTCCAGACATGATGGACCTCCATGAAGATTCGCTTTCGAGAGTGATTCTGCCGTCCTCGCCTCCTGACAATGTCTTTAGAGGTTCTGTTTCACCAAGCTTGAATGTCGCAACCATTGCTTCAAGGAATATGGCCTTGTCGAAAAGCTTCTCTTCGGTGACAAGATCCTTCGGACGCTCGTCTGCCAGTCGATCGTTTCTGACCGATCGGGCAGCCTGCCATGTCGCTGGGATAGAGTCATCATGTCTGTTCATTGAAGAAATTAGGCCAACGGCTTTCAGTCGGTTGTAGTCCCCGTCCAATTTTCTGCCGTACTTTAACGTCATTGTACGGTAAAGCAGGGAAATAGGCCTCATTCTCTCCCCGCCAGCAGGATTCTTCTTCTTGACCATCCAGCCATGCTGATTCGTTCGGACATCAAACGGCGTCTCATAACTCACCCTGGCTTCTGAGGACTCAGCATCTTCGAGAGCCATCCACCCTGCCCACGACCAGCTTGGGAACTTTAGCGAAAGACGGTCGTCCTGTTCAGAATGACCTTTGATCACTCTCGAACGACGGGTGACCTGACCTTGGGGCTGCCACAACAGTGCTAAATCCAGTGCGGGCTCTGGAAGTCCGTGGAAGAAAGACCAATCGAAGTCTTTTTCCATTTCCGGGATCAGACCAGCGAAGGCATTGATGATATCGTAGGTATCTTTCAGGCCTCTTCCAGTGTATTGATTTACGCGTTCCACATAATGGTTGAATGAGCGTGAGCGTACTATGGTGTGATCTGTAGCTGAGAAGATCGAAGTCGGCAAGAGAGTTTCGGAGAAGCCGTCTGTCAGATGCGTCATTCTTGAGCGCAGATTTGAGCCACCGATCGATCCTGCAGCCTCATCGGTCATATCCTCGCGAGCAGTGCAGCCACGACAGTGCCAGACAAGATGTCCTTCGCTGAAAACTAGCAGACGACGAGACAACAGCTTCTCTTGGAAGGTCCAAGCTCTGCTATCCCAATTGCTAAGGCCTTGCTGGACTTGGATCGGAACCAGAACGTTGACATTAGGGTTCCGCAAGACCCGTTTGCCAATTTGCTTGATGCATCTCTCAGAAGTTTTGTAAAGACCCTTGAACTTACTCCTTCCATTTCGGTCGCAATCAGCTGCCACGATAGTAACCTCGGCATTCTTGTAGATCAAGTCCATGCGACCAATTTGAGCTTGCTGGTCGTCTCCCTCATCTTGGACGATGCACCAACTGTCTACCCAGAGAAAGTTCAGTCCTATCGCTTCCGTGATACGCATGACATCTTTAATGAGATCGTCAACACCAATGGATGTGTCCAGCAGGCCTCTGTTCCGTAACAATTTCTCTTTGTTGGCTCTAGTGAGTTTTGGCTGCTTGTCGCTTTTGTCACCCCATGTGTAACTGAGGGCGGCGTATTGATGATCATCGATGTTGGTATCCACGATGCACTTCCTCAAGACATCGATGAGTCGGAATTTGCGCTGCTCCGGACGTATGCCTTCTCCGTTTTTCGCACAGCTCGACTGGTGATTGGGATCTTGACGACATGAATCAAGCCACGTTTTACCAACACTGAGATCAATCTTGTAGGGATCAAGGATCCGACCGTAATCCCAGAGTCGGATCGCCCCGGCTTGATCTTCATGAAGGAGAAGAGTCATTGTCTTGAGAACTCTCAGTTGTGGAACTGGCTTATCATTCCCACGACCACATACTCTGATTGTGATCCTTCCCTGTGTGATGTTGCCTACGATCCAGCAATTTAGTCGTTTGGGTGTAATGCTTCTACCAAGTGCTGTCATAAAAGCTATGTTGGTACCCATGGTCATAAACTTATCCCGTCTAGCATCAGGCTTCGAAGCGTCGAGTCCCAGTCTTGTTGATTCTATCACCGCTGCGCTGGCGATGAAGCCAAGATCTATCGCATCCGGCCCATTGTCGTGTGGCCCTTGTGGCTTTTCTCCGTAGTGTATGTTCCTCCAAACATCTTCAGCGGTCTCGTGAGCATCTTTGCTTAAACCAAATGGCCATGAACCGCCCATGTCTGGTACCAGCCGGTCCGCGAAACCGAACGTGCTTTCAGCCCAGATTGCAAACGTAGCTCCCTTTAGATGACCCGGGAGATGTGGTTTGACATGACTACTTTGCAAGGGGTCATTCTCCTCCTCGCATAAGGCCTGAAAGAGTATACCGCAGAACGCACAGGAGTCGCGTAACCAGAGCATGTGGTCCAGAGTCTGGACGAAGTTCTTGAATTTTCCCGGCCGTAGCCCCTTCTCGAGTTCATCCGAGTCGTGGCGAAATGCCAATTGGCGGCATCCGCGGCAGAGTTTCGTTCCCCCGCTACTGGACATCTGTGCTTTGATGTACAAGTCCAGGTCTAAGAGCCAGTCGAATTTTGATGGAACCATCCATGAGCGTCGGTCCTCTGATGGAGGAGCTTGAAGTTGGTCTTCTTGGGACAGGACGGAGCTAATGGCCTCAGCGGGATCGCCCTGTGGCTTGTCTTGATTTGAAATCCGTGACTGGAAATACGAAGCCGTGGCGCTAATGTTCTGGAAAAGTGATTCCGGAGAATTGCTTTCGATGCTCGTAGGAGGCGTACTGCGAGGTCGAGTTCTCGACGACGTAGAAGTAAACGAAGAAGTTGATGACGGATAGGTTGACTCAGGTGAAAGCAGTCCCTTGAGCGAGGAAGTTGTCCCGAATTTCGGGAAAATAGTCGGTCGACGAACTGATGGCGGATTACTTGGTGACTTTTGAGAGATGGAATGTGGGCTCCTCGATGGATAGGCGTTGGATGGCGGGAGCATGTTGCCGACATCTAGACTGAGCTCCAGTTTAGCTCTGATCTCAGCAACAGTCTCCTTATTGGGCCGAGAAACCGAGAAATTGTTGTCAGAGCTCGACCGTCCAGTCGGCCTAGTCATGGTGATTATATTGATCAAGAGTCCCGCAGGAGAGTATGTTGGTATAGAGGCAAGACAGTTGACATGGAGAAAATGTAAGACGGAAGATGGAGCAGAGCGCCTCTTTAAGGGGTTCATCGTTGCCACAGTGGCACTTCCGCGCGCCGACCGGTCCAATCGACTTGATGGGAAACTGCTCCCGCGAGGGCTGAAGGCAACCAGGAAAGGCGGCATAGCCATACAGAGTTTCGGTGTGTCTGGTTCCCAATGTACCCTGCTGCATAAGACCTCGTATCGCTCTATGCAGTTACCTTTCCCTCAGAGCCACAACATCAGGCTGTGCATTATGTCGAACGATCACTGATGCTGCATAGCCTTGTCAGTAGTCCTGTACTACAAAAACATAATCGAACCCCGCCTCCCCATCCCTTAATCTCGGTAACAGTAGGCAACTGTTCAACAAGCCGCGAGCAGTGATCTCAATTAAACTGGGGTAACCATGCCTGTATAGATATTGTCTCTCTGAGCCTTTGAACACTCCAATCACTGGGACGCGTACGACCGAATGACAAGCCAGTGAACGAGACGTGAGCTTTGATAGCCTGGCTCAGCGTCACTGCGGGCAGCAGCCGCAGCAAGAACAACGCCGGATGACAAAAATCAAAACAACCATTAAGCTGACTGGACCGCACACCGTTACTTTTGGCGCATGGTGTCTTGCGATGTTGACAACACCCTGACATGCCATTGTTATGGAGTTGCAGTTACGTGAGATGTGGACAAACGTAAAGACTAACTTAGGACCTAACCTTAGGTAATACTGTCACTTGTGTCCAGACACTTACCATTATTATTCTGCTTCAGTTTCTCGAGAAAACCCGAAGTTCCTACTTGATCCGATCTCTTGCAGAAACGACCTCGTTGCTTTTGCTTTTGACGAGGCTGATTCGTACTAGTATTCGTGTACCGTGCAAGCTACCAACAAGGCTGTAACCGTGTCGTGTCTTCTTTTTCTTCATCCACAAGCCAAAATTTGCATAACTCGCACAACTAGTTTGCCTTGTATGACTTCGTCTTACACTTAGATCGAATGCATTTACTTGATCGACAGACGCACTAGCGGTTGTCACACCTACCCGTTTGCACCGGTTCCGGCTACTTGCGTGTACTGATAGATGATGAGATTGTCGTGTGGCGGACTTGTTGTGATTCGCGACTTATCTCGCGCTTGTTCGTGCGTTTATAAGTTAAAGCAAATCGGACGGGATGTCCAACATTCAATGGCCTATGCTGGATCCTAGACAAAACAATCGTCGGAAGTCATGATAAGTTGCAATCCAAGAGACTAAACAATGTTGGCAGTATGTAGTTTGGCCAGGGGTTAACATCTTTTAAGGTCCCTCTGCGCCGGTAAGTCTACAAGTGCAGCTGGCGGTCGGGGTGATGTGGCAAGTTGACCAAAACTGTGTCTTCTTCCAATCACGCGTGGCCGATCAGGCTGATCAGAAGCGAACACGGAGCTCTTGTTCAGCGAAGGACTCAAGCAAGATGATTTGCTCAGCGTAAGGCTTCAAAATGACACCGAAGCGTTTTGATGGAAGTGAGATGCGAGAGTGTGTGTCGGGGCGATGGCGGAGATCAGCTCGAGCCGGAAGATCCCCGCCGGCGGGCATCGCCGTTGTTGTGTCATTGCCCTGGATCATCACCTCAACTTTGAACACGACAGATTTCACGAATTCTTCGATGCATGGAGAAATACGTTGAAGGTCCTCTTGTACAGCACGATCGTTGACTATTTGGACGTTAGAGAATCGAGATGGCGTCGAGAAGCTCAGACCCCATGATTCGGGAGGAGGAAAACCTCCACGTTGAGTTGACCTACGAGCACCTGGATGTTGTGAAATGCATGGCTAGAGTGAAGAGCCCAAAAGCTGGCGCTGTCGTTATCTTCGCAGGTAATTCTTTCGTGTCTCGAATTTTCTGCTTTTCCTTTTTTATTTTCTAGTTGTTCTCCATATCTTTCTTCCTCACCGTACTATCATCTTTAACTTCATATCTTGGTCTCATCACTCTGACCCGCCGTTTCCGAATTTCGAACCCAAGTTCCTCTTGTACAGCTTGTCTCTCAACCCTTTCCATCTCTACGTCAAACTATTGTTGTCACTCCTACCAACCCTGTCCAAACTCTTCCCCAAATATCCAACAACAATCTCTGACACCCTCTCCAACTTCCCAGGAACGACCCGCGACAACTTCGCCGACAAGACCGTCAAATCCCTCACATACCAGTCCTACGCGCCCCGGGCTCTGAAAACTCTCCTCGAACTCGCCCAGTCGATCAAAGAAAAACACGCTCTAACAGCGATATCACTGACTCATCGCCTTGGCACCGTACCGATTGGCGAGGAGAGCATCCTCATCGCAGTGAGCGCCCCGCACCGGCAGGCTGCATGGAGAGGTGGGGAGGAAGCCCTCGAGGTACGTGTTGTGAACTAGTGTCTTCCACCTGAGTTACTGGGGATGACGAGCTTCTGGGAGATAAAGAGTCTTGGGCTGACATGCATTGCAGGTTTGCAAAGAGAAAGTTGAAGTATGGAAATTGGAGGAATTCGAGGATGAAGAGGGGGTTTGGCGAGCGAATAGAGATGGTCAAATGGGAGTCAAGGTGGTGGATGGAGCATCGGTAGAGAAAGGAGAGCAGTCATGAAGAACCAATTTGCCAGGGTCAAATAGCCGTCAGACTTTCATTTCGGACACAAAATCGCCTCATTAATGCATCTATGTTCTTCGACAGTCTTGAACACTTTTGTGCAGCAGTCGCTTACTCCTCCGGTGATATACAAGGTTTTGACTGGAACTATTTGCTGATCGCGGCCACAGGCAAAAACCAAAGGACGTGACAGCAACGGTGTGCCGTGAAAATCGTGGCGAGGTGCGCTTGAGCAACATGCGGGAGTGGAGATTGTTGTATGTACGGGAGTCAGTCATCTATTGACTCCGTTCAGATAGTCCTGATTCGGTCATTTTCTGGGGTTGTTCATCCAGCATAGCTGTGAGAACTGCTAGATGATTTGCATCCGGCTGTCATCATGCATCTACACATGAGGCTCCTCGACACCCTTCGAAAACATCCATGTTGCTCGGACCAAGGGAGCAGATCTTTGGCAGCGAGCGGAGCTGCAGATTGGCAACTATTTCTGAGCATCGCCGTTGCCACCGTTCTTCTCTTCTTTCTTAGCCAGGGTCTGCAGTAAGCCCACAATGGCGCCCTCCATGCCGGGCTTCTCGCCCTTCTGTTCTCTTTCCTCTTTTCTCCCCAAAACTTCAGCGATCCACTCTTCGACTTCCTCTTCCGCTTCCTTGCTCTCCCCATTGCTATCCAGTCCAATGCTGGACCGCAGCTTGTACCTGAGTTCATCCACCGAGCTGACGTTGAACGCCCACGCCGCACCACCTCCCAACATTATGCCAAAGCTCCCGACATTCAGTGTTGCTAGTGTCAATGCGTCAAGCGCCTCCATCGCCCCGTTGACCTCCCCATGTGGTTTGTTGCTTGGATGGAAGAGCGGTGGTGTGAGGACTTTGTTCCGTCGGATCATAGCTCTTCGTGTGAGGGATGTGGAAAGGATGAAGAAGCCTGCGCCAGCAAGGTACATGCCGAATTGGCGAGCCGCTCGACGGGAGAAGAAAGACGAGTCTACTTCGACGGGCTGTGGCGTCAAGTCTCTGACTGGTTCTATGGCGGTCGGTGTTTGTTGCGAGTCACTGGGAGGCTGTTGAGGAGCGCTTTCTTGCGGCGCGAAGAGTCGGCGGAGCATTTTGTAGACTGTATGTGGCAAGATTGAGCAAGTCTGGTCCAGACGAATGGGTACAGAAGCGGGCGCCTCGGAGGTTGTGCAGGGACTTGGGAGCCTGCCAATGTTCTTGCCACGAGAAAGCGGAAGGACTGGGGTGTTGTAGAACAGAAGACGCGGCGTGAGCGTATCAATGGCGAATGGACAGCGGGAGGGAGAATGCGCAACAAGAGACTGCGCGCACTGTGTTGTCGAGTGTTGCGGCGAGATGCGGAGGATGTGGTGTTGCGCGCGAGACGCACATCTCAGTCGGCTGGATGGAGTCTAGCTTGATCTGGGGCCGGCCGGACATCAACCCAGATCTTCCGACGGCGCAACACTTGAACTCAACGCCTCACACGCGCAACTCTTTCCGAGTCTACAACGTTCTCGCGATATTTTGCGACAGAGCCAGAGAAAGCAGTGAAATGATCAGTTTGACTACCTACATGTTCAAGTTACGCAATTTCAAATGAAAGAAGCAGATCGACCCATCGGCAAGGCAGCGCCTCTTGTCACCTTCAACACCACTCCTAGAGGCGGCGTACAGTCTGCATATGCTAACCTGGGGTTTTCTCTCTGAATCCACTGACACTGACTGCATCTACCATACGGGGAGTCATGTGCCTGCGACAATGTCGAAATCAGATATCTTGGCCGGTTCGTCGGCACTGCAAGTTTTCGCGTTGCTGGGTCTTCTACCATTAGGTTACTCCAGGCCGCTGCAGCCCTGCTAATCTCATATCGCTCTTCAATTGAAAGTGACGCAGCGGTGACATCTTTGGCGCAGTGCTCCACGAGGGACGATTCAAGCCAGACATCCCGCAAGGACCGTGCGTCTATCAGAAGCCAGACCAATCGTGCTCCATGTAAAAGCACATGCTCTCAAGAGGAGCTCTCACGAAGAGGACGCCGAGAGCACCGGCTGCGATGACGGCAAGCACGACTCGCCTGCACGTTCTCAGCATTTCCAACATCGATTTGGAGATGGAAGCGCGGGTCTTCTGCCCATGCTGTTCAGTCCACTGATTGGCTTAAGGATGACCCTCGTGGAGCAAACCTATCCGAAGTCTGTCTACAATCTATGCAAGACTATCTTGCAGGACAAGTTTTTCTGATACGCACCATCCCCAGATTCGCAAGCCATGCAGCAGTACCCAGGTCCGTGGTAATGCTGGACATAACGAGCGAAAGTTGAACCCTGCGTTCGTTGTCAACCGGGTCATTCGCCAGCGCCTGGATGTAGGGAGTCGTAGTCGACAGTTGACCGGCAAGGAGACAGTACGCAAGGACTTTCCCCAATTTCAGTGGGCCGACCCCGTGCAAGAAAGTCCTTGAACGCGGAGGAAAGAGACCCGTCTCCTCTCTGTTTCTCTCCACCACCTTCCGGAGATCACGGGGCCCGAAATTCGGGTCCATGTCCAATCCGGGGTTAACGAGGGCCACTTTCGGTTCCCTGGTTGCCGACAACGGTCGGACAGCAACACCGGTCAGTCCGAAGACCCGGCCCTCGCGAGTCCGCCTCACCCGACAAGGGGCACGTGATGCATGAAGATCACCCTAGGGACAGTCCAGGACAGAGCAGGGCAGCATTAACTTAGGCCCCTGCCGAGAATGCCAAAGACCTCTGGATGTTCGAGGTTTCTTGGAGGAAGCTGGACAGCAAGCCGCCATAGACGCGTCTCGTCGCACGATCCAACGTCCAAGAAATCTAGTCTGCACTCGCCGAGGGACGAGACTGCTCATCAGTGCCAGGAGAAAAGTGTAAAGTGGCTGAAGAATTTTTTTTTGATTAGAAAAGGGGCCTCGACGAGTCTGCAGGGCCATCCGTGACCGCGTCCTGGCTGCTTGCCTGTGACTGTGGATCTGCAATATCCGCTTCCGCATGCGTGACTCTGGTTGCTTCGCGGATATATCCGGAGCGCCGTGACAATGGCGAGAATGCCGCGGCGCGGCATCCTCTTCCTGGAATGCCCGCCTTTCACATCCGGGACATGAGGGCGAGGGGCCCCGAACGCAGAACATGGGGTGATGGGAATAACAATATGACGATGACAGGACGACCGCTCGTACTGACAAGGTGGGAGAAGTCGGCACGCAACAGACGGGAGAGACGGCACGCAACAGACGGGAGAGGCGACTCACGCGAGCAATTTTCGTACAGCACCTCTAGTCAGAAAGCCCTTCCCGTTTGACGGCCTGGCGGCTTGGCCCGCCCCTGGTTTCTTGAAGCCTCTGCCGAGCTCTCACCACATATCCCGTCACCTTGAGCGTCCGCGGCCTTGACTTGTTGCAGCGCTCTCTTACGCCTCTGACCGACCTGACCACCGGTCGGCACTTGAATCAATGCCGAGCCGCGGAGTCTAGCTCTGATTTGCGACGCCGACCGCGGTTCCATGTCATGATGGCCGCTTCGCAGAGCCTCACCAGCAGGCTTGGACCAGGGTTTGCGCGCGCCTACGACATCATTGCGGTCAACACCAGAACTGGCTATCGTGAAGCGTCCAAGTTGGGCACCCAGCTGGGTCAACCCCGTGGAGGTGACGCAGCTGTGGGTGTGGGAGGGGGGAGATTGCAAGCTGGAGACGCGGCAGTTTGGGGCAGCAGGAAAGTGGAGGAAGAGGTCCCACCTCCATGTTCATCCCTCCTCATCTGTCTCCTCACTCTCCAGCTGGAGATGTTGCACGCCTTGGTTGTTCGGGCCTACCGAGAATCTTTACCTCACCAGGGGGGAACATCTTCGGCATGCAACGATAGCACCACCCTGTGCCGTGTGCCGGGCCGCGCGGGCGAAGCACAGGAGTTTCTTCGGCCCGTCACTAACTGTAGCAAATCTCACGATCGACACGGACAGACTGTTGCTTGCAGGGCGCCGTTCCCGATGCCAGCCCGTGTCACGACGACGCGCTCGTCTACTTGGCCTTTTCACCGCAATGCTCAACAACCACCGCCTCCAGTAGAGGACGACACGGGCACGACAGTCTGCTCACCTTTATCAGGCCGTCGACTCCTGACCGTCCGGATTGGACATCTCGGCCAGCTCAAGAGTGGAGAGCAGTGGATCTCATGTGCGTGTTTTCGGCGCCTAAGTCTCATCAGCCCTACACAATATTGCTCAACGCTCGGGCTCGGACTGAATGAAGTGGACGGCGTTGTATCCGTCTGCTTTCCAACTCCTTGTTGGTTCCATCCTGGTGCATGCGGCTGACGTCCTGACCCGCCTGAGCTGGCCGGCGTTGAGAGTACGGCACTCCTGCCGCCATCATCCAGCACTGCTAACGTAGAATATGTTTGAGATGGCGCGTATTGCTGTTGACAACGGGCACTAGAATCGACTTGCGTCTGGTCGGGGCGCGAGATCTCGTTGGTCCCTCACGTCGGCGGAGATGCAAGAAATGGCGGGCAACCTGCAAACTGCCATTGTCCAGTCCCGGCCATGTGCTCTCGTCCCAGGCCCATAATTTCCAGTGCAACGTCAACCGGCTCCGGAAGGTCCGACCACCTTTTGCTTGTTGGTGACAAACGCGCTTCGGCGACAGGCTTGTCTGCGTGTCCATTGCTCGGCTCCATCGTGGTCGGTGGTGGGTCTCAACATACACCACGGACCTGTTGGAGCAGGATGGCCGGTCTCATCACCATTGGCGCCTCACCACGCGCCACCATGAAGTCCCCCGGCATCCCACTCCATCGACAGTCCCCAGCCTCGACCAGGCCAGCCGACTATCCAGCCGAGACACGTTATGGTGGAGGGCCCGTGGAGAGCTCCAGACAGTCCCCGACACTCTCCGCCTGCCCCATGACAAAGCCGTGACCCCGTGTCTCGATGTCATCCTCCGCTGTTTATCCCCCTAGTCTTGGCATTCTAACTCGTTTCCTCCCCATAGTTCCCCGAGTCCCCGTAGTCTGTCGTGGGTGCACACGGAGAGTCCCACTATAAATTCTCTCCTCTCCCCATGGCACAACTTACCCTCTTCACTTGTCCTTTCGCGCAAAACCAACCAACAATCCGCATTGACAGACCTATACCTAAGGGAACAACCATCAACACATAGTGTCCCAGAGCACGGAAACAATCAACATGGGTCTCTTCAGCAAGAAGGCGACCGCTGAGGCGCCTGCCGTCACGGAAAAGGACACAACACAGAGCACTCCTGCCGAAACAACTCCCAGAAATCAATCACAAACCGAAATCGCGACTGGCCCCGGCCCAGATGAGAAGTTGAAGGTGCCCTTATTGGCTATTATGCTTGGTGGCATTGCCTCTCTTGGTGGTTTCATGTTCGGTTATGAATCTGGTCAGATCTCGGGTTTCGTCCAGATGACGGACTTCAAGGCCCGTTTTGCAGAGGACGGTGTCTTCAGCAACGCCCGTGAGGGAACCATCGTCGGTCTTCTCTGCATTGGTACTCTCATTGGCTGCCTCTGCTCCGCCCCGCTGGCCGACCGCCTCGGTCGTCGTTACACGATCTCCGCTTCCGCCTTCTTCTACATCATCGGAGTCATCATCGAAATCACCAGTTCCACCCAGTGGGTGCAGTTCGCAATTGGCAGACTCGTTGCTGGTCTTGGTATTGGAGCTCTCTCCACCGTGGTTCCCATGTACCAATCAGAGTCCATCCCGAGGAGAATCCGTGGTGCGGTCGTCTCATCCTACCAGTTGTTCATCACCCTTGGTATCTGGACCGCCTACATGGTAAGTTTGATTTCTGAAATTGCGGGCTAGCAACTGCTAACGCCGGCGTAACAGATCACCTACGGTACTGAGGACAGCTACTCCAACAGCGCCCAGTGGCGTATTCCTAACGGTCTTTCCGCACTCTGGGCCATCATCCTGGGAACTTCCGTTCTTTTCATGCCCGAGTCCCCTCGTTTCGCCTACCGCATTGGCCGCGTCGATGAGGCCCGCAAGAACATGTCCAGGCTTAACGGCTGCGCTCCCGACCACGAGTTGATCAACCAGGAGCTGAACGACATTGAGGAGAAGCTTCAGGCGGAGAGGGCTGGCGGTGAACACCCCTGGTACGAGTGCTTCACTGGCCCTCGCATGGCCTACCGAACTCTGCTCGGTATGGCTCTCCAGGCTGGTCAGCAACTCACGGGTGCCAACTTCTTCTTCTACTACGGTACCACCATCTTCCAGGCCGTCGGTCTTCAGAACTCCTATGTCACCTCCATCATCCTCGGTACCGTCAACGTCGCGTCCACCATCATCGGTCTGTGGGTCGTCGATAACTGCGGTCGCCGCAAGTCCCTCATGGCTGGCGCTGCCTGGATGTTCATGTGCTTCATGGTCTACTCCTTCGTCGGTGAATTCAACCTGACCAACGCCGACGGCTCCACCAACCAGGCTGGCGGCAACATCATGATTGTCTTCACCTGCTTCTTCATCTTCGCTTTCGCGACTACCTGGGGTCCCATGGTCTGGGCTATTGTCGGCGAGCTGTACCCTGCCCGCTACCGCGCCACCTGCATGGGTGTCGCCACGGCCAGCAACTGGCTCTTCAACTTCCTGATCTCGTAAGCTCCCCACCATCATCTCCATATCCAACCAAAACTAACACACCAATCAGCTTCTTCTCCCCCTACATCTCCGGCGCCATCTCCTGGTGGTACGGCCTGGTCTTCGGCGGCTGCTGCTTCGTCCTCTTCTTCATCGTCTACTTCTTCCTGATCGAGTCCAAGGACCGTTCCCTCGAGGAAATTGACACCATGTACGTCCTGCACGTCAACCCCATCACCTCGGCCAAGTGGGACGGCAGCTCTCTTCACGCCGACGGCGCCCCCAACACCGACCATCTCTACCTCGCCGGTGGCGGCCGCAACATCGTCAAGGACCCCAACGCCCACGGCGGTCTGCGCGGCAAGAGCGTCCACGTTGAGAACGAGAAGGATGCTGAGGCTGCGGGCCCGTCCGCGTAAGAGTGAAGAAGTGTATACCCAGAAATACCCAATTGGTGTCAAGGAGTTTCATAAGTTTCTTGTTCAACTGTTTTGGGGAGACGAGTTTCATCTACGTACCTGTGGAAATTTGAGGAGGGGGAACTGTATATGCCTGTGGATACTTGGACGGCTGCATCTATTCTCACGACGTTTATCCGAAAAAGCAAAAAAGCAGAAAAGAGGTGGATTGGAAAGAAGAGGAAGGAAGAGGAAAGAGAACGAAGTTACGGGCTGTACATTAGTCACGGACGTTTATCAACGTAATGTCATGATGAAGACTTGAAATCATTCTTGTGTCCCCCTCTTCTCTTGCACTTTTGAGTTTTGGATTCGACTGGCGCGTGCCTCGTTTGCATTTCCCCATCTCCCCAGATCCGTCCTGATCCACACTTTCTCCAGAACTTCTCCAAGTGGAGGTCTTCAATCTGGAGTTTTCTCTTCTGTGGGTCGCACAATTCTGTTCCCACACGGTCTGTTCCCATATGGTCTGTTCCCATATGGTCTGTTCCCACACGGTCCGTTCTCTCCGTCGTTTCTCCGGCCATGGGAACCTGTTCACATAAATTCGAAGCTGAGAAGCCCACCCCTCCTCGAAGTTTCTCCGGACCCCAATTGCCCCATTCCTTCACTTCCCCATCCCCAAGAAACCCCCGCTTCACTTCCTCCCAGCACTACATTCCGCGCCATGCACTTTCAATTCCCCGACCGGTAAAACCTCGCTCGGACTCGGTGCCGGTCGCACACATGTACGTTAACGTTAAACCCTTAGCCCCCTTTAACCCACGGCTCCACACAGCAAGAGATTGCCGGAGCCGAACGACCAAAAAAGAGCAAAAAAACAAAAACATACAACAGCTGGTATTCGCTAATGGTCACCCACTTAACTACTAATCAGCCGGTTCACAGCTTGTGTATGGCAGAGCGGACGGGATGCCCAATATTCTGTGACCTATGGTCGTATGTGGTGGTTTGTTTTGGGATTTTAGTTTATATTGTGATGTGCAAATACGGTGATGGTGGTGTTGACAAGGTAGAAGGACGGACGGAGAAAGGAGGGAGGGACGAGACTGCGGCGGAGAAGGTAAGTGGTGGCGGTGGAGAGTGGGCATAGCCGTCGTCGCTTCATTCGATATTCTGGTCTTCGGTCCTCAATTGGTAACGGAGTGGTACTTTGGACGATCAGACAGATTTGGTGCTGTAAAATGCGATTGGGCTTACCCGGGATTGGGTTTTTGGGTATGATATACGCTTTCACCATGCTGATGAATAAACAAGGTTCAGTCCTGGGGTTCCAGGCACAGCAGCCGATGCGACTGGTGCATTCGTGAAGACAATGAACCTCTGCCAACAGCATGGACTCCCCAGTGATCATGGGATGCTGGATGTTCCGACCTGGCTGGTCGACGATATCGCGCTACCGGAGGACTTTCAGGTAACGAAAGAATTCTTGTTGGCAGCAACGTGCTGCCCAGGCATCGTGTGCAAGTCGTGATGATAATCGCTCAGCCTCCCCTCATACATCCTCTTGATCTCCTCAAACTTCCTCGTGAACTTCTCCAGATGCTCGCGCGCCTCGAAGCGCAGCTTGAGTAGTGGAGTCGCCATGTTCGTCGTGGCGGCAGCGTCTGGATACGCGCCCATTGCCGCGAGATTCCAGCCCTGAAGACCATCTGAGGAGACGAAACGGCGTGCGTGGAGGGGCCCGCCTTTTCTTTGGATGACGGAGTACTGGCAACTTGATGGGGTTTTACGACAGTTGCAGGCGTTCTTGTTGATGTTGGTGTCTTGGTCGAGTTCGATGGAGAGGTAGGAGAACGTGCTGTTGCTGGAGTCGATGCTATTTCGGCTCTGGTGTTCGAGGAAGAATACCATGAGAGGGGGTTCCGGCTTCTCCATCCGGATGGCGACTTTGCCTGAGATGTCAATCTTGGTGGCGTGGTTGGCGGAGAACATGGTATTTGAGAGACTGCCGACGACAGTGGCGTAGCTGGTTGTCGAGAGGATGGATCCAGCGGCTGAGGAATCTCGTCGGTGGGGTTCGATGAGTTCTTTAGATTTTGGGGACTTGGAGAGCTCGGATCCGCGTCGGTCATTTGGGATGGGTGTTATAGGTATAGGGGCTATATGTGCCGGCGTCGTTGTACTCACGGTATCGTAGCTGCTGGTGTCACTTCTGCCGTCGTCTACTTTGCTTCGTGGACCCTTACTCTTCATCCATATTTGGACCTTGCCACGCTCCTTCTTCATCTTCGTCGAGGGGCGGAGTGAGAACCATGAGCTGGTGTCGTATTCGACGTCAATATTCCCACGGTAGAATTTGGTCTGGTAACCCGTGATGATGTCCTGGAAACGGAGTAGATCATCGCGCTTTGCGAAAGATGGAGATATTCCGTTTGCGGACTCTCGCTCGCTTTTGAACTTCAGATTCCAGACATTGTCGGTTGAATTCCGTGGAGCAGCGTAGTATGGGATTAGATGGGCTTTGCTCAAGTAAACATCGAATCTATGCACATTGCTGACTTCTCTGCTTCCACTCATGGTGACTAAAGTGTCTTGAATCTGAACGGTGCCGTCGACGTTCTGCAGCACTCTCAAGTTGTGTTTACCATGACCCCTTTCGACGGGTAACGTTAGGTTGAGAAGTTCGGTCATATGGAAACTGCTGTCGGACATGTCGTCTCCGCCAACGATGTCATCTCCGCCAACGATGTCGTCTTTGTCGGCCCAGATCTGGAAATCTTCCTGGGGCAGACGAAGAACAGTACCAACTTCAGGGAGAGGTGATTGTGCTGACATCAAGCGCGTGCATTCTCTCTTTAGCCTGTTGTCCATCCTGTCGACATAGTGGCGCCACAGAGAACCATTTGATAGTTCGAGCTTGTATTCTTGACTCTCCCTCACCCTGGCCATGATCCAGAGGCATTTCATTAAGTTCAAGTATGAGTCCATCGCGAAGGTGGAGATATGTCGGACATCTTCAAAGTGGTGGATAAAGGCATCCATACCGGCCTGCAAGGGGAACTTGAGAGGATCACTGCATTCCGGACGTGCTTCGATTAGTACTTCGTCGAACCTGTCTGTGAGCTCTTTTGGAACTGCCACGGTGGCTTCTGGCTGTTGTCCAGGCTGAGCAAGCATAGTCTCTATCCGCTCCAGTCGAATTGTAGTGTCCTCATGAAAGTTGATGATGAGACCTCGTAATTCTGATTGTAGCTTGAACTGTAGTGGCTGCAGGACCATGACCATCTTCATGTTATGAAAGGCTACCCGGTCTCGCAAGCGTGCAACCTTGGACATGTCAGAATCATGACTTGGTCGCAGGATAGCTATGTTCTCACCTCATCTGCAAACTCAGCGTTCCAGATAATGTTGTCAACAAAGTCATTGTTATCATGATTGAACCTTGACTTTTTCTTCAAGAAACGGTCGGCGTCTGCGACAGTTTTCGCGCAGTTTCCCACGATCTGTTCGAGCGAGCGAAAGTCCCAAGGCTCCTCTTTATTGTGACCAGAGTGGCCTCGATCCAGTTCACGCTTGGCATCTTTGACAATGCTTTCGATGTTAGTAAGATTGGCAGTCAGGTTTTGAATGTCGACCCCGAAATCGAGGTATTGTTTGTCTGATGGGTATGAAGTCAGCCTTGGGGAAGCCTGAGGATGACGGAACTGGGTTGGCGCCTCGGTTGTGCTGCGAGTCGACCGAGTCAAGAGCACGACAGTCGACCAACATCAACACGACAGTCGACCGAAACATGCGCGAACTTACTTGCACTCTTTTGCCTTGAGAAACCGTTCTGGTAGATCCAGTGGACCAGTTGAATCGTTTGGGTGAGCGCAGTGAGGGACTGCAGTCCGTCCATCGTCATAGCAGTCGACGGCCGCGGAGCATCGAGGGCAGGGGCAGCTGGCTGAAGAAAAAGGAGCGGACGTCTTTTCGCCCTCCTGCGCGGCTCTGGGGATCACTGGCTTTCTGACTGTAAGAGATCTTCAGCAGGCAACTGACGACGGACTCGTATCTTTTGCTCGCGTGTGTGCTGGGGCACAGCCTGGTGGCTGGCTTATCTCGCATGCGTCTTTCAGCTTGTCAGCCCCCGATTGGAAAATGCTCCAGACGCCATCCGCGTCTTTATGGAAAGGCAGATGCTTTGTGGTACCGTGGCTCGACTCATCTCCGGCGTCCTCCGCATGATCGATCCCAAAGTGTGTTGGTCAACGCGGGGATGGCGCCTTTTTGTGCATGTGCTGCTGCGGCTGAGTGCACCAGCCTGTACAGCCTTGTCTACCGTCTGCCTTCTTTTGCTTACCAGATTAAGAGCATGGGTTCTGCTATTGACGCAAGAGCCTTGGACTCTACTTTCCCTCACAAGGAGAGTACTGAGAGACATACATTGTCTGTGTTAAACTTCTAGTACATTCAAAATGAATGGGACTGAGGCCGAAACCGATGCGCATTCTGTGGGTAGCATACAGCTTACTGCGGAGGACCGGGAGTATCTTGAGGCTCTGAACGACCCAGGCCGAATCGCGAACAAATTCATAAGAGGACCGCAGAGACTTGGATACACATCAACAATATGTATCATCCTCAATCGAGTCATCGGAACTGGAATTTTCAGGACGCCAACTACCCTCATGAACGGTACTCAGAGCGTTGGAGTAACACTAATGTTTTGGTTCTGCGGTACCATCACCGCCATCGCTGGCACTCAGGTCATGATGGAATTTGGTCTCAACACACCACGATACATCATCAATGGTATCGACGAGGCCGTACCAAGAAACGGAGGTGAACTCAACTATGTGAGTCCGGATAGCGCATATACAAACAAGTAAATAAGACAACTGACCCTATCCAGCTCCAACACCTCTTCCGCAAGCCCAAGTACTTTGTAACTTGCGCCTACGCCGTAGTTTTCATCGTCCTCGGCAACATGGCTGGCAACTCAATGGCTGTTGGCGAGTACATACTTAAAGCCGCAAACAATGATTTCGATCACTCAGTCAGCAATGGCGCAGTACGAGGCATCGCAATCGGCACAATAACATTTGCGTGCTTCCTGCATGGAGTATGGAGAAAAGGGGGGTTGTGGCTCAACAACGCCTTTGCCATCACCAAAGTCACGCTCCTGCTCATCATTATCATCATCGGCTTCTGCGCCCTCGGTGGAGTATTCGGTAGCGACGCGAACAATGCTGATGACAACCTTAATATCAAGACCTCTTTTACCAAGACACCGAATAACGCGTACGGCTATGCTGAGGGGTTTCTGGCTATCATATTCGCTTATGATGGATACAACCAGGCAAACTACGTAAGTATATGGCGGGAAGTATTCAAGCAGAACACTAACTCACTGTTTTTAGGTCCTTAGCGAAATCGACCAGCCCCGCAAGAAGTTCAAGCGAAGCCTGTACATTTCCATCTTCACCGTGGCTGTTCTCTACATGCTCGTCAACATCTCCTATGTATGTGCGGCATACAAGACTCAAACATCAGACGCTGACGAATGATAGATGATTGTCGTCGACAAGAACAATCAGATCGGTCCGAACGACGATGTTGCCCTCCAGTTCTTCCAACAAACATTCGGCGATGTTGCACCCCGTGTGTTTGCCGCCTTCCTGGCTATTTCTGGACTGGGTAATATCATTGTCATGACGTTCACAGCTGCGCGCGTGAAGCAAGAGATTGCAAAGGTACGTACTATATCTCATCCTGGTCACATAGGCAAGGCTTGAGCATGTTGTCCGTGGTCGCGAGTCCAGTTCGGACCGCATTTCCGAGGCAGTTGAAGTAAGTCCAAACTGCGGTACCAACCATCTCGACGCAAGCCTGCACTGCTTTTCAGCGTCGTCGAAGACGTTCCGAATGACAGCTGTATGGACGTTGAAGCAAGCCGAGTCGGTCGACGATTGACACCACCACCACTTTGAGCACCGACTACCATGCGATGAAGAACAGTCACGCGGCCGATACTGCTGTCCCCGATCAAACGCCCGCTAACCCCACCTACAGGAAGGCGTCCTCCCGTACGCCAAATTCTTCGGCCAAAGCACCAACATCCTCTCCCGCCTCTTCGCCCCCCTCATCCCGGGCCACCACCACACCCCCAAAACCCCCTCCCAAGCAACCGCCACGTCAACAACCGAACCCACCCCCGTCGGCGCCCTCTGCCTCCACTGGTTCTTCTCCGTCCTCCTCATCCTCGCAACCTGGACCATGAAACCCGACGACGCCTACAACATCCTCGTCCAAATCTACTCCTACTCCCTCAGCGCCCTGCTGTACACCATTCTCGGGCTTGGGCTGCTGTGGCTGCGCCTGCGTCCCACCAGGGCCGCCGCAACAACCGGCGCCGCAACCAATCCCGCAACCGGCGACTGGAAAACCCAGTCTTCGGTGAACCACTATTTGAGCATCTTGGCCGCCACCCTCTTCACCCTCGCCAACCTCTTCCCCCTCCTAGGCTCCTGGATTCCGCCCTCCACCTCCCGCGCCACCCCTGAAACCGAGGCCATCGAGAGTCCCTATCCGTGGTTCGTGGTTCCTACACTCGGCTGGGCGCTCGTCGGTGCAGGAGCCGTTTACTGGGTGGGGTTTAGGTGGATGGTACCCAGGTGCGGGGGGAGGAGGGGAAAGGTTTTTGTGGTCGAGCGGGAGCCGTTCTTTCATGTTGAGAATGGGTATTATGTGCAGTGGCATGAGATTGTAAGTTTTGATTGGGTTGTGAGGATGGAAGGGGAGGGGAGGGAGGAGGAGTGGTGATGAGAGAGCGAGATGGGAGAGAGTGGGGGAGAGGGAAGGACGAGGAGATATCGTAGATGAGGAGGCCGGTGAGAGCGAGGAGAGCGGAGAGGGCGAGGAGATGAAAGATAGGGAGACTAGAGATGACAAGGAGTCGAAAGATGAGACGGAGATCAAAGAATCAGCGAAGAGAACGATACGTGAAAAATGGTCTGATTACGGCTATGGGACTGGACGGGCTTCGGACATCGTGTGCATTCTTGTACTCTTCCCATGATGATAAAATTCAACGCATCAAACATCGTTTGCAAAATTCTTTTCCCAGAAATACTCACAAAACGCGTCCAAAGACGCAACAGTAATGATCGCGAAAAGTGATAGCAGAAAGCATGATCGCACACGTGAGTGCTTTCCCCAATCCATTCTGTACTCAAAAATCTACGACTGTTCGCCAATCCGGCAATTCCTCAAGGCAACTCTCTTGCCTCCATTCTCGTATGTCCAAAAAGTAATGATACAGGTCGTAATGACGCAGTGACTGAGAAAAGGAGATGAAATAAAGGGGTCGGTCCAATAGACAGTTACTATTAACGTTCTCTTTCGTTGCAAAGGACGGGTTGACCTGTGAAATAGCAAACGAAGGGGGCAAAATTATACGTGACTGAGCAGGATGCTAACGGGGTCAGGATTCATGTCGTTGCCGAACCAACCAATCCACCACTCTTACCTTTATTTACAGCGCGACCACCACACGCTCAGCACTATCAGCCTACTCCTCAGCGCCAGCAGTACCCGGCGGACTTCTCGGCGTACTATTAACCGCTCCTCTCCCCGACGGGCCCTGGAACCCCGGCGTCCCAACCGCGCTCGTACTTCCAACATCCATCATCTCGACACCGCCCTGTTGGTTCTCCGCCAACGGCGCGGTACGAGTTCCTCTCCGCTCGCCAAAGCGCTGGTCGCCTTCGATGTACTTATCCTTGAAGCGGAGGTACGTAGGCGGACGAGGACGGTTAAGCACAGTGATGATATTGGCGATCATGCTTGTCTGAGTGAAGGGGCGGTGTCGATCTTTCTTGATGAATTTGTGCGAGTTGAGGTACTCGCGGGTGGTCTCGCCGCGCGCCATCAGGAAGACGTGGTAGCCGAATAGGGAGGCGGGGTACCAGGTGATGATAAGGCCGTACAACATCATGGCGAAGGGGACGCGCCATTTGTCGATCGCTTGACCAAAGGTGCGGCCGGGGACGTGGTTTTGCCAGGCGAGGAGGTGGCCGAGGGAGGCGGCGAAGAGGAAGATTCCGAGGATGGTGCCGGTGGTGATAAAGACGAAGAAGTAGCGGTAGTTGCGGCGGCCGACGCAGTTGTTCAGCCACACGCAATGGTGGTCCTGGGTTTCAACGCAGTTGTCGCAGGTGCGGCAGTGATGGGCGCGTGGTGGACGCCATATGTTACAGGATTTGCAGTATTTGGTGGGAACCTCCATGGCATTGGTTTTGGCGGAATATGACTTTACCAGAACCCATTCGGTAGTGGGTGGACCGACGGCCAAGGGATCCTCGGTGGGGTCTGTCGGTGGAAAAGGATGTAAATTACGAGGAAGGATCTGAGGTTATGGGTCAGCATTTTGAACCAAGAGCTGCATAGGACTAACTTACCCCTGGATCAGAAAGAGAAGCATGGAAGTAAGAAGACATGCATATTAGAAAGAGATAAGCAAACAAAATGGGTATCGCGGGAGAAACATGAAGCCATAGCCATGGCGCTCTGTGGATCGATTAGTAACGACTCGTGTCTCTTGGGGAGGAATGCACGTACGAAAAACCAAGGAAAAGTGCGGCAGGAACCACGATCATCACTCCTGTACCAATACTGACGGGTCTATCTCTCGCATTCTGCATAAGTCCGCCCCAGCAAAAGACGGTATTGCCGGTAAAATATTCATAGTTCTTTCCCAGGTCGAGCTCTCGTCTGACCTCTTCCTTCTGATAGTCGTGCGGGGCTAGTCTTGGAGACGAGGCCGCCGACGACAGTTTCTCATGGCCTTGGCCTTGCGGTCTTATCGAGCCAGAGTTGTTCGCGCCTCGGCTGGGGATTATAAAACTGGACCTAAAGGAGCGCGGAGACTTTTGCGGGGGAAGGACGTTCCCTTGCGTCGATAGATTCAACCGCGAGGGAGCACCGGACTTTTGCAAGGGCGTTATGCTCTCGTTCCGACTCCGAACGGTGTCTGCGCCGGTGGATATAGTATTCGCGGTCGTTCTGTCTGGTAGGTCCCTCTCGCTGAATTCAGTGCCTCGCGAGGTAGGGGGGTGAATATCCGTCTGATGTAGACCCAGGATAGGTTGGCGATGGCTAGCGGGGATCGAGACTGGATATGAGCTTCCGCTATACCGATGTGGGTTACTTCCGAGATCGCTCTGGCCATCGTGAGACAGAGAAGCGCGACCCAGGACGGAACCAGGCCTCTGACTGCGCTGTTGCTGCAGTCGCTGCGAGCTCATGGGCCGGAAGAAGGCAGAAGACGATACGGACGGCACATGTGTCCTGCTGGTGGAAGTCCCCGGGCGGTGGGTTGTGCTGGACATGCTCCCAAGGGCACGGCGCGCAGAGGGAGTCTGCGACGAGGCGCGGGGTTTATTCGACGTTGCGATGGACGATGGTCGAGAGGGTGGCAAGCCAGGCTCGCCAACAGGGCCAGTGATTCCCTGGACGCGCGAGGCGGTAGGGCGAATGTCGTCTCCATCTTCACTCGCAATGTCGGTCATGCGCGAGGAGATGACGCTGGGAGCGCGGTTGCTGGCGCTGCCGGACTGGTCGAGAGGCGAGGGAAAGGAGTTGCCATTGCCAGAGCGAGAGGGCGGTCGCTGGGGCGTGGTCATGACGAGGCGCCGGTGGTGAGTTGAGTGATGGCAGCGGTGCCGTCAAAATGCATGACCCTGGGCGATTCGGACGCGGGAATGACGGTTGGTAGATCAGGGCCGGAGGAAATTACGGCAGCGCCGCCACGAATGGGGGAGAGAGCAACGGACGATGCGCAAGTCGAGGGTAGTGTCGGGGGGGAGGCGAGCAGCGCAACGCAGGCGACAACACGGCGGAGGCAGTTGGATGGTGTTGTGGTTGGGCAGATCAGGGGAGCAGAGTTGAATGGCAGGCGTGAGTTTAAGGCCAACGTTAGGACCGCGGGCGCGACCACTCGGCCAAGGACGCCGCCTCCGAGCTACAACAATACCGTAATCGTAATGTAAGCTAAAGTTTCTCCGACTCGCCGGCAGAGCCCGCCGCCAAGCATCGTCACATCCGTCAGTCCTCAGTCCACACCACCAGCCAGCACAACCACAACCACCACCACCACCACAACCACAATGGCTTCGATCATCGGTCGCTCCGCTTTCCGCGCCACTCGCCCTCTCCGCGTCCAGGCGACTCGCCCCCTTCGCGCCGCCGGTGCCACCGCTGGCGAGGGCGCCACCGATGACAAGACCGCGGGCAAGCAAGCTCTCAAGCAGGCCGGAAGGAGGGACCCCGAGCTCTACGTATGGGACCCGGGACCCAATGCTGATGCTCTCCTTTGTCGCCCTCAGTCGCTGACCCCATCCTGCAGGTCCTGATGACCATCATGGCCGGTGCCTTTGGTCTCGTCGGCTGGCACTTCTGTAAGCCTGCACCCTCCGACGTGCTCCGCTGATTCACGACCACGCATACATTGTCCGCGCATATTCATCACGTCTGACTCTTCCAGCCCGCTCGCCCACCTCTGCCTCCTCTGAGAACCCCGTCTCCAAGGTTCCCGACTCCGAGCCCTGGAAAACTGGCGGCGAGGGCAAGTACCAGTACCACCCCGGTGGTGACGAGCGCCAGGCTCCCCGCGACGCTCCCTCTGCCCTGAACACCGTCATCATCCCCAACGTCAACCTGCCCAAGGTACGTCACTGCCCTGGAGGTTGCGCGACTGTACCATCCGGTAACCCCGTTCTGACATTGGACACAGGAGCTGCACGACAAGTACAACAAGTACGGCAAGGACGGCTACTAGATTATTTTGACATAGATATCATTTGGGAATACCAAACTCTAGGCCTGATCCGGAGTGTTGGTATCTCCACTGTACAGAACCATGATTCCCTGCGATGTAGACTAAGACTTGATGCACTCGAATCTGCTCAATTCTTTCCTATCTCACGATTGCTGCCATTTCGTTCTCATGGAATCCGCGGGCCATCTGAACCTGCTACATTCCAGGACAGCGAATGTCGAATCCACCATCCGCTCTCCCTGGCGAATCAAATGCTACGTGACTCCGATGACATGATTGGCTGATACATTGATAATGCTCTGATCAGCCGTTTCACGCAGCCCGTACGTACGAGTACACAAAAGCTACTACTAGCCAAGAAACCCATCCAACCATCCCGCCGTTCAACCCTCGATCCCGCGCCTCACGCACGGCCTCTCTCCGTCTCGCAGGCCCACCCACAAACCCCACATGACAACCAAAAAAAAAATTCACAAACCCACTCCCCTCCAACCACTCCGCCAACCAAACCGCCCACCGCCCCTACAAACCCCTCAAAAGAAAACAGCAAAAAGATCACTCAACCAACGGGCTCAGCCGGGATTTGAACTGCACAACTCGCCGTTAACAATCTCTGCGCCACGCCATCCAATGGGGACGCGAAACTTACCCCGGGACCTGCTACATTCAAGATGGAAGATAACCCCCATCGGGATTTCCCGAAGCAGCAATCATACGACTAGACCACTGAGCCATTGCGGACTGGTATTTCTTGGCCGGATTTTTCGGAAGTGCGGTTATTAAGAGGGGTGGGGAGGATTGGGAGGCGCGGGTGGGGTTTGCAAGCGGGGAGGGGAGGCGGTGCTGGGCTTGATGGATGGAGCGGCTGCTGGTTTTGGGGTGGGCTGGGATGGGGAGGTTTGGGTTGTTGGGGTGTGGCGTGCGTTAGGACTAGATAGCGGCGCTCGGGGGTTAGGAGAGGGAAGCGCACGCATGGTGAAAAAGGCTGGGTGTCGTGCGAGACGGGATACTATCGCTTGAATGAATTGACGTGTCTCCCTTATTTTTGATGTGGAGCGGAGCAGATTGCATTAGAAAGAATTAAAGTCTGTGATTATTAATTGATTCGTTCCATCATCTATATTTCCATTCAATCATTGATCAATCCATCAATCCCATCTAGCCATCGCCATTCATCAACGACCGGACAATCTTTCTGTCAATTGTACCACAAACCCCATCCCATCATCCATACCTATACCATCATCCATTCATTTTTGCCCATGCCATCTGCGCAGCCTAGTTCCATAAACCCATCCTTCATGAAGCCATCAATCCGTGTATCGTCCATCATAAAGTAAGAAAGCCGAGGAAAGAGATTAGAGAATATTAGAAGGCCCATCTCTGGACACGAGGATAGACAGCAAAGGCCAGCAAGAAGACAAAACGTTGTTGAGTTGGGGTATCCGGCGATCCGCTCGAAATGAAGAAGAAAGCAATGGAGAAGCAGAGGGAAAAATGCAAGTAAAGAGACAAAAAGGGAGAAATGAGAAAAGAAGACGAGAAAAATGCCTTCAGCATCCGGATCCCTAGGGCTTTCTTCGGTATGGTCGTCCATGTCGGTTTGTCGTCTGCGGCCTGGAACACCGCTTTCAGTCGAAATGCATCATCCTCCCCTCACCCCTCTGCACCCTATCGATACCAAGATGCTCCTTGCCATCCCTTCCATAAAACACTCCGAACCCGTACCTAACCTCACTCGGAGCGGTCAGACTCAGTCTCTTCTCAGCTCCAGACATCGGTCTCCTCCGAGACGGCCCTGCCACAGCTTCCTCGTCCCTCAACCTCTCCTGGTTCCTCGCATCCCTTAGATTGCGTCGCGAAGGCGTGACGAGGTTCCTCAGACTCCTGGCCCAGACCGGCTCGTCGTAAATAGTAGGGTCACCGAGCAGTCTGGTAACGAGTTCGGCTTTGGTGTTGAGTCTCGCGAAGGCGCGGTCCGCGACGATGGGGGATTGGTACAGCCAGCTGATGATGTGAGTGAGGCTTGCGCTTTCGTGCGGAAGCGCCATAGCTTTGCGACCGGGGAAAAGGAGGGGGATGGCGAACGCGTAGAGGGCGAGGAAGACGCAGAGGGCGTAGTAGGCTTCTGGGTGCGCGGCGACGCGGATGCTGTTGGGGGAATTGGCGTAGTATTGCGTGAAGAAGCAGCCACCGGCGAGGATGGGGAGGGTGGCGCCGATGAGGGTGGCGAGGCTGAGGAGGGCGACGCGCCAGTGGCTGTTGGCCGCTGCGGCGACGGTGACCGAGATGGGGAGGCGGGCAGGGTAGTCGAGGAGGAGGGAGTGAGAGGCTGGTGAGCCGCCGGGGGTGGAGAGTTCCGCGTATGGTTGTAAGCGGCGGACTGTGAAGTCGAGGGTCTGGATGAGCAGGAAGAGGATTGTAGCGATAAGCGCGGGAATGAAAGAGTAGAGGAAGTTAGAGGCGGAGAATCCTGCGCTGTTCGCACCGGCAGAAACCTGAGGGAGGAAACCGTCAATCACAGCGTTGTCGACGAAGCTGACTATCAGGAAAGCCAGGAGAAGGACGGCAGCAATGACAATCCAGGCTACGACGAAAGTGTCCTTCATGAACCAGGGAAGGTAGCGGTGTCGAAAGTGCTCATCGCGAACGTCCATTCGGATTTCTCCTCCGGTGTAGCCGCTCTCAAGGTCTACGCTCTCTGAGCCGAAGCTCGGTTCTGGTGTCTTTTCCCGTATGCGGCCCTGCTCTACGGCATAGCGTCTCGTGGCACCACCAGGCTCGCCAAGTCCGTAGAAAATGTCGTTTGGTCGCCGCGAGGTGTGCCAGTAGCCAAGCCTGTCGGTACGTGTAGCAAGCCGATCGCGGAACTTGGAGTTGCTAGCGAAGCTCTCCGAGTTGGCGTAGTCTTTCATGATGTTGGAGCGCTCAAGCAGTGCGATGATATCGGCGAGAGAGCGGGCGTCCCACTTTAGCCCTGTGCCTGTGCCTCTACGAAGGTCGACAACGAGGAAAATGATGGCAACGACGAGGAGGATGTATATGGCGATTACAGTCCAAATCACTCCTTGAACGGCAACCCAGCGCCATTCGCCGCTAGTAAGGGTGCCGTAGTAGCGAACGTTGAAAGAGCATGCGAGAAGCGGGACCGTCCAGATGAAGAGCCAGGAGATGATGGAAAAAATGCCAACCAGAGGCTCCCCTGCCCCAAAGTATTGTACTTTTGGCAGAAGGAATTGGGTCGGGTAGAGATCCAGAAAGACGCCTTCTGAGCGCGATCTGGCCGAGTCAGAGGCGAGTGCCATAAAGGGCGATATGCGTTGGACCGCAATGGCAATCTGCTGCAGCCAGAGGAGCAGTATCATGCCCAACATGGTTGGCAGATACTCGAAGAGGAAATAAGTGCCATCACCTAGGCTGCTGTAGTGCAAAAGGCCATTGTTGTTCATGGACCAAACGGCACAGACAATGAGGCCGGCGAGCATGAGAAGACAGAGAACAGTGAAGATGGCGAGAGAGACCGGACGAATGATTGCCGGCAGGAAATTGAGCGGCGGGTAGACTAACGATTCGGACGGCGGGTTGTACGGGACGAAAAGGTCCCTTTGCACTGTATCAGTCAGCGATAGGTGGAGCAAACTAGTCGAAGCTCGTCACTCACCAGGAGACACGGGAGGCTCGCGCAATGGAGACCTCGAGGGCAGGTGAGGAGGAGAAGCCTTGCCCTGGTTTATGTAGCCCAAGCCCTCGTCCGGTATTATCCTATCCACGGGATAGTCGTCGTTCCTGCTTGGACCCGCAGCGTATCTTCTAGAGCCTCGCACCTCCTCATCGCGCGTGAGCTGGTCAATGGCAAAGCGAATGTAAGGCGTGTCATCCACGCCAGGCGTGGTGGAGATGGATTCCGAATCCATGCCGGGTTGAGGAGGGAGTTGCGAGGAGCGAAAGGCGGCAGAGACGGGCTTGCGTCTAATTGTCCTCTCATCAAAGTCTACAGACCTCGGGGCGGATGCTTGCTGGTCTTGAGATTGTCTTGCGGAGTGCTCCTGCGAATGGCGAGCCTCGGCCACTGTCGACAATGGAGCCACTTGAGCTATCTGTTCTCGACTTTGCTCAGGCGTGTGGAACTGGGATGGCGGCGTCCTGTACCGCACGACTGTGACCTGGCTGCGATCATCGCTCTCACTGGAGGTGTGTTCGGAGAAGGAGTAATAGTCTTCTGAGGCAGCAATGCTCTGCTGGCTCGAGGTGTGCTGGATCTGGGGCCGCGAGACTGGCGAGGCATGATAGATTAGCGGGGCACAGGCGGGATGGTGAAGCGCACAAGGGTGGGCGACGCACCATTAGTGGACTTGAGGGCCAGCAGAGGCTCATGAGATGTCATGTCGATGAAGCATAGGAATTCTGGCAGAGCGAAGGAATGCAGAAGATGTCGGGGCGCTGAGCCCCAGTGATGAAGCCATGATATGGAGGGTGGCTGTCATCTGTAACGGAGGGCTGGTTGTCTACGGATGGCTGGGATGGCGCCAGCGGATGCTTGCCGATCGCCTACAAAGTCGCAGCACTGAGCTCACACTGCGCCCAACCAATGGGCCGTCCCGTCGACGACCTTCCCGTGTCTTTTCGCACTGGCCGCCTCGCGCTGTGCCAGAAAAATGCATCATGTTGAATGTCCAACTGGGTGCTAAGACGAGGTGTGGTGTTCCTGTTGCTGCCCGCCAGCGCATTTTATCGATACGCGGGGCGGGACCGTTCCGCGCGCGCCGATCCCGCGCGACCGCGACCGCACGTGACCCAGCAAATCATCCCGTCTCAGGCATCATCAACTTCCATCTCCAAACTCAATCTGAGAGATTATTTCGCAAACTTTCGCATCGCCGTGCATTAGAACGGTCCAGCTGATGAATCATCTGTGATGTAATCGTCTCGAGTTGCTTGCGAGACTAATCTCGCAGCCCAAGCGGCCGTCTCGCTTGCTCACCTAACGAACGAACATCTGAAATCTCCGCCATCATCAACGTCCATTACCCACCGCCACAGGCAACGTCGGCAAGAATCGCCTCGATGACAGCGCTGACACAAAAATAGAATCTGTTCAGCCAAGCCTCCAAGCGGTTGTAGTTACTCGACAAAAAGAGGTGCGATCCGGACAGCTTGACTTACAGCATTCTAACGTAGTGCTCCTGTACCGCTGTCGATTGAGAGGCATCAATTCATTCCCTTATCACAGCGCTTGATCCAAAGTTCACTGACTTATCCCACCCCATTTCTATGACTTTGGCGACTCCAACCTGACCATCGTTCCTTTCTGATAGCTCCGCAAATCCTCCACATCTGACCGATCCGATAAAGACAACTTCGCCTTCCAAAACCTCCACCAAGGGCCCTCAAACAACAGATCCATTTTCTCCATGGGCACTCCTTTCGTCTCCGGCGCCCACAATCCCAACAGCACCAGTCCAACCGCACAAATAGCCGCCCAAAACACATACGCCCCCCACACATCCAGGCTTACGAACATGTTCGGCGTGACCCGTACAACGGCAAACTGAAAGAACCAATGCACAGCCATCAGAACCGCGTAGCAGGCACTCCGAATCCTCGTCGGAAACACCTCCGCGCCGTAGATATACGGGATAGTACAAAGGCCGATAGACCAACCGACGGCATACACAAAGACCGACGCAATCGCAGCATTGGATGCGGTCTTGTTGTCCGCTGACCCTGGTTGCTGCGACATGTACACCGCCATGTAAATGTGCGCCACTAGTTGCAGACTCAAGCCCGCGATGAAGCAGCGTCGTCGACCGACTATGTCGATGAACCACCACGCGAATGCGATGGTGAAGACGAGCTTGACGACGCCGTAGGCTCCGGATGAGATCAGGGATGTTGAGGAGCCGGAGATGCCGGCGTAGGAGAAGATGTTGGTGATGTAGTAGGTGATGCCGTTACCGCCACTCCATTGGGCGACTGTGTGCATGGTCAGGACAAGGAGGAAGCGGGTGCGGTAGGTCGGTGTTGAAAAGACTTCGTGGGTTATGGACCAGAAGGGTGTGGCTGCGATATTTGGACTCTCACTCTCAATCCGTGACTGGGATCTGATGGTGTCGAACTCGGCGAGGAGATCGGGGTCAGATTCGTCCAGTCCGCGTAGTCTGGCCAGTTCGGCTTTTGCAGCTTCGCATCGATCTTTCGAAATCAACCATCGCGGAGTATCCCTCAGGGCGAAGGACACCAGAAACGCGATGCCGGTTGGGATCAGAGGTACCGCCTGGACTAGACGATACTGCATCCTCGTCGCCGCCATATGAAGACTTGCCCCGTAGTTGACGAAGAACCCTGTACCGCCATCAACCTCAGCCGCCTGCATCTCCAACGGGGCAATAGACATACTCACCTAAAGAAAGCGCCGTAAGCAAAACAACCATATAAATCCCCACCACCCTCCCCCTCGTCCTCGCCCCCGCCACCTCGCTCAGAAACATCGGCCCCGCAACCGTCAACCCCCCCGCCCCCAGCCCACTCCACACCCTCCCCAAAAGCAGCACCCCATACACCCCCGACGCAAACACCTGCACGATCAACCCCGTCGCCCAAACCAGCACCGCCAGCCTCCACGCCCTCAACCGACCCAGTCGATCGTTCAGGAACAGCAAAGCGAGAGCGCCGAACGCCGCGCCTAGGACTCCCAAAGACGTGATGTTTGCGGAACGGTTTGCTAGGCCGGAGGGATTTGAGGTCCAGTGGGCAGGGAGGAGGTTGTAGTCGGACTTGAAGGAGGGGAGGGTTATGGAGGCGCTGAAGCCGCCTTCGTCGTAGCCTTTGGGTATGCCGGCGGTGGAGACGGTGAGGATGGTGAGGATGTAGTGGCGGGAGGGCATTGTGGGGGTTTTTTTGATTTGTGGTGTTGGTATTAGAGAGACGGGAGGGTGGGGAGGGGGTGTGCGAAATGCCCCTCATGTTGTGACCTCACAGTCTTCGGATGTACCCCAGCTTGAGCAATCGTCGATAAGGACGTTTGCAGGGAGTTATGCGGACTTCAGGCTATTCTCCGCGGCTGGACAGGTTGTGGTCGTGGCCGGCAGCGCTTCGACGTTTGACGACGGGGGAGTCTTGCCTAGGGCTTATGTAGTTATTTGTGGTCGTTTGTGGAAGTTCCGTATACTATAGTACATATCCTTCTCTTTCGGCTTGAGGTGTCTTACTCTAAAGTCGGATTACTTCAAACGCGGGGGTTCGCGCCTAGTGCCAGAGATTGTTATTTCTCTATTGTAGCGAACTCGAGGCCAAGGAATCGGGACTTTTATCCTCAGTGTTGAGTACATAAGTATACATATGTAGGTACACGTCGCGCTGAAGTAACTCACTGTGAGCCAGGAAGGCCCTTGTATCAAGTCAAATGATGTCGGACCAATCGATGAATGACTGTCTCTGTCATCCATGGTTTGCAATACTTGCAGCTGTTCGCCTGTTTTGAACGCTCAAGGGTTCCCAACAAAGTCAATGAAATCTTCAACATGACCTGAAAAGAATCCGGACCCCGTGTACCCCACAAACTAGCCCCGCCAACACTACGTTATGACCAGCTTGCATGTACGAGTAGCCAGTGATTCCAGCCATGTGGGAATCTTGAGATGAAGTCGGGATACTCGTCCACTCGTCATTGCAGTGAGTTTGGGACAAAACCCCACAATCTCTCTCAGTGTACCACTTCTTCTCAGAACTATAATCCATTCGAGTTTACTTCCAAGCAATGCCGAAATGGATGCCAAAACATCACCACTCTACAGATCTGATTTGTGATTACACACTAGACAGCCACAATACATAAATGCTTGCACCTGCTCCTCGTTTCCCTTCATCTCGACATCACCACTACTATCAAATCACCAAGCCCATCTTCTCTCGCCAGTCTTCCTCTTACAAGAACAAAAATCAGCAAAATGATGTTCTCATCCAGCCTCAGCGCCATGTTCGTCTTTGCCCTCCTTGGGCTGGCATCCGCCCTACCCAACCCCGAAGTCTTGAAGAAGCGCCAGATGGCCAAGCTTATCAGAGAGTGGGACAAGTGCCAGGATTCACTCAAGGGATCCGGTGTCTCCTTCCACACTCCACAGGATGACAGTAAGTTCACCGTGGAGCGAAATGGTTTGAAATCTCTGCTAATACAAGTCCAGGCATCCTCCTTGAGAAAGTCCCGGGGCCATGCATGACTCTCGCGATGAAGGAGATCAAGGCTATTATGGGGTAGGACGGCAAAATGGCTGATATGGACTAGAGTCTGTCTCTCAAGTCATCTTGGAGATCGGGATCAAGGGTGCATTCGCTGATTGCACTTATCTCAACGCTCGACGGAGCGCGAAAAACATTGTTTGGTTAGATGTCTAGGACACTCTGGTAGTCTAGCCGTCAGAAATTCCCAGCATGGTATGGTTGCAAAGGTAATACACACCATAGGAACTTAACAAAAGAATCACCTCTCTTCTTGGACCCTTCGATTCGTGCAACTGGGCTTCTCACATCGTCAATGAACCGCCGTCCACTCTGGGCTTCGTGGCACCGGCTCGGGTCTTCCCTTCTCTCTAATGCCACATGGACGAACTAACTTACCTGTACCTGAGACGTTTGTTAATCGAACCCCTGATGAAACGGGACTTTGAACCCTGCCAGGTGCTTGCGTTGTTAGACGTTGACGTTATTGAACACGGGTCATCTTAGACGTTCTATCCATGGTTCACCATTGCAGTCAGCCGACCATATTCTTGTGGCCCCACACAGCTCTCTTCCCTGCGGAAAGCGGCCACCAAAGTCTGGATCAACGAATATACCTGACATGTGCTTGGCTAGTGACAGATGATTCAACATCGAATTGCGTAGTCCGAGTCTTCGGTGCAAATCTTCTTCATCAAAACAGAAATGTTAGTTTCTTTCTCTTCCCAATTTTCCAAGCCTGGTGAAGATCGGAGTTGTGAACAGTCTAAGGGAAGTGTAACGGAGAAATTGTCGATGCATCGATGAAGTTTAAAGAATTTATTGGCGTATGAGTCGAATTTGTCTGACTATTATGACTGGCGAATCATTCACTCAGAGCCCGGTAGTTCAACCCGTCGGGTAGTGAGGTCCGGCTCGATTTTCCGGAATATACAACTCAATCATTCAACCACTTGTAGATTCCCCTCATTGCGCCTTCGCGCAGACAAAACTCAACGTCCACTCCCCACCATCCACGCCTTCAAATTCAATAAACCCCTCAAACCCCGACCCCTCCGCCCCACTCACATCCACCACCGCGGACGCTTCATCACAATCCACCTCCTTTAATATCATCGTTCCCGAACACTCTGGATACTCGACGCTCACCTCGCCCATCGTCCCTTCTGGCGTCTCAAACATCATCTCAAACGACCCATCCTCCTCCTTCGTCACATTAACACTGAAACTGCCCAGCGGTGTCATAAACCCCGCCTCCACATGCATCAAATCCCCCATCGCCGGCTTGATCAACCACTCCTTCCCCCCCGCACTCTGCAGCTGAATTCCCGCCACGAGAAAGCTCAGCGTACCCGTCGGTCCCGTCGCCCAACCATGCGCATGACTGACCCTCGCATCGTCCGTGTACGGCGCATAATGCAACGACCCATCAGTCGAATATCCCTCAATAAACGAGCTATTCGTCATTCTCGGATCATCCAACATGAAGCCCCACTGCAACCTCATCAACTCAATCGCCGCGCTGACATTACCGGCTGCGATATGCGCTTGCAACTCGAACCCACCGATGAAGGGGGAGACGGTGGACCCGGCTTCGGGGGCGGGGGCACCGTACGCGCCCCAGCGGGAGGAGAGGGAGTTGCTGATGGCGGTGGATTGGGTGCTGTTGAGAGTGATGTTAGAGACGACGGCCCAGGTGTTGCCGTCTTGGGGGTGGAGGGTTGTGGTTTCGTTGTCGCGGTAGAGACCGGCGGTAGAGTTCCAAAGAGCGGCGTTGACGGCGGATTTGAGGGTTGCTTGGATGGAAAGATAGGTGGAGGTGACGGAGGTGTCGTTCATGGCGGCGGCGAGAGTGAGAGCTTGAGTTAGGGTGTAGTAGAGGATGCTATTGGCCTGTTTGGTGGGTCAGCAAAGTATATTCAAGATTAATAGTGAGCAAGAACCACTTCAGGACTTACCTCGATGTTGTGGCCACCCATGCCGAAGCGGAGCCAGTCACTGGGCGCAGATGTCAAGTTCATCATTCCGCTTTCATCGATAAAGCCGAAGGTGAAATTTATCCCAAGCTTCCAACTTGGCCAGTAGCTTTGAAGGAAAGTGATATTACCCTATGCCGTGTTAAAAACGATGCAGCTAATCTTCCGAGATGTTCACTCACGGAGTATAAATAATAGTCAGCAACACCAATCAAGGTGTACATGTGATATGTCAGAGACAGTGAGCTAGGAAGAGGCCTTCCAGCGTACGGCAGTTGTCCAGTGGTCGGATTTTGCAGTGAAAACAGTGAATCCAGAGAATTCTTGATACTAACTAAATCATTTGTCGAAGCGACAATGCCAGGAACACCAATCGACATGTCTCCAGCCCAAACCAATCTGTCTCGTTTTGCCCCATCAACCAGACAAGAGCTGCCGTTGGTAATGGTGTAGTTGTTGTACCAGATCATCGGCTCTCCGGTATCAATCTGAGGAGCCGAAGGGTCGTCAAAGTTGACCGTGACCAACGCGTTGCCGTGCTCAGGACTGATTGTACACAGCTGGTTTGTGTAGGCGCCAGCATACCAGATACGATTGAGCAATTCATCTGCGCGTTCCATCAGCTTCGAGACGACTTCTCCGCTTTCATTGGATCTTCTTACCATCGCTGTGGAAGTACCCAGTGTAGTTCTTCAACTCATCGTCTGCATAGTGCGGCATAGGCGTAAAGTAGGTAGTGATCTGCTTGACCTCCAAGCTCCCAGTCGTGTTATGAATCAAGCTCAAGTACCTGAACGCCCCTCTTTCATGTTGTCTGTCTACTGAGTAGGTGCCAGCTTCCTTTGGCTGGAACCAGAGTATTTCGTCTATCCCGACGTTCCCTGTGGCATCACTACCATTTCCTGAGATCCAGAGGGAGCTTTCTGTGTAGGCAAGGCCAATGAACTGGGAGTCGTCTGACACTGATCCAATCTCGAGGGACACGACACCTGCGATGTTCTTCTCGTAGTCGAACGTGACGGCGGACCAATCCTGGAAAGTCGCACTGCCGGTAGTCTCGCCGGTCACGCTTTCCGCGCCGCTAACCGTGCCATTGATCTTGTAAACGGAAACCGGATGTAGTTCGCGACTCGGGGGAGCCAGAATGTACTGCTCGTAAGGGATTGATTGCCCAGCAGAAGCCAGCCAGGCCAGAGCTACAGCAGTCCTGAAGGAAGAGCGGCCGGTCATCGTGAGTGATGCTGATAAGTAGCCAAACAACAGCAATTTCCCATGCTCTTAAACATACTGGCATTGCAACCGCGGAAGGGCCGGGCCAGTACAGACCGAAGCCTGCCGCTTCGGTGGGGTACATTGATCGCCTGCAGGTCCACATCCAGAGGCTCCGGCCAGTGTTGATGAGTGACTGACGAGGAAAACAGGGTACCTCTCTTGGCTGGCTCGGTTTGTTTTCTACCGAGCACAGTTGCATCGTGACAGTATGGAATGGCAGTTGGCTTCGGTGTGTGCTGGTACGGGTAGTGACGAGAGGAGACGATAAGATACCATGATGGGGCTGGCATATTCCGTGTCGGAAAGTGGGCAGGCTATTGGACTCCGGTCATCTTGGTTCCGGATCGGGAATCTATGCCGCGCGATTGGTCACGATCCCCCCGACACGTTCTTCCCGCTGTTGTGCCAGCAGGGTATTGCTGAGTCTTGCAAGGTATTGCAGAGTCTTACAGGGTATTGCAGCGCGTATGTATCGTGCCGCTGCGCTCATATCACACCGCTTGTGCGCCTCAGCGGCTACGGTTGATGATCGGATATCTCAATCCGTACTAGCGACTCCTTGTGTGAAAGGTACATAGTCCATAGATCGCACCTCAGTATGAATCATTCGTCGTCAAGTACAACACCCGCAACCTTATTCCCCCGCAAACCTAGTATTTTACCTGGACAAAGGCAATTGGAGCTGAGTCGATGCATGTGCTGCGAAGATCCGTCCCGCATCATTTTGCCTTCACCCGCTTCAGTAATTGCTCGTATTAAGCATAACGTACCTAACATATGTGCTCGCTTCCAGATTCCAGGTATCGTGTAGGGCTGCTTCTTTTCACAGTGACTTTGAGCAGGAAGACACTTCGGTCGACACCGACTCCCTGTCGATCTCTGCAGTCACTCTGGCGATTACAGCGATACGCCTGGGTCCGTGCTTCTTGTGTGGAGGCCGCACTGCGGAGGCTTGACTCGAAGCGATCGAGCTGAAAGGCCCAGTGCGTGACTCCTGTCAACTGCCGGCGCCACCCCAGAGTTTCCGACTCTCACCACGGCAGCGCCGAGGAAGAAATCCGGACTTACAGTCTAACGATGTGCCGAACGCCATAAACTGCCATGGTCGTTCGCTGCGGTACTTGATGGTATCGCAACTGCAGAGCGTGGGTCGTGCGAGCAACGTTCGGGACTTTTTCCATCGAAAGATCGAAGAAGCGAGACGAGGACTGAGAAAGAAACACGTGAATCATCCGCTCCTTTCGAAGTCGGTTCTCTGTTCAGTTGACCGGAAAAACCTTGAGGAAAGGATTAGGATCAGAATTAAATGCTTAAAACCTCAATGATATGTCAAAGGCATAACACGCGCCAACATTATTGAAGTACCACAAATGAGCAGCAATGTCGACATCCAGACCCCACTTCGCATTTCCGAGAAGTTCAGAGTCGCCTTCATACACCTGGATGGCGTCTGACGTTACCGTGACAAGGTTAGGTGTGGCGATGTAATACTCTGGAGATATGTGGACGAAGCCCATGTCCAGTGTTGGTAAACGGGGAACCTGGACATTCACATCAGTCAAATGATACGCCGATGGGTCTGAGCAAGGTCTACGTAGACTTACTGGGTCATTGTAATGCGTTACCCGGTAGTTCCCACCAGGCTGATTACTGATATACGACGAGAGTGCTGGCGGTGCAAGACGCGGCGAACCAAACGTGTACTGCGGCAGAATGTTAGCAGTTCTACCGGTCTTTACGGCATCTCAGTTGACGTACCATCGCAACAGTATATCCCGCATTTCTCAACTCCGCAGCACATATAGCCGCAACCGCAGCTCCCAGACTATGGCCCACCGAAACGATTCCATAGCTCGGATTAGCAGCAGCAGCGGCTGCAACCGCTGACATGACGACGTCGCTGACTTCGGTCCAAGATTCCCAGAAGCCTTTGTGGACGGTACAATTGTCGCAGAGGTCGCTGTCGACGGTCTCGAAAGTGAAGTCTGCGATCCAATTGGCAATGCTGACGGAACCTCGGAATGATACGACGATCAGTTCGTTGGTGCTGTCGACGGCTACGAAGCCGGTGCTATCGTATGGTATAGTGCTATTGGAGGTTAGTATATGCAAGATGCTGTGAAGGCGGAAGTTGAAAGAACAGCATGAAAGGAAAGGTTTTATAAAAGGTGCAGTATTGGAAAACAGTGAATCTTCAGGGGACAACTGCTGGCATACAGAACCAAGGTATGGAAAACTTACTTTTGGAACTCAGCAGTGGTGTTGGTGTCTGCAACCTCTACCAGTGGACAATTGCCTGTGTAACAACCGACTTTGGAACCTCCAGCAGACTTGTTCTCGTTGATAAAGCAATAAGCTGACGCCGCATATTGCTCCATCAGATTGAAAGTCGAGAGGAGGTCCGAGCTAACGGCTGGTATAAAGTGAGTCTCTGATCTCTTCAACCTACATCAACCAACATACCTCTCCTCTCAGCCATAGAGGGAGCAGCATTCACAAAAAACCCCAAAGCCAACACAAGAACAACGACTTTATCGAAGAAGACCATGACGGCTGTATACTTCTACCCGAGGACTAGCGATGCGAGCGAGAGAATGGGTACCTGCGTGCTGTCCCAGGTACGAACGGCACGCGGCCCCAGTACATATGTCTTCTGAACCCACGCCGACCGCAAGGCTCCTCACCTCCCCCAACATCTGCCTGAATGCATACTAAACCTCTTCCTCGCAGCGTGACTGCTCTCATCCTCGGCGACTACCACCCGCCGAAATGATCAATGAACCACCGGCAGCACGCCCAGGCGTCCCGCTGTTGGCGCCTCGGCCCAAGTGCCGGAAGACGCGCCTGTCTGGTGTAGCACTGCCTGCCAGCGCAGGGAGCACCATGTTCTGGAAGCCGGCTGGGCACGCGGAGGGTGTCGCGCTCGAGACCGACTTGCGCGTCTTGCATGGCGATAGGGTGGGTGGTGTTTGTGACCAGGAGATTGGCGATGGCAGGCCCGAGCCCAGCAACCCGTGGAAACGGAGCTAACTTAGGCGGTTATTAGCCGCGCAGGCAGACCGGCAATGAGGGTGTAAATAGACACGTCGCCGCGTCTAATCGGACTACTCCACATCGTTTTGCGACAACTTAACGTTAGGGTCTGCGGGGTGCGTTGGCGTGGTTGGTAGGGCGTGCAACCTTCTCGCTTCCGAGTCCGGGTTGGGAAGGTGATTGGGAGAGGCCGTTGCGACGGCTTGACTATCAGGAGTTCCTCGGTCTAACTGCTTGGCCAATCCTGGTCGAGTATCAGGTTGTAAGGGGAAATGGTATGCATCAGCTGGTCGACATGCACGTAAGGACTCGGACAGATTAGGTCTGCTCCGGAGCAGACCAACGATCTTTGAACGAGCTGCTGACGTGTGGTAGGCTGTTGTACCTGTTCTCTGAGGTGGCTACGGATGTCGGGACTCTCCGTGGCGAGCTAGGCATGTCACGCATGCATGAAGCGATGCAATGAGGCCTAAAGGTTCAAGCACGAGCATGTGAGAGGTGCACAGCAGAATACGCTGCTTTTGCAAGAAGCACAGTGAGAAATCGAAAAGGACTTTTGTCGAAAAAGCAATCTGAATAAATAAAGAACCATACGATATGTCATTCAAGATGATGGCATGCAATTCAAGCGATATCCGGGCCCAGCGGCGGGTCACCAGCTGCCATGTTGCATTGCCTAAACAGCCTGACCTCATCCTCTGCAAAAGCACCAACAACAGAGTGGATCACACCCTGATTGTTGAACAGCACTAGATCTCCCTCTTCCCAATCATGCGGATACACGTACTGCGGCGAGATGGCAGGTCGCTGCAGACGATATACGATGTCACGAACCTTCTCCAGATCGTTGATAATCGTGCCGTCCTTCAGGTGGATCTTGCGAACCGCAGATGGATGGACCTGGAGTGCTAGATCACCGGTGACAGGATTCTTCCAGCACATGGGCAGGATTTTGATTTTCTCCTCTTCGATGGGTGGGAGCTCTGAGGATGGAAGCTCTTTGCCTTCGGAGATCATGCCGAGACCAGTCGATCTGGACGCAGCGCTGCTCATCCAGATGTACGGATGAGGTGCGTACTCAGCCCGCGAAGTCCGTACGAACTCTTTGTCTTCTTCCGAGAGCAGGTCGTACATGCGGTAGCCAGACACAAACGCCGTTGTTCCAAGCGGTACGTCAAGCGTTTCGCCGGTACCGTCGTCGTAGCGGCAGGTCTGCCTTCTGCCCTTGGGCACACGTACCGCCAGCAGACTGGTCACCCGTGGCGGGTTGAGGTCGTAAAGCGCAGCGTCAATGTGCCATCGGTAGAACCGAGTGTAGTCCAGGTCCTCAGCCTCGGGAATCTTGGTCTTGTGGAAGGTCTTGTGGTGCGGATGCCTGAGTCGAATGTCTTCGAGACCCTCGTACGAATCGACGAAGCCGTTTCCTATCACTTGTACTTGGGGCTGGTGCGGAACAGTCTTCAAATCGGGGTGCAGGACGCTGCGCTTGGCGTCGAGCGTCTTTCCATGTCCGTACGTTTGCGCGCTTGGGTCGAAGCGACGAGTAAGCTCGTACTGAGCTTTCGGGGAAATGTTTGGGTGGCTCTTGACTACGACAACGTGGTTCTTGTACAGCGTGTCACGGACGAAGTCGAAATCATCCTCTGGACAATGTCAGTTCATTGCCGACTGCGCCAGATTGCCAGGTTTGCTTACCAAAGGAGGTTACCGATCCACGGAGTGCTCCCATATTGTAGTGTTCATCGTTGATCCCATTTACCGTCTTCAGCTTGACTTACCGGTGAGGTTCTCGATATCGAGACCTGTGATGATGGCGCCAAAGTCTACATCAGACCCAGCGGCTTTCGGGATCGGCTGGACAGACGGGGGAGCGATGGTTCCGGGCATTGTGAGTTCAGTGCGGGATCGGTACGGCGACAAGCAGCAGATGTAGAGCTGGAGAGATCTTGTATGATGGTGTTTCTTTATGTACTTGCTGCCGACAGTGGCGATAAAGACGTCGGGAGCTCCCTATCTGGCGGCAAGATGCGGAGGTGGCCGATGCCCGTCGGGAAAATAGAACCCCGCCCCCGCCGGTGATGATCCAATTCCATCTTGTCACCATGACTTGCAGAATATGTCCACGACTGCATACGTATTCCATCTCTTGATGTCGAGCAACAAAAGAGAATCGAAATCAGCGACAGCACATAATTCGAAAACAAAAGTCAAAAAGAATAATGGGCTCAACCGCGATTCGCTGTCATTTTCGTTAGTCCACCATCTCAGCTACGTTTCGAACCCAAGGTTTACACGTACAACGCGGGGCCTCTCACAAATCTAGGCTGTGGAACCCAAAGCGAGAATCATACCACTAGACCATTGAGCCGACATAAAGTATGCAAAGCCACTTTGTTGAATGTATGCAAGCGAGATGGGTTCATGAAGTGGATCCTGTGCGTGGACTGCGTTCAAGCGAGCAATTCCTACAAGTCTGTGCCACCAACACTATTTCGAAGAAACTACAACAATGAAGCACTCATCTGGATTTCTGGACAGAGATTTAATGTCTTTCCAGATCTATGATCTACGTCTGTGAAGGTTAGGCGAATTGTTAAGCTCCGATAATTACTTCTTGTCTTCCAAGTATCTCCACACTCATTCTACTTCTCCATCTATCCGATTTGAAGTCAAAGGATGCATGTGGAAAGACAAGATCGTTTCGTATATATTCCCGACTAGGAGCGCTAGTAATTTCAGTTAAGGGTCTTTCAAAATAACTATCGGAGAAGTAAATTAAGGTAAAAGAAATGGCTGGGTGCCGAGTACAATCTGGAAGGAGAGACCCAGCTGAATCAGCTCGTCAGCAATGAACAGTACTACTTAAATGATGATATTCACCACCGGGAATAACTCTACTACTCTCGACGATTGCCTCTACCGCCGGTATCGGAACTAAGCGGAGATAGATACCACCGCCGCGAAGTTAACACAAGTGAGGGCACACTGACTCTAGATATGTAGTCAGAAATGCATTGTACGCAGAGGTAAATGAGACTGCGGAACGTCTCCACTGGACCCTGTCTAAATTGGTTATTCGACTCCAGCGTTTTGCCCCGCTTCTCCAGACTTCAGGGTGTGAAGTGGAAAGAGTGTGTTGGGAGGGTGAAGCTCGTGCTTTATACCCATACTTACTTTCCGCAAGATGTCATCGCAGCCAGAATGATAGCGCCGAAGCCGGAAAGCAGGTTCGAAGATTTTGATTGGACACTAACATTACACCCGGCGCAGAGTCACGCGACTTGGAAGTCAGAATCTTGTCAGACAATTTAGTCGGTAAGATAGCAGCACCACTATGAATCTTGATCTCAGTCCGACTAAGCTACTCTCCGATTATGCGCGGGGTATATCATATCAGAAGCTATCAAGACGTTTGTAGGTATGAGATTTGGCTGGCCGAATTTCTTGGAGCAGAAAAAGTCGCCTATCTGTTCACACAACATGACTTCAAAATAGTCCTTCTAAATCTCCTAACATCACTACGCATTCAAAAGTATTCTATGGTCACGAAGCCTCAAAAATACACCTAAGTAACTTTGGACTGATTCGGAGCTAATTGAAAATTTGACTTTGTGTAAACAAAGGGCAAACAAAAGGTAAACAAAGCGCCGTCTCAACTTGTCAAAAATGAAACCTTCGAATCTCTGGCTCGAAATTGGGCTACAGGCTGTTGCGGGCGCGTTAAGACTGCACATAAAGTTTGGGACTGGACGAGCCAGCCTTGGATATACTGTACTACCTCAGATTGGAAGGTTGCGCATTTTGCCTGCGAAATCCGCACCAAGTACCGCGCAGAAACCTAACTCATCACTGACAAAGCAAAACCAGAATGAGAAGATGAAATCCATTAAGTGCTTCAGAGAAGTAGAAGCGATGTGATGGAGCAGTGGATACAGAACCTGTAATATGCCTCCGCTGGATTATGTACCTGGAAAATCTACAGACGCCATGAATCAACCAAGCTGTCTGGTTCCGCCTCCTTGTCCAGACTGGTATTGCTCTACCGAAAACCGTGTCCAACACTTCCGTAAGAGATTCATAGCTTGGCAGAACCTCCATTGTCCTCCTTCATAGCTAGATCGACTTCTTTCTCCGCATCGTACCCATAAAGCCACGGCTGAACCTCGGGACATGTCCTGTACATCAATCAGACCACGTAACAACATATCGGATCGGATACTATTGTACTCACCACCTACTCGGAAACGGGCAACCTATTTCCTGTCCTAGATAAGACATGAACAGCTCATCTCGCTTCACCTGCTCCGGTCCATCTTCCATATGAAAGTCATGTCTCTGCGAAACTTATTACGATCTCGACCCAGTCCACATTTTCGACGCATAGCTTACCTGCTTGAATGTCTCGCGAGCAATCGCTTCACCGCGTACTTTTCGTAGCTTCTGGAAGAGATGAAGGCGATGGCTTAGAGACGAGCGCGAATCCAGATTCGAAAGGACCCTTCCGAGAACGGCGCCGTCTTCGATTGCCGAGTTTGCTCCTTGGGCAAGGTAGGGTAGCATTGGGTGTGATGCGTCTCCACTGCTGCCGTCAATATGCGATACATGATCATAACAAAAGGGGTGATCGCATACATCATAACGAAGTTCCCCTTCTCACTAATCCAGGAATCTAATTCGGGACCTGTTCAGAATGGCGTCAGCGGGATCTCATACAGGTTGAACGTGAACATACGGTGCATAAGCTTCCACTTATCGACCGAATTGACGCAGTCCAGAAACCTCGTCAACCTGTCATCACAGATTTAGTGATTGCACGAGGAGAGTTTCCTGGTCTCGGAACTCGTACACTGGATCCCAACCATCAAAGAGCTTCTTCATCTCATCCACAGAGCCTTTCTGCCTCGATACCGCATCCGGAAGGTCATCAGGGACGAGTAGTACGATGTTGTACATAGTACCTCCGCGCATTGAATACGCAACGACATGACTATTACATTAGTCGATACTTCGCCGTAGGTCTTGGGTTGCTAACCTTTTCGGTCCAATCCAGAAATGAAGTTCTGGCTCCGAAACCCATTTCCGAAGTTCTGGGTCAGAGATCTGGTCTATATGCAGAACAATCCTGTACGCTAGATCCCCGGTGGGCAAGGGTGCATCTTTCTTCCCGAGGAATGATTCTCGACACGCCGACCAGAGGCCGTCAGCCGCGACAACCAGATCAGCGGTGAAGACCTTCCCATCTCTTGTGCAGGCTCTAGCACGCGCAGATTCGAGGTCCAGGGACACAACCTTTTGGTTGAGCAGAAGTTTGACGCCTAAGGTCTTCGCTCGTTGAACAAGTGCATGTTGCAAATCCATGCGATGCAAATCGGCGAATGGCGCTCCATATTTGGTCCGCATTTGGACGTCATAGTTCTCTTGCTTGGCCAAAGTCTTTCCAGTGTATCCATGAACGGTAACATGTGCTGGTTCAGAAGCCTGCGTCTTGAGCACGTCGTACACTCCCCATGCTTGAAGTAGGCGGGAAGAGTTGGGGGTAATCTGCAGTCCTGCGCCAACCTGCGTACAGCATCAGCATTGCATTCCCAAACCCTCGACTTCATTTACACACCTCTGCAAGCTCTTTCGCACTCTCAAGGATGGTGACTCTATGCCCAGACAAGGCACATTGTATAGCAGTCGCAAGGCCTCCGAGACCAGCACCAACGATCAGCACATCAAGCTTCACGTCCTCATCTTTCTTGCTATCCATCATCTTGGAAAAGGAGAAGCCCATTGTAGCGAATGGACGGCGGGCCACATCGTTTCCAGAGGCAAAGACGGACTCATTCGCTGACGTCGCCAGTGGCACAATTATATGAGATTGTCTCCGGCGGACCGCTGGCAGACACTCGGCTTACGAGATGACGGAATTCACTTCCACCTCGTTGCCGATTGAAGGGCTGCATGTTCAGGCTCGGCTGTTCCGGTCGCAAGCTTGATCAGGCGGGTCTCGTCGTGCAGTGTTGCTGCAAGTGCTGCAGCATCGCGCGATAGTGCGGAGGTTGCGGAGGGGTTTGTCGGAATTGCCGAGGCTTGCAACTGTTCCTTTTTCGCTCTCCGAGGGGCATCGATTTGGAGCACTCAACACCACACAAACCCCAAGATCTATCCCATGGCCTTTGCATAACACAACGCGAGTACCTGCCTCGCTTGCATTTGAGGAGTCGATGCTCACCTCAACATATCTGCTACTGTTCTCCTTGCGCCGTACCTGTGCTCTCTCACGTGATCATCATCATAACCAGGATGAGAGGACTCAGGAAAGACGTGGACAGTAGTTATTCTTCGGCCGCCATAGCCATAACGGGGAATATGTGCAGATAGGTCAACTTCATTGACAGCCCGTTCGTTCTTCCATGGGTCTAGAACGTGCAATGGATTACCGGTATCTCAGATGCGTCTCTTCATGATTACATCAGATCGGCTACTCATGCCAATCACGCTCGCAGTGGTTCTTGGAGCTGAATCTTCGAACTTGGGCCCCAACTCAGAAGCTCTCGTTTGCTATCTATAGCTACTGAATAGTATAGTTTTCGGATGACTAACGAAGGTAGCCATACCGCCACCGGGTCCTCGTGATCCTGAAATGGAACAGGCTGAGACGGCATGGGGTGGGGGCCAAGGCTTACAACCTTCACGACTACTTGCTCAGCTTTGGCATCATCAGACAAAAAGTGCCAGGAATATCTGCCGCAGTCAACTCATTTGATCAGCAGATCTCAAGTTCTATGAACCATGGCAGAAGTGGCTGAAAGTCATGACAGTGCCGCCACGGAGCAACCATCACCTGCAGAGCAGAATTTTGATCCATCTTCCCTGGTGGGAAAAACAATACACAGCGCATATTGTGATGCATGTGGGAAGTATCCGATCGTCGGTGTGCGTTGGCGTTGCATAGATTGTCCTGACGAAGATCTTTGTAACGACTGCAAGGCCGCAGGCAAGATATCAGATCACAACTTTCGACCCATCCATATCGGGAACGCATATGTCTGCGGGAATTGCAGCAGAATCCACCCAATCGAAAACATACTGTCCGATGCGCAGGATCCCACAGCACGCCATCTGAAGAACAACTATTCCAGTTATGAAAAGCTGAATCCCGAGAAGCGTGAGATACGCTTAGTATCCGTACTTCCAGGCGAAAGAGACGACCCTATCTACTGCATCGCCGCGAAAATCCCCTCGCCCTGGAACAGATGTCCGTACCAGGCGCTTTCATACTGTTGGGGCGACATCTATGATACCAAGTTCATCGCTCTAAGCCACATCAAGTGGAAGGACGATGATCAGCCTGGCGATATCGGCCATATTGGGGATGCGGAACCTTTTCGCATAACGGCCAGTCTGGAAGCTGCTCTGAGAGCTTTGAGGCTCACGAAAGAAGAGAGTACTCAAGAGAATAGACAAGTTTGGTTTTGGATAGACGCTCTTAGTATCAACCAGGGTGACATGGAGGAGCGCCATAACCAGGTCGCAATCATGCGCGACATTTACTCTGAAGCCTGGGGTGTCTACATCTGGCTTGGCACAGATCCAAACAATGCAGATTCCTTGATCATGATGTATGGAATCCTGGGCGCTGCCCGCGCCGCTTTCGGGGACGATGCCGACTTGTCGAGTCTGAATCAGAAGCAATTTGATTCGTTGAGCACATTAACTGGGACTGTCGGCGGCGTTCAAATCAACCCTGCGACCATTATGGCCGCCCTATCCAAGTTCTTCAGCAACCCTTGGTTCAAGAGGGTCTGGGTGGTACAAGAAGTGTTCAACTCCAAGAGAGGGAGAGTCGCATGTGGCCATGAAGGATCCCTCCTCTTTCTAACATGGGAGATGTTGGCTTTGGCCCATCAGTTTTTCCTTCGCATGTTTGTTGAAGCCCCATCGAAGAACTACGAGAAGATGCCCGATCTGTGGAAGTCAATTCAAACCGGCATTACCAGTCCTGAAAGTTCAACACAGGATCTGCAATCATGCACACAAAGCCGACCGAGATTGGAGCTCCTGGAACTTTTCCGAAAGGTGTGCTGGGACTTCCATGCCACTGATCCGAGGGACAAAATTTTCGCACTGCTTGGACTTGCCAGGGAAACCGTTAACGGCATACCTCCAGCTCTGTCGCCGAGATACGACCTCTCAGCCAGCGAGGTTTTTACCAATTTTACGAGGTGGTGCATACTCCAGTATCGGAATCTTGACGTTCTCAGCGCGGTAAACGAAACTGCTCGAGTGACCTGTGCCAACCTCTGTTGCAACCCTGGCCCATTCGGAAATCCAGATCATCCTACATGGGCTCTGTGGCACGTTGGGAAGTCAGGCTGGGCGCGTGGAAACCTCACTGAAGTTCGCCCATTCCAGATCGCGACACACCGAAGCATTGATATTGCACTAATCGACGCCCTGCAAGATCCGACAATCCTTTCGTTGCGTGGAATCTGTATTGGGACTATCAAGGTCCTCAATTGTTTTCCGTTCAGGAAAGGCTTTATCACAGAAGACGTCGTCAACATGAATGAGCTACAGATATTCGAGCCGGTGACCGGGGATTACCAACGAGGCGCATTTCCTGGAATATGGGGTTACCTTAGTGGGCCATCAAGCGAGTTCCTTGAGCTTTCGGGAAGCGAATCATTATACCACACTGACGAAGACCTGTTCGAAGCATATCTGGAAACACTCATGTGCATGCCCGAAAAACCAGCTCTCCCCTTAGAAGAAAGCTCATTTGGACGAAATGCAGTTGTAGGAAAAAGGCTCTGGGAAGACCCAGACTTCGCCACACAGCTCGTGTCATATTGGAAAGAACAAGAAATCGATCCGGACATGCAATCCATACCAATGCGCGTCCGAAAGTATCTCGAGACCTTCGTGGACAAGATGATACCACATCTCGTGTTTCTCTTCTCATCGCAATTCCAATGCTGTGGTCGCTGTTTCTTCATCTCAACGGAAGGACAATTGGGTCTTTGTCCTCCTAGCACGAGGGTCGATGATGTTATTGTTGCGCTCTGGGGGGGTCGTGTTCCGTTTGTGCTGCGGCCGAGAGAAGCGGGGAAGAATGGTGACGAACCTGGTGTTGGTGGATGGGAGTTCGTTGGGGAATGCTACCTCCATGGTCGCATGGAAGGGAACTCGGTTGACGAACGACTTGCTGCCGGGGTATCTGAACAGGTTTTTGACATTCGATAGGAGCTGCGGTGGTGGGACCGCCGGAGATGATTGCAATGAATTACCCCAAACACAAAATCTCCCCCGCAAGTAAGTTAGTCGCGTCATGGTCGGGAGCGTCTAAATCAAATCCCACTGTCCGGCGAATGACTATGAATAAAACACTTCCAGCGCGCGACGACTACAAATCAGAGATTTGTTTCTACATAAATTGTTTTATTAGCTTCCCTCAGTTGCATATATCCCGCCGCGACTCGCCTTGTCGGCATAACGAGCGCATAAGCGACTGGATTTACTTCGCGTACATAAATCCAAGGGAGGATGGCAATAAAACCGTAATTCTAGTTTCTACAGTCCCAAAAAATTGCCTGTCGCCACGATGACGTTAGCCAAGCTAGGTAGAGGCGGACACATGTTACTTGGCCTTCCTAGGCCTATCTCTTACGGTATATTCGAAAAACTTTATTAGTGTAAGTGAATAGAATTACATTGAAGATAGCGAAGAATTTGACCGATAGGATTAATTCTATTGATTAAATTTTTTACCAAGGCTCAGCTCATACGATGTCGTACATCTTAGCGGATCTATGCATAGGTAGGGTAGTCATCAAATCATGAGTTACCTAAGCACATGACTCACTGAAATAATTAGTATTACTCTACAGACCACACCTCCGATAGAAGCGTAATAAAGAAGACTCTAATGGGGCTTGATTTAACTTGAGCAAACTTGTTCGGCCATCGTACAAGATTCTTTAGGAAAACAAAGAAATACCAAAAACACTAAAGCATTAAATAGCAGCAAGAGCTCAAGTCATATAATGATCGCATAGTAGTAGCGGCAATGACGATGCATGCCAAAGAATGTTGAACTTCTGATTACTAGTCTCTCCATTTCATTGTCTTTGAGAACGCCCCATCCGCCTCCGGCAGTATCCAGGCGCTGGTAGCAGACCTCGCTTTCCCCGCGAATCTCTCTTTGTCTTAATCTCCATGTTATTTATAAATGCTAATCGCTTGAAGTTTACCTCTGCCCGCTTACTCCAGACTTTGATTCCACACCCGTGTACTCCCAGACTGACTGCATTCGCACGGCTTCTTCTCCACATCTGATCATCCTTATCCAATCCATACATTCAAAATTCCAAACATGCCCGCCAACACAAGAAACCACAAGCAGGATGAAATAGAGAGAGATTTCAGAATGGGAGAACACGATCACAGGGAAGGCCACAATCACAGCAAAGGCCCCGTGCGTAGAATTGTACGTGGGCAAGTTGTGTGGATGCGTGACGCGGCCGGCAAAGAAAAATCCTTTGAAACGAACCGCGTGAATAAGGACAGGAGAAAGACTCTGACGGCGGGAGATCCCGCGCACCTTGCGAGAATGGAAGCAGTAAGGAGACAGCAACTCCGCAATGAACGCAAAGATCCGGATATTGATGATCGCCAAAAGTCTCGAGAGAGTCGAACGCAACAGGTAGATCACCAAAATCGAACTCGACAAATGGATAATCAAACGCGACAAATGGATAATCGAACCCGACAGATGGACAGACAACGCTACCATACTCGACAGACAGTTGGACCTACCACTCGTAAGAGGAAGGCAATACATGATGAAGAGACTAGATCCCCCTCACCCAAGCGAAGATTGCGAAGAGATTTTCAAAAACAAGAGAATAGAGGGACTCTCTGTCGAAGAAGCAAGGCCCGAGAACGAACTCGCTCAAATCGTAATCTGACCCGCGTCTTTCAATCAGTGCTGCCCACTGGGGTTATTGGTGATCAAGAGCCCGAAGTGGCTCCGATTGGTACTCAATAACGCCCAGTGTCCCTCTTTGGCTCTCAGTGGTCCCCAGTGTCCTCATCCGCACCCATTAGACCGCTGGCCCTGGTGGCTTCCAGTGGCAGTCATCAGTGGATCCAGTAGCTCCGGTGGTAGAAGGTGTTTGAAAGTAGCCCCAGTGATAAGGGTAGTCGCCACTGGCCGTCCCTAGCCGTCTCAGGCGCCTGTTGAGAATTTATCCAGGATCAACAGACCCATTACTGAACCCTGGAAACTATTCAACAACCTTCTCTTGAGCCACCATGATATAATCAGACATATCATTGAACACACGTTCCAGCTGTCTAAACTCCACTCCCTGTTCCTGGGTGCGAGAATCACGGCTCCAGACCAAACACTTCTTGACAATGTCACGATAGGGTAGACCCATCTCTCGAGTCAAAGAAGCCAGTTCATCTAATGCTGTGCGCTTTCGTGTCGCCAAGCTACTTTGATCGACGTCTAGACTCCATTCAGAATGGAACTTCCACAGACCAACTTGATGTAGCAGCAGGCCGAGTGAGAAGACGGCGTTATTAGAGGCGAAGCGTATCCCAGGAATATTGGTACTGATGGGCCTCGGGCGACTTCCGATTCCAAAGTCCAGGTACGGGCTGAGTATCCAATCTCCGGCCAGTGGCGGTTCTTGTTCTGTAGATATCCTGTAATAAACGTAGTCGTTGGTTGTCGGGTATACCTTCTTGTGGAGGTTAGCGGATATGGCGTAAGAATAGGCCAGCAATGCTGCGAGGTGCGCTGATAGAAGATGTTCTTTATGGCCTGATTCCTTCAGTACATCCGACAGTGTTAAGAATCTGAACCAGTTGTTGGAAGAGTCCCGAGAGACCTTCACTGTGTCGTCGTGACCAACAGATCCAAGCTGCTTCCAGAGAGAATCTAAGTGATCCAATGACATGGGATCATCCTGAGATGGGTTGGCACTGAGAAGACTTGCTATGTCGTTCAGACCCGACAATGATCCGGTACTGTGGTAGGAACTGTCGCCCGATTCTTCCACATATATGTACTGATTATCTTGCGGATTCTGGCACTTATGAGGTAAATAAGCCTGCAAGAAGTGGACTCGTGCATCGTCGTCGAACTCCATTTGCTCTTTGGTCTGATTGTCGAGTTCGATTTTCAAGGAGAATCGGACCGGATTGCTTGATCTATTCGATGCCCGAAGTTGGTGGTGCAAGCGCTCCAGGTTTTGAGCACCGGAAGTTACGCAAGAGGATTGGATGGGTTTTTGGCCGGGTAGATGGAAGCTCAGGTCATGAGAGGGGCTAAGTTGGATGATTGTGAGAAAAAAGTCGTTATGCCCCTTAAGCTCTCGAATCATATTATCCAGCTTTTCTTTGCGATGGTCCACCCAAGCAATACGGTCCATGAGCTTGGCCGAGCCTTGCATACGTTGATCTGCTTCGTGCATGGTGACCGACACATCGTCTAGCTCCGTCGGTTGCGTTAACACCAAGCTGCTTTCGGCCTGTTCTTGGCTCGATGTAGTTGTCGTCGGTGATGATGGATGTGAGGTAGACATTGAGGATGTGCGTGAGCGTGGATTTGGTGAACGTGGTGGGTGGAGGCTTAGATGACTTCCGAACCACCTCCGTTGTCTTTTTCGGCGTTCACGGATCCGATCCTCCGACAAAGGCATTGGCTCGTTCACGCGTATTGTGGGTGTGTTAATCTCATCAGACATCGGTCTCGTAACATTAGTGTCATTATCATCTAGGTCGCCTGTTCCTAAGTCAGCTTTTTCAGTTGGCTCAACGAATTCAGGAGTAGATAGACAGCAGGAGCTCTGATGTGGCCAAGGAAGAATCCATTGTACAAAGAGGATTGAACACTATGTGTACTTACCATTTAGGCCTTGATACTTGGCTTGAATTTCATGGCAAGCTGCAAAGATATCTCTCATCAGAGCCAACCTCCGCTCGACATCCTTTACCAACTCATCGTCTCGATAGCCTCTATACTTCATCGCCTGATCAGTACAGATGGACTCGAAGGCACGGAGCCTTGCCATCTCTCCTCGAAGTTTCAGAGCCAGAGTATTGTAATCAATTCCGAACCGTCTTGTGTCTTTGTAGAAGCGACATGCAGCTCGGCATTGCTTGACACCCTCCATGACAACAGGCAATACTCCGAAAGCGAGACCGGCAGCTTCCATACTGAGGACGAGTCAGAGGGATAGCTTTGGCTGATGCTTGAGATGAGTTCCTGCAATAAATAACATAAGCCTAGGCCAGGATTGGTGTTGACTCAAGATGAGTATGTGCGTACCTATCAATAAGCGCCAATCCCGTTGGCCTCGATGTCCCCTGTATTCGAGCAACAAGAGAGAAGCCTCAGCTGTTGAAACTGGACAGGCGTGCTTCTCGTATTCGTGCGTCCAGCCAAGTTCTCGAATAATTCCTGAGAGTCTGCGGCTCTGGTAACGTAGCTGTTGAGGCCGAGTGTAGGTTTCGCAAGGCTGGACCGCGAGAGAAAAAGATGGTGAGAAATATAAGCGTAGAATGATTTCCGCTGCCTCGAGATAAGTCTTGTAGCCATTGCCGTGGGCAGACGTATGCATGCTGCAGAATGCCTAGCTGGCTGTGGGCGCCTTTCAGCCTCACGGCGGATGCCTTCGAAGGGCACGGAGGGCTCGGTTTGGCCCGCTGCGCCCGCTGGCTGCGGTCTGACACGTTATTCCATCTGAAGTCCATAGGCTTGCACAATAAGCTGATTCCCTCATGTTATTCTTGGCGTATCGGGACTATCCTCTCTTCCCTGCGGAGTCAGATTGCTTTTGCTGATTTGACGCTCTCGATGAGCCATCGAGGACTAGTTAGCAGGCATGGACTCGGCAAAGCCTTGCTGGGATAGCATCCTGTTCGCCGAAAGGAGTAGCATTTCCGAACTCGCTATACATGGGTCCTTCAAGCTCGGGAACAGACCTTTTCGCAGTTCTTGTGCGATAGTCCGTACTCATCAGGGACAAGCATGTTCGTCATATCTCGTGCCTTACAGGCATAGTGGAATGAATCAGATGCAATGGACTAGAGTTACAGTCACACGTCTTGAGAGGAAAGGCATGCGTCAGAGAAGCAGTCGTGCTCGTGATTTCGTCAAGGGTGAGGCTGACATTGTGGTTGCTCGAGGCTGTGCCCGCAACGCCCCTTGTCGTCTGCCTTGCACGCCACGAGTAAGCACTGCCTCGATCTCGTATTGATGCCTAGAAGAAGGCAGAGAAAGGCAGATAACTGCCTTTGTGCAGTCAGTCTCTTGGGGCGCACCTGAGTTGATGCGTCGGATCTCGCAACATTACACTGCTCCCTGCAGCGCCGTATCCGCCTTAGTATATCTGTCGCCCTGTCCGGATACTTCTGGGTCCTTCGTTGACGTGATCCGTTTCTACAGCTCTAGTTATACCATAGGAATCTTTACTAGATCACTCCGACTGAGACATTGGCAGTAATCACCGTGCCCAATTCTCAACAGCGATAATATTCACGATGCATTTCCCTGGAAGCGAGCAGGACTCAACCTACTCCCATGATGGATTCCGATTAGTACGGCAAGGAACCGCTCCGCCGGGGTATTCAGAAAATCCACCGAAATGCAACAACAATCTCGAGCCAGTCCGCGAAGTTTCGCCCTCGATGAACGAGCAACCCCCGATCCAAAGTCTCTACGAATGCTGCTCGTCGGCATTGCACGTCGTCTCATCGATGCAGCGAGATAACCCTGACACAACGAAACTCTATCAACGAACTTCGATGCGCCTCGCAGTATGGGGACTGGGGCTCTTTGATCCACAAGTCGCTCTCGACAAGATACTACCGGAATCCTCTGCGGGCCAGAGCAGGGACGAAGGAAAGACCTACTTCCGCGAGCATGTCATGGGAACCTTAGCCGAGATTGCCGCTACACTCGACTTCCTCCTCTGCTCCGTAGAGGGTGACGAATATGATGAGACGCTTGATCAACTGTTGGTCTGCATAGCACAACCTCCTGAAATACGAGACATCGTCGCCGAAGATCCGGGCTTCCTTCAGGCAGATGCCGACGAGAAATGGACTTGGGACCGCCTGTATGGAAAGTGTGGAGAATACCTGGGTAGCCTGGTGGAGTGTCTCTTTGACGTACTTCCGAGCATAGGTACTCTACGAGAACAGTACTCCGTTGAGACGACGAACCGCAGAAAGACCAGCCAAAGACAACAGCAGGTAGATCTGAGGGGCCTTGAAGAGGAACTCTCTTCCGACGACAACGCTTTGGTATATCCATCCGAACATCCAGGAACATCCGAAATTCTGGAACGTGATGTCAAACAGGCCAACAAGCTTGCATACTCTCAGACGGATCTGCCTGGACAGCACAGGCACTCATTGCAACAAGAAGCAGCCCGACTCGACCAATGGAAGCGAAGGTATACATCGGAAGCGAAGTGTCCATTCTCTGTCCAGAGCGCCGACGAGAAACGACATCTGAATGAAATGTTGATGCGCCTTGGGCTCGTACTCGGTGAGTTTTCTCCAGCGTGATTACCAGACAGCGAAACGAGCTAGACGCCAAATTCTCAAATGGTCGATATTCTCTGACGCTGCGACAGATGAATCACTTGGGCCCAGTCGATCAGGCAAGAGCCTTCTTGAGCTAGATACGAAACAGGCCCTGCGACAGATTCCCTCTCAGAGAGTTGTGCCGGATGTTGGGATCAAACCAAAAGATTCGCTGTACGCTCTGAACGTATTGAAGACGACTAACGACCAACTAGACAAGATGCAATTCAGCTTCGGAACACCGTCGAGATACTTGACTTAGAAGCGACCTTCTCTTCGTTGTAACCAATTCCTTTACAACGGTTGGATGTCAACAAAAGCAGTCAAAGACTGGAGGTTAGTCGACTATTGGAGCAGCGGTGTTCGGAGTACGGAGATTGGAGCGATGGTGTTGCGATTATTGGTAGATAACGTTAGCACTAGCTTAGTCACGTAGTAGCTCTGGCTAGATAGCTCCGCCTAGCCAGAGGCTCCCACACCTCATCCATACATCTACACACATAGCTTTACGCCTTGGATCCATCACCAGAGCCTCTGTGCCACCATCAGTGCCTTCTCCACCAGTGCCACCCTCGCTCCCAAGACAGATAACAAGTACCTGAACTGGCTGCTGTTGTACAGTGTTCATGTAGTACTACGTCAAATGGAAGCAACTTTTAATGAAGACGGGAGTGATGAGAGTACGAACACGAATGACCCACCTAAGTTGACTTAGGGCCTGCCTGACTAATTTGATGGCAGTTTTGCACGAGTCATCCTGATACCCCACGTCGATAGCGTCCGGACACTAACTCCCTCCGATCGTTTTCAACCGTTTAACTCTCTTGCATGGGATTACCAAATACACCCTTACGTGTGACTGATACTCCGGATAGCAGTATGGGGCAGACGATCTGCTTCAGCGTACAACTGCCAGATACCGCCTAGTCGAGGAACGGGCCATCGCGGCATCCTCCATGCTCGGACGTTTCTGCACGCGTCCGCTCTCTGGCTTATCTGTGTCCAGCTTCACAGATCGGCTGTTGTGCTACTCAGCTGCTCAGGGATACATGATAGATATCATGGTGAGCCTATCCTGAGTTTTGAAGTTTTAATTGACATTCCTGACCATGCTTTCCCTAGGTCGAACCGCTTTCGCCCTGATCGCTACGCTCGCGTGCTTCCAGACGGGTTGCTCTGCTTATGCCTTCGAGCCCCATGAGGGCAAGCAATGTCGCCGGACTACTGTCGCAGTCCTTGGTGCCGGTACTGCGGGTATCACAGCCGCCCAAGCATTATCGAACGCGTCCATCTCCGATTTCCTCATTGTCGAGTATAACGACCATATCGGAGGTCGCGTAGCGCATACGGATTTCGGAACGAAGGATGATGGTTCGCCATACGTCGTGGAGCTTGGTGCGAACTGGGTTCAGGGACTGGGAACAGCGGGAGGGCCAGAGAATCCCATCTGGACCTTCGCGAAGAAATGGAATGTTACGAATACCTACTCGAATTACAGCTCCATTTTGACGTATAATGAGACTGGCGCGGTGGATTATACGGATCTCCTGGATGACTTTGAGGACGCATATGCGGTCGCGGAACAGAATGCTGGATACATCTTGACCGAGAACCTTCAAGATCGGTCAACAAGAGCAGGCTTCAGTCTTGCGGGTTGGAAGCCAAAACACAACATGGCTATGCAAGCTGTCGAGTGGTGGTGCGTTAAGATACTACCTCAAATCCTTTTTCGAAAGGATACCGCATGCTGACGTATCTCATACAGGGAGTGGGACTGGGAGACTGCTTGGACACCCGAGGAAAGCTCGTTCGAGTTCGGGATCACAGGGTACAACGCGACCTTCTATCAATTCAGCGAAGACAACAACTATGTCTGGGACCAGCGTGGTTTCAACACCTGGATCATAGGCCAAGCCAGCACATATTTAAAGCCAAACGACTCCCGCCTACTCCTGAACACAGTCGTCAAAAACATCAGCTATTCCGACAGTGGTGTGACCATCTACAACGAGGACGGCAGCTGCATTAGCGCCGCATACGCCATCTGCACCTTCTCGCTGGGTGTACTACAGAATGATGTCGTCGAATTCACCCCCGCCTTACCCGACTGGAAGCAGACCGCGATCGAGATGTTCCAAATGGGAACATACACGAAAATTTTCCTGCAATTCAATGAAACGTTCTGGGACCCAGACACCCAGTTCTTCCTCTACGCTTCGCCGACAACTCGCGGCTACTATCCCGTCTGGCAGTCCCTGTCGACCCCAGGCTTCATCCCCGGATCCAACATCATCTTCGTGACGGTCGTCGAGGACGAAAGCCACCGCATCGAAAAGCAGTCCGACGAGCAGACCAAAGCAGAAGTCATGGAAGTCCTGCGGCAAATGTTCCCCGACAAATGCATCCCTGAACCCATCGACTTCATGTATCCCCGCTGGAGTCTGGAGCCATGGGCGCACGGCAGCTACTCGAACTGGCCAACTGGGACTACGCTCGAGATGCACCAGAATCTGCGTGCGAATGTGGAGAGGCTTTGGTTCGCTGGCGAGGCCTTGTCCGCGGAGTACTTCGGCTTCCTGCAGGGCGCATGGTTCGAGGGCAGAGAGGCGGGCGAGAGAATCGCAGGTTTGCTGGGCAAGGGGTGTGTTGATGCTGATGCGGAGGGTAATAAGACGGGTGCTTGTGGGGCGCAGAAACGATACGAGGTACTACATGGCACGACTGAGGACAGTGAGTACGATGTCGCCAACGGATGGCCAGTTAGCACTTTCTTGACCTATGGGGATGTCTAGAAGCTAGCATGAATCCCTATTTCTCTGTTCTTCCAGACATGTGTTTTGGTCGTTTCTACAATTTTCTCACATGCGGGACCATCCGTGGCTTGAGTAACCATAAGCACTTATCATAAGCAGAGGGATTCACCTCGATAACAACCCCGCAACTCGTTGAAGGATCAAGCATATCGATCAGGGAACAAGTAACTAGACGCTTACTCAGACTCGGAGAATGACCACGATATAAGAGCAGTGTGGCATGGCGAGGGCTCAGAGAGTCTCCTTTCTACAAGCCCGATACCAAAAGACCATCCAAGATAGTCACGAAAATGGCGGAACTCCCACCCCGCTCAACGATCCTCGTCACCGGCGCAAACGGCTACATCGCCAGCACCATAATCCAAGCCTTCATCCACGCAAACCACAAAGTCATCGGCACCGTCCGGGACAGCAAAAAGTCCGCCTGGCTAAACCACCACTTCCCCGCATCTCACTTCCAACTCCACGAACTGCCCTCCCTCAGCGACCACTCAGGCTACGAATCCGCCATCTCGAAGCACAAACCGACCGCCGTTGTCCTCACAACCTTCGCCACCAAATTCGAAGAAACGGATCCAGACGCCTACATCCCCACCGCCATCAAGGAGGTCCTCGCGCCGTTGGAAGTGGCAGCCAGGCACCCGGATGCGGTCAAGAGCGTCACGGTGACTGGCTCCGCCTGGTCCGTCTTCACGCCCAAAGCAGACGTGCCGAGGAAACTGACGACGGAGACCTGGAACGAGGACTGTGTGGCCGAAGCCTACGCGCCCGCCTTCGCTGACCCGTTCAGGCGCGGTCTCGCCGTCCTCATGGCGTGTAAAACGAAGCTCGAGCAAGCGGCCTGGCGGTACGTCCGCGAGACTAACCCCGGTTTCAGATTCAATGTCGTGCAGATCGAAAGCGCGTTCGGGCCGCCTGTGGCGCCGGTGCATCAGGGCGCCCCCAGCACGGCTGGCATGCTGAAGATGCTGTTTCATGGGCAGAATCTGGATTTTGTCTACGCTGTTTGCGCGCCGCAGTGGTATGTGGATGTGAGGGATGGGGCGTTGTTGCACGTGGCGTGTGCCACCAGGGGGGATGTGGATCGGGAACGGGTGTTTGGGTTCGCGGGGAGGTATTCGTGGGGGGAGGTTTTGGGGTTGATGGAGGAACTGTATCCCGGGAGGGAGATGGTGGAGAGGAGGGAGGGGGAGGGCGTGGATATGAGTGAGGTGCCGAATGAGCGGGCGTTGGAACTTTTGAAGGGGATGGGGAGGCATGAGTGGATCGGGTTGAGAGAGACTGTCAAGGATACGGTGGACGGCTTTTTGGGACTTGAGGGATCAAAGTCTGGGGGCGATGCTTTTGGTTTTTATTCCAAATGAGGGATATCTGTTGGAAGCTTATGATCCCCTCTCCGTACAGCGGAGGGTATCAGATCTCCACAAACACAACACCCTGCTTGTTAACCAACTTCAAATTCCTGTCCCTACCACTGACACTGGCAGCAACCACCACCCCATCATCATCCCATTCGAAATCAACTTGTCCCCCTCCCCTCAACCTCAACCCCTTCACGCTACCACCACCCCATCGACTAGGAATGGCCCCTCCCACCACCACCACCTCACTCCCCGGCAAGTCCACAACCAGCATCCCCAACACAGCCCCCGCAACTCCAAAATTCGCATCAATCTGAAACGGCCCACTACTCCACGGACCATAAGTGCTCAACCCGTTCCCCGCAAAGTTCCTCCCAACCGCATACCGCAACTCCCCATCCGCCTCGTCCGTATTATTCAGCCTCGCCCAGCACGCAGCCCGCCACATCTTCTCCCAGCCCGAGTCCGCGTCTGCGCCCGTGCCATTGCCGCGGCTGTACAGGGACGTGGCGATGGCGGATTGGATGGTAGTGTTTGCGTAACCGTTTGCGAGGCCCGCGATGCTGTAGCCGGGGAACCAGCCGTAGAGGTTGGAGAGGTGGCGGTGGGTGTCGTTGGGGAAGTCGTAGCCGTAGCCATCCGGGAGCTTCCACTCTTTGATGCTGCCGAAGGAGGAGAGGTGGATGCCGGTGTCGAGGTGGGCCAGCGCACTTTCGACTTTCGATACAAAGGCGGTGTCGGTTTCAATGCCTAGGTCCCGGGCGTACAGGATGTAGGTGAAGAGTTGCTGGATCAGTTGCTGGTAGTGCGTGCAGCCGAAGGTGGTGGGGCCGTGTTCGGGACTGTTGCATGGGTTTACGACGAGTGTGGAGTCGTTGAAAAAGGCATCCGGGACGAGTTGGGAGAGCCAGAATCGGGCGTGGCCTTTGATCAGTGGATACCCCTGGTCCCTGAACCATTTGATATCTTGGGAGTATTCGAAGTGGTCCCAGACGTGTTGCATCATCCAGGCTGCGGCCGCAGGATCTGGGGGCGTTAGTATGATTTAACTCTGGGTAATCGGGAACTCACAGTTCGCCCACTGTGCATCATCTTGCATAGCCGTATGTCCGAACACATTGATCGCATCATGAATCGTCCATCCCTCTCCCCCATAGACCAACCTCGCAGTCTCCTCCCCCCTCGGAACCCAAGTATCCTCCATAAAATCCCACAACCCTTTCTGCAAACCCCCAAGACCAGTCTGATCCGCGTGCCAATAGTTCATCTGAAGATTGATGTTGACATGGTAGTCTGCGTCCCACGCGCCTTCGAGGGTCTGGCTCCATTTTCCCTGTAGGTTTGCTGGGAGAGAGTTTTCCCGGGATGAGGAGATGAGGAGGTATCTGGCGTAGTCGAAGAGGAGGCCGTCTACGTATGGGTCGCCGGGTGTGGTGTTGTACCGCGCGATCAACTTGGAAGTTTCCGTGTCTGCGGAGTCCAACGGGTCCGGCAATTCGAGGTGGAATTGGTTAGAAAGAGCTTCGAAGTCGGCGATGTGATCCTTAAGAAGAAGTCCTGGGCCACGGTTTGCCGCTCGCCGAGTTATCTCTTCAACGTACCGTGCAGGATCCTCGCCCCTGAAGCCGAAGTGACTCTCAGAATTTCCGGCTTTCTGATCGTAGTCCGTTCCCGCTCCGACAACCAACTGAAGCGACGTCCTGTTACTCATCTGCGGAATCACCAAAGCCCCCACCGTCTCGTTGCTGCAATACGTCGAGCCCTCATGAACGCCAGCCACTCTGGCAACAGCATCATACCGCATCCCCACCGGCGGCCCGACCTGCGTCAACCCTCTAATCCGGGCATACCCATCTCCACAACTCAACTCCTGCAACTCCGGCGCCAGGACATTCTCAAACGCCACCGTAACCGTCGGCAGGGCGGTGTCGGAACTCAACCCGTAAACGCAAACCCGATCAGGAAACGAACAATACACAACGCTCTGATACACCCTCCCATCACTCCCCCGAAACCTCGTCCTATGCAGTCCCGTCCCCAGATCCAAACTCCTCCGAAACCCCGTCATCCCATCCCCAAAACCCGCCTCGCCCACCCGCACCGTCAAATTCCCCAACACCCTAAACGACCCGTACCCCTGCGCGCCCCCGTAAAGCTCCGTCACATTCCCCGACCCGTTTCCGAAAACCCAGTCGCGGATTCCCGGCAAGTGGCGGCCTTGTTCGCTGCTCGGGTTTCCCCCCGTGTAGTTGCGCAGCTGGAACGGGCCTCCGGACCACAAACTGTCGACGTTGAGACTCAGTTTCTCCTTGCCCGGCGAGCCGAAAGGCCAGGCGCCGATCCTTCCGTTGCCGAGCGGATACGCTTCGTACGGGATGTTGGTATAGGTCGCGGGTGTTGAGGACCAGAGGACTCTTGCGCTGCTTGCGGACCCGGGAGAAAAGAAGAGGGATGGACTGAGGATCACGACGTGGAAGAGGAGGTATAGTGACATGGTGGCTGGGAAGTAGATTTTATGGTGTCCGAGATTCTGTAGAGGATGATGCCATGCTTTTAAAGAACCTGCGCGGCTAAAAGGGACCGGGAAATTGGGATCAGACCTTCTTTGCATGTTCGATGGAACGGTCATTGACCCCGCACAGTTTGGTGCCGGGTGCGGAGGTCTACATGTGTTCTCGTATTGAGCTTATGGATGTAAAGGCGCTGGCCGAGCAGGCGTGAGATTTTCCGTCGAACAGATCGGGTCTGCTAAGCTGAATGACGTCGGTGGGGTACAGTACAGGCGTCTAAATAGTCTCCTATCCTCAAGCGAATCAAGTCCGGGCAGTGGTCCCTGACGGTAAATTTTGCATTGGTATCTATGTGATTTGTGTTCGCTCAGCCGGCTACTTGATAGCGGCCATGCCTAAAAAGCCCAGTCAGGTATCTCTACTCATCATACCCCCCAGTTCACCATGCCGTTCCATAATTAAGCTTCCTCAGCCAGCCAGCCAGCCAGTTAGTATGCACATACTGCAATCATGTCGACGCTAGAGCCCGAAGTCAGTCAATAAAGCAAATCCATACCCACCTTGAACGCCATAGCCCAGCAATTTTACCTTCGAGGATCAAGAAACCATGACCATCTGACCCACAGCAGGCACGCCGTCCACAACCACATACACGACGTACGGGCCGGGCGGGCTGACGTTCAGATTCGGCGTCATCGTCGCCGTGACCTTCTGGCTCGTGCTACCAGCTGCCCAGCCAACGTTGTCGAGATACATCATTCGGTGGCCCATATGCACCGAGTGCGTAACGAAGCCGCCATGGTAAAGTACTATATTGACGGACTGTGCTCCTGACGGGACCGTAAACGAAATGTCGAAGGTAGAGCTATCAGCCGTAAGTGCCGTGCTGCTCAGTATGACGTCCGTGGGTCGCTTCGAAGCATTGTCCCCTTGCAGATACGGCGGCGTGTAGATTTCGACCCGGAATTCGGTGTCGTATGGCGGTGCTGTGTTGTTGTTCGTGCTGAGGACGGGCTGCTCGACCGGATTGCTGCCAGTGACCATGAGCGTGCCGTCCAGCATCAGGAGAGCCACGCTGTGATACAAGCGCGGGATGTCGGTGCTGCCGGCCGTTGTCCATCGTTGACCGAGGGGCTCGGTGCTGTTGTAGATGAGGGCTTCGAAGGTAGGATCGGCGCCGAGGCCAAAGCCTTGCGCGCCGTGGTTGCAGCCGTTAAGCCAAACGACTGTGCCATCGGGAAGAAGAGTTCCTTCCACCATGCCCCGGCCCTCGGGCATTGAGTCCATTTCCCACGTTGCGCTTGTACCGCCAAGCGGTGCGATGCGGCCGCATGAAGGCTCCGTCGGTGAGGTGATGTCCTGGTAGGCACCGCCACCGCAGACGACGATGTCGTTGGTCCAATCATTGGTGGATGAAAGCGGCAACATGACGGAGCCGCCCGTGTTGGGATACGTGCGATAATCTCCGGCGAGGTCGGGGAACGCCATGATGGTGGCGTTGTTGGCAACGTCGAATAGTTCTGCGGATTTGGCTACGAATACGAAAAGACTGCCGTCGCTGAGGAGATGTATGAAAGGATACATGTAGTACGGCTGGTTCTTAGCAAGAATTTCCATCGGTCTGTTGATGCCATCAGAGACAGCTCCAGCGTCAAGTAGCTCCCAGGTTGGATTGTTGTTGGCGGCAACTGTGGGGTCGAGGCCATTGAGACTGCCCGAAGCAACGAAAACACTGCCATCTGCGAGTAGCTGCGCTGTGGCGTACCAGCGTTTGCTGGCAAGCTTGTTTCCAGGCTCGTTCCAACCTTGGCCATCGAGACTGGCGTCGGTCATGGAGCGCTTCAGGTAACGAATGCCGTCGAAACCGTCCGTGACCGTGGGATCGATGAAGTCCAGTGGCCCATTGCCGCCGACTGAAATGAATTGACCGTCGGCGAGGAAGACACCGCCGGAACAGAAAGCGTTGGTCTTGTACGACAATGGGACGTAATCGTTCGTGGCCGGATCATACTCGGCAGAGTAGGCATAATATCCGTCCGGTAACTTCACCTGGGTGTAGTTCTCCACTTTGTCCAGGAATGCGACCTTGCCGTTGGGCATAAGGCCAGCATGCATCACGGGAACACCGGAAAGACCGACGACCTCGAAAGTTCCGGGATTGGCATTCGCAGGAGCTGGGCTGGCGCCAGGAGCTTGAGGCTCTGCGCCGTTAGTGCAAGGACCGGATTGGCAGCCATCTCCACAGTGAGCAGTCCTGATTCGAGTCAGAATAACAAGGCGAAACAGTCTCAAAACCAGAACTCACGTGTTGCCACAGTAGCCGTACATGGAACAACAGCTACCTTGAGGCCAATCACCACAGATGGTGTTGCCGTTGCTGGCGCCACATGAACCATCAGTGGTCACCTGACCAGTGGCAGTGGCAGTGCTGGTGGCCGATGTTGGTGATCCAAGAACTGGCTCCTGAGATGTGGACGATGCGCCTAAATCTCCAGAACTTGCTGGATCGGAAGAAGCTGGGGGATCGGAAGACGCTGGAGCGGCAGACGATGATGAGGAAGTGCCATCAGAGCAGCCAGATTGGCAGCCGTTGCTCGCAAGACAGTGGTCAGCGGTTTTACCGCAGTAGCTATTGGAAAGTCAGCGAGTCATATTCAGACAAGCAGAAAAACCACCACAAACCCGTACGACGAGCAGCATGGGCCGTAGGCTCCGTTAGAGTCGGGATCACACGTCGCTCCATCAAAGTCAGATCCGCAACGACCGTCATCCCGCGGAGCGGACGAAGAAGTTGGGGCTGCAGCAGCTACCGCAACGGCAGCAGCGGTGGAGCAAAGTCCAAAGTCGCTCTGACAGCCGTTAGAGACAAGACAGTAGTCGTTCGCACTACCGCAATATCCGTATTGGCTATGATTTGTCAGTGGGCAATCATTCGCAGGTGTTCAATTGACGGATGACCAACCTGCAGCATCCTCCAAAGTTCTTCGCATCGCAAGAGGCGCCACCACCATCCGCACCACAACGTCCATCGGTCGTGATAGTGGCGCGCTCTAGGACGCCCGAAACATCACGGCGGACTGAGGTCGTGTACAGGTCCCTGGATTCGAGGCCAAAGGATTCGCATCTGACGACGTTAGTTGGAGGCGCTTCCGCGGAAATTATGCTCTTACGTGTTGTTCTCGGTGCAGTGCTGTCCGCGGAGGCAGCCGGAGAATCCGGGAATGGTGAAGTCGCAGGATGGCTGGATCCAGTTGAAGATGATGTTGGCATGGGAGGCGCCGACACAGAGGCCGAGCGAGATGAGTGAGATCTTCATTGCCAATAAAGGGATTCAATCTGGAGCGAGAAAGTGAGCATAGGACGCGCGAGGTGTCTGGCGGAAAACGCGAGAGGGCAAAGCGGACGAAGGCTTTTCTGGCGGTGGGGGTGGCATAGGTCTCACAGCCCAAGAGTGTCGAATACAAACAAGAGGGGATACGAGAGTGAAGTGGGCAGTGAGTTGTGCGGTAGAGACATCGGGTAACCCGGTGCAACAGGACCTTGTGTTTGACAGTGGCCTTGGGCGATTGGTGGTCTAGGTCGCGCAAGAACATGATGACATGGGGTAGAAGCGACCCGTTGACCCAGCAGGGCAAGCATGGGATGCGGGACGGGAAGATCGAGATTTGACATACCTTCGGGACTGGCAGTGTTGCAAACTGAAGGAGAGACCCTGTTTCGGAGGCAAGTGGACGGTCGATGTTTGCTCGAAGCAGCCGCGAAGTTGACTTTGGCGATCAACTTGTCAAGCGAACTGTTGGTGACGCTGAGGTGAGGCTGTCAATACGTGGTAATTCAGCTAACGAGTGACAAGATGATTAGTACATGGGCTCATGTCAACATCGCATGTAAACAGTCGGATCAGCGAGGAAGATGGAAAGACGACAGTGACACATCGGAGGCACGTTGGCAAATAAGTATACTTTGATGCAAGCCACATGGCATTTGGCATTGGATACCTGCTTACAGCTGCTGCAGATACTGGCTGGCGGTTAGGATGACCCTGGCCTGTGTTGCCGGTGACTGGCCAAAGAGTGAGCTCCGGGGGTCGGAAAGCGGGTGGTCCTCGCGGGTGAGGGCGGCAGCGGCTCGGTTTGAAGAGAGCAAGCGACCAACCAGGCGACCCTTGAGTGGATCGCTCTATATTTGGCAGCGTGCAAGACGGCAATTGGGCCTTTCGGATGAGGCGCAGAGCCGCGTCCTGGAAAGAAGCTTACTGAAGTGCTTAATTGACGTCTGACCGGCGCTTTTACCGCCCAGGCTTGAAGCCCGGAGGTGGAGAGCCTTTTGAGTCGGATGCGCACGATGATGTCGAGAGCAGATCCGGATATGAGAGTGGGAAGCAGCGTGCTGTCGGTCAGTGATTGGGGAAAGTCAGTGGGTGATATGCAGCTTGAGGCGGTTGCTACGGGAGCGGGTGAGGAGGAGAGGAGGAGAGGAGGGGAGGAGGAGATGTGAGGAGAAGGTGAGGTGGTGGTGTGCAGGAGCAGGAGAACTTGGAGGCGGAGGCGGAGGAAGGAGCAAGAGTGGCCGGCGGCAGGAACAAGCCTACCAGTACAGTAGATTACAGTAGATTACAGTAGATTACAGTAGACCCGTCAAGAACCCCGACACCCCGACCGACACCTTTCGATGGAGTCTACCAGCGACCACCAGCATGCAGTCCAGGCGCTTCAGCACTGCGACGAGCAACAATCACAGGCATTCGAGGCGGGTGTCGCCACGACTTGGAGGTCGCGCGTTCGCAGGCCGGACAGGTTCTCGCCGATTCGCTGCAATTGCCGCCTGTGTAACGTTAGCACATGCGCACGTCAACAGTCGAACATGGCTAAATTACAGTAGTTATCTAGCGATGAAACCGTTCCATCGTATCTCGCCTTGCTAAGTTACTTAATCGCCCGTCGTCGTCGTCATGGCCGTCTGTAGAATCCAACGGGATGCCCTAACTACGAAAAACGCAGTACACGAACACCAGAGGCATCAGAAGTCTCCGTCGCCGGAAATCTGCAAGCTGCGACGAGTCCCCTTGCCTGAAACAACGAGGTCGTCTAACTTATATCTGTCAGGCCTCCCGCGACCAACGTTACCGCTGCAGTATCCGCGTCTCCAAAGCAGGCCAGACAGAGCACAAGGGTCCTGCATACCCATTCGAGGCATCCAGACCTGGCTCTATTCCGACAAAGTGTCCACCGTCCGGCCGTTCGACGTTGTTTGTGCGATATTGACCCCTTAGCCTTGCGGAGCCGCAACGGGGAGCCGAGCGTTGCATTAACGCGCTGCAGCAGATTTTGATGTGTCGAGCTGCTCAACATTAACGTTAACGTTACAGCTGAGGTGGGTGTGTCGAGGGAGGACCACGACCAAAGACCCCCACGGCGGCACAAACAGTCGAAGCCACCACCTCTCCGCCGACCTCTCCAACCTCCCTCCACACCCACAACAACCACCATCGTCAACCCCCCGATCCGTGTTGCACACCCCAACCCATGACCCCCCAACCCCTTCCCTCTCACAACGCCCCTCCCGCCCCGCCCGTACAACCTCCCCACCCCCTCGCTCATTCTTCGCGTCCGCCGCTTCTCCCGCGCCGCCCACGCGTCACCAACGTGTGTCCCTCGTGTGCATCCGCCTCTGTCCGTTCCGCGCACTGCATCGCCGCCCACACAGACATCCATGCGCAACAGGCTCCAGTACCGTAAATAAACCCACTAACATACCCCTACACAACGCACGCACGCATAGCAGATCTGCTCTGCACCACTTTACCTTACCGCACCTTACCGTACTCTATACCTTGCACCGTGCCCCATCCTCTCCACCCTCTCCACCCTCTCCATCCTCTCCATCCTCTCCACCCTCTCCACCCTCTCCACCCTCTCCACCCTCTCCATCCTCTCCACCAAACCACTTCTAGACTCTTACTACGATGCTATAACTTACCGGTACATCAACGGGCAGACGGGCAGACGGGCAGACGGGCGTGCAGCCGGCGGGGCCATAACGTAACTTTGCTTTACTTTGCTTTGCTTTGCTTTGCTTTACTTTGCTTTGCGCAGGACGCAGAACGCAGAAGCGTGAAGTAATCTATGTCCCTGGAGATCGGGTCCGTGATTTAAGCCACGTTAGGCGAGACCGGGGGTAGGGGACCAGGGCAAACGAGCCACCGAACCCGTCGAATGGACAGGAGTGAGTGAGTGAGTGAGTGCATGTGTTGAGCAAAGGCGATTCACAAAACCGAAGGGAGAGGGGGAGGGAGTAACGTTAAGTTAGAGGAGAGAAAAGCAGCGCCGGGAGACGAAGATGAGGACGCGGGGCGAGCACATGGACGTTCTGCATGACTGACTGACTGCTGTACGTACAACCGAGATAATATGACGTTACCGCCACCACCCCGCCGCGCTCTCTGGCGGCCGTGATGTAGATTAACTGAGATGCGACTGAGGGAGGACGCTCCCATACACCGTAACAACCGCACGTGTGCTCCGATACCCAGAAACCCCCGGAAACGCCCAGCGACTCTTGACCGACCCATCGACGCGCCTATCCGAAAACCCAAACACCGAAAGCAGAAAACCCCGGAAGAGAAAAGGCCGGGGGGCGGCACGGCTTCCTGTTCTGACCCTGACCCTGACCCTGACCCTGACCAAGCCCTGCCCACCCCGATCCTTTTCCCATCCTCGCCCTCGCCATCCGACCGAAAAGGGACCCCGTACGCGGTCAAGAGAAATTCAGGGAGGAAAAAAAACGCATCCTGGTGTGTCAGAGCTCCCGCCGTGTAAATGCCGATCAGTGTGCGTTCGTCATGGAAGCAAAATGCGCGTAAAAGCAAGATGGCGGCCGTTGATGAAAAGTGCGAGACAGAAAAGAGAGAGAGAGAGAGAGAGAGAGAGAGAGAGAGAGAGAGAGAGAGAGAGAGAGAGAGAGAGAGAGAGAGAGAGAGAGAGAGACGACAAACGGCCGTGTCTGTCTACAAAGGAGATGAAGGACCGGGACCGGGACCGTAGATGATGAGACGATGCTTGGAAAGAAGAATGGCTTTACAGCACGAAAAGACCGAAGCGGGCTACGACTCCTCAGCCGTACCCGTATGCCCACACCCAAAAACCCTCAACATCTTCTTGATGCTCTGCCTGCGTCTCCTCGGGCCCTTCTCCTCAACCCCACCACCGCCCTCACTCCCCTCGCATCCCATCTTCTTCCTCGACTTCGGCCCCCTCTCCCTCTCCCCGCCCCCACCGCTCCCCTTTCTCGAATGCAACGTCCACTTCAGATAGTTCACGATCCCACTCTTCTCGTCATCGTCTTCCCACACCGACACCGTTTGCTCGAGCGTGTACGCGTCATCGCCACTTCCGCTTCCCGGCAACGCCCCTGAGGCGATGGCTTCGGAGAGCATGGTTGTGGGGGTGGTGGGGGAGGGCGCGGGGGCGGAGGAGATTTTGAACATGTGTTGGTGTTGCTGGGGAGGCTGGGGGTGTGGTTGGCGGTGGTGGGTGGGGGAGAAGGGACGCGAAGCCGAAGCAGAACCGGGAGGGGAGGCGGCAAAGGCTGGGACGGGCTGGAGCGGCATGCTGCGTTGGTGGCGGAGCGCGACGGGTTTGCGGGGGATGCGTGTTGTTGGCGGAGGTGGTGGCGGTGGTAGCGTCGCAGTTGTGCATGTGGCTGTGGATGTGGAGTCTAGGAGAGACACTTCTGGACGGGGCGGTCGGACGGGACACTTGTTTCTGGACCAGCGGCGGGTTTTGCTGGGTTTGGAGGCTGGTTTGGCGGGGGAGGGGTTGGTGAGGGTTTGGCCTTCTTTGCGGAGGCCGCGGGCGTTGGTGGAGGAGCTGGAGCGGGAGTGACCACTGCCGGGAGGGGAGGTGCGGCCGTGTTGGGTGGCTGGAGAGGTGGTGGTGGCGGTGCTTTTTGGAGACGGCTTGAGATGGTGAGGCATGTCGGAGAAGTCGTGGGCAGAATCTGCTCTGTTGCGGTCGAGGGCGAAGCCGAACTCAAAAGAGGTGGGTTGGTGAGATTGAGAAGTGGATGGCGGAGCCGGGGTGGCGGCGGCAGCAGTTGGAGGCGAGCGGCGCATATCCCTTTCGTAGCTCGAAATGATATCAAGAACGTTGGCGTGGACGGGCGATGTGGCTCGGTTGGGATCCGATGATGTCTGGACGTCGTTCCTCCGCATCCTCTCTCGTCGGTCCCGAAGCTCTTGAACTCTCCCGTCCCAGTACTCTGCGGTCCTTTCGGGTGACGATGGCGGCGAAGAGGTGTCCATTGAAGAGCGGCGGTCCAGCAGCGGGTAAGTCTGTGAAGTGCGTCCGCGGGGAGGGGAGGCTTCGACCAGCTTGATCATGTCCGGCAGTGTGGTGGGAATGGAGGGCGGGGGTTGGCTGGTGGACAATTTACGGTGGAGAGCAGATAAATTTGACGATTGTGGATGGAATCTGGTGGGTGATATATGAGCGGGGGAGTCCCGTCCTCTTGGATTCAAGGGGTCGGGGACTGGGAGGAGGTGGGCAGGCAGGCAGGCAGTGTACAGGGTAAGTATGATAAGTAACAAGAATAAGTATCAGGGCGCTGTCAGCCATGCCTGCGCTTGATTGGCCCTGGTAAGGCGATGGATTGGTTTCAGCCAATGGGGGCGGCGGGCGTCGGGCGTAAAGTTGACGGCTTGGCATTGGTGCTTCTGCTGGGCGTGGGGCGATCGAAGCAAGGGACGGGGAGTTGACAGAAATGTACCTTGCGTGGGTCGCAGCTTCCGTGAGAGTGTGAGGGGGTCGCAGCTTCCCATTGAGAGTGTGAGTGTGAGGGGGTCGCAGCTTCCCAGTGAGAGTGCGAGTGTGAGGTGGGTCGCAGCTTCCCAGAGAGTGTGAGTGAGAGGTGGGTCGCAGCTTCCCAGTGAGAGTGTGATGGCCAGCAACCGTCCAGGCAAGCGCGATATGGACGATGCGCGACGACGTTCCTGCAGAAGGAAAAGTCTGCGCATCGAGCCGGTGCAGCCTCAACACCGCTCATTCGCCTCGACCAAAAGCAAAAAAAGAAAAAGAGATTGAAAATTGGGTGCGTGGGTCGCGGTGGGCAGAATTGAGAATTGACGAGGCAGAGCTGCAGCAGCCGTCCAAGCCTCGTCGCTCGGCTCGTCGCTCGTCGCTCGTCGTGTTGACAAAGGAGCGAGACACACCAGACAGAGAGGAATGATGACGGGAATAGAAAAGCCGACGTGAAGAAATAAAAGCCTCCGTCCTCGTGAACGGCTGCCCCTCGCCATGCGCATCAGCGAGAGCGTGCCGTCGGACCACCTGCTACTTGACTTACATACACAGTACTACTTGGTTATCACTGTGCAACTCGTGATGCTCCAGCAGACGGCTCAGCCAAACGTGTCATGTGTAGTACTGTAGCCACCGTCCTTGCTTGGTTCCGCACCTGCTCCCATCCCATATCAATGCGCCACCTTGGACCGTCCAGTGCGGGAACGATGCGAGCGTTGTGGAGGGAACTGGCGCTCAGATGACAGCAGCAGTGCGTGAGGCATCAAGTCGCGACCACACTATCTGTTAGCCACGACGACGGCAGATGTGAGTAAAACCCAGCGCTGGCAGTGTAACCCGCGCCTCTCGTACAGTACCATGTCCGTTCTGATGATCCACTCTCACCATCTGAGCTGTCCCAGTCGCGTCGACCCGCCGTCGCCATTTCCCCCCCATTTTTCGCCCTACCACCACCCATAGCTAGTTTGCCCTTTCTGTTCCGTGCTTTCCGTCATTCCGAACCCGAAAGTGTCTATCGAAATGAAACCTTTGCTCGTTGTCAAGGGTTTCTCGCTTTCGAGTCCTCTGCCTTCTCGCTGACTCCCAAGCTCTTCATCCTCGCGCGTCGTCCGGCACCGCAGACCGTTGGCAACGACCACGACCACGACGACGACCACCACCACCACGGCGAAACGGGACGATGATTTGAGAAGAGAGCGAGAGCGACCCGCTCAGATGCCTGACCGCCCATGTTGACTGCTCGCACGACGGGACGAATCGAGCCGCATCCGGACCCACCGATCGACTGAAGGGAAAACGGAGTTTGTGTCAAGAGATCGATCTCAAACACACTGCTGGTATCGTGAGACCCGTCCATGGCTATTTCGCACGATCGGGCGCCGGAGCGTGGAGGATCATCAGCCAGATGTTGGAAATGATGGCGGGTCGTCAGGTTGCGATGGCTCCCGTCCTTGGAGTCCGACCGTTGTCGCTTAACCACCTCAACCACTGTAACTAACGTTATGTACCTAACTTACCGGTACGTTACGTATCTCTGATCACAAAATCCATCACCTCCCGCCTTCTCCATCCCGCACCCACCCCGCCGATCCCGCCAGCGCAATCCCGCCATTCCGAACCCCCCACCTCATAGTTATTCCAATTCCATCCCAGCATCTCTCTCACCGTCACCACCCTCATCCCGCCCCCCGCTCGCGACCAAAAAAGCAACACACGAGGCCGCGGCGCGCGACCCGAGAGCCCGACGCACCGGTTTCTGGCGCCCCGGTTGGTCGCCCGCCGTCGGGACAAGCCCGCTTTCCTGCAACGGGCAGTGCGCCGGATGGCGCGAGGCGGGTCGACGGTTCGCGGGTCAAGGGGAGCTGGGAGCTGGGAGCCAGCGGCAAAAAGTAACGCTGTTCATGGCGCAGGTGGAGGGGAGATCTGGCTGTCTTTTCCTGGCGATGGGGGAGGCAGGGCGAGCCCAACTGTACAGATGTAGTTCGAAGCGGGACGATGCTGTCTAACATATCCTTTCCTGGCGATGGGGAAGGGCAAGGCGGATTAAGTTGAGTGAAGCTAGCTGGTTTTCTCGCCTTTTTTGGTTGCAGAGAGCACGAGTACGTTAGGTCTTCCGAATCCGCCTTCAGTGCGAAGAGTAGCTACATACAGCACACCATCCGCAGTGTGCCGCCCGCCGCCTTTCCCGTCCATCCTCCCCTCCCACCACGTCATCCAGACAAGGCCCACCCCCACCGGCCTCACCGACTACCTCCAGCGAGAACTTGGTCGCCGACCATACTACCACACAAGCGAAGCGTCCGCCTCGCTCAGCCTCATCTAACCACGCGATACCCGTTCCTGCAGGGAAAGATCGCGCTTCATCCGCCGAGTCGGGGGGATGGCGTCGTTGGGGATTGTATCTCGCCGGTGGGTGGGGAGCAACCGGTACCATACACACGGGGCCGGAAACGGAGTTGTGGCGGGAAGGTTGAGCTGTGTGGTTGTGTTTTTGGGGGGGTTGGAGGGGGGGATGTGAGTGGGGTTTTCTTGGTTGGAGAGGAAGTTGGGGATGGTATGGATGATGGCTACTTGTGCGGTTGAAGTGGGCTGGGATGGTGGATCGGACTGGGTTTAAGCGCCACACGCATGTCTTTGGGGTTATCGAAGGAGGCGGTAACGTTAAGCACTTGGGGGAAGATGTATGCTGGGTTACCTTGCTTAACTTACGTTTGCGGTTGAAGCAGGTCAGGACAGGCTATCGGATCGAGCTTCAAGCAACGCACTGATATCTTCATGGTCGTTGGATGAAGCATCAAGCACTGGTCAAGAAGATGTCAGTAGCGTTGCTTTTGTTGGGCGGGCGGTCGAATCGAAGACGAGCGGCATTTGCCTGCGAGGTTGAAGTAGTGCTGGCCACGGGGCGATGCACCCGGCCTTGATTTCGTGGACCGTCTGACGCTGGATTGCCGAAGAGATCGGTACGTTTGCTCTGCTAATGTCCAGGTTGGCCTCTACCTAGATCGAAAGCCTTTTCAGTTCCATTAGTCTTTGACATCTATGATAATTCCCATTACTAGCACTTTACACCGCTAACGTTGTTTCCTTACAGATTCCTAAAACTAGAAGACGTAATCTTAGTCGTCGGCGTAAAGTATGCGGCCGTCTATAGGGTTAGGAAATATTACGGCGGGGAGGTCTTAAGCTAATCCTAATCCTATATCCTAAGTCATTAAAGTAGGTCTAAGGTTACTATTCGAAAATAGAACTTAACCTATAGTCTATATCTAGGGAGTAGAGAAAGCCGCACGATAGCTAACTATAAGGTTAAACTAAGCCTAGGTACGACTAAAGGTACTAACTTAGTTATTAACTCGCCCGCCCGTAGCTACGCGCGTAGACTCGCGCTCGGTAGCGATAACTACCTAGCTGTCCTCGTTTCTAAGGGCGGCTAAAGCTATATTAGACCTAGCTTTATGTCCACGACTAACCTCCCCCGTTCCTAGGGCGACCGCCGCTACGTTCGACTTAGCTTTATGTCTACGACTAACTAACCTCCTTCGTTCCGAGGAGCGACTATAACTACATTCGACCTAGCTTTAAGTCCTCTAGTAGCCGTAGTACTCGAGGACTTACCGCTAGTCCCGTAGTCCTCGTCTTTACTAAGCTAGTAGTAGAGCCGGAAGATTAACATCTAAAGAGGCCGACGACCTAACTAGTAAGAAAGGACCGCGGTACTCTCGAGGGTATATAAACCCTTTCCTCTTCTATTTCTCCTTCTCGTAAGTAATATACTCGAGACATAAAGAGATTAAGATATCTCTAGTATTTATACTTTTACTATAAGTATCTAGTAAGGATTTTCTAGTTACTCGTAAAAATACGCGGTTCCTCTTTCTAGTTATACGGAATTGTTAAGCTCTAGACTATACCGCTCTAAGATAGTAGCGGCGGCGGCTTTTACCGTCTATTATGTAGGAATAGTAGTAGGTCTTATTAGAAGACGGCGAGGGAAAGCGCTACTAGCGTTTATCTTTCTTTTAAAAGGGGAGGTAACGTAGTAAGAGGATTATAGTACTAGAGTAGGTATATAAAACCCTCTCCTCTTCTACCGGATATTCCTCCTTCTTATAAGTAATATCCTCGATACCTAAGTAGAGTGAATATCTCGCCGCATTAATACTTTCGCTACTATTATAAACGCTCGTTATTTTTCTAGCTACTCGGATAAGTATACGATTACTTTTTCTAGTTACTCGAAAATATTACGTTCTAGGTAGTAAGGTAATAACGCCTCTTACCGTTTATTATATAGGAACGGCGGTAGATCTTATTAGAAGACGGCAAGGAAAAGCGCCGCTAGCGTGTATCTTTATTTATAGCTAAAGTGTTATATAGACTAGTTAGTATATACAAATAATTTAACCTTCTTATAAGACTTTAGAGACTAGATAGACGGACGTCTATCTTTAAGTAAGGAAGAAAAGGCTAAAGACTAGACCTTTTGTATACCCGATAACTACTTCCTAGCTAACGTCTTATTTCGCTCTAGGTAGTAAGGTTCGAAGTATAGTCTCTCTCTTACCGCCTACTATAAAACGGCGGTAAATCTCATCGGAAGACGGCGAAGAATACCGCCGCTAGCGTGTTTTTTTGTTCAAAGTAAGAGTAAGAATCGTATAAGTACTAATTGTATAGTATACCTGAACAATGTTCAGCTTCCTGTAGAATCTGCGAGAAAAGTTAGACGGGCGGATATCTTCGAGTAAGGAGTAAAAGGTCGAAGCCTAGACCTCTTTATATACGCGATTACTACGTCTTAGCCGAGGTCCTATTATACGCTAGGTAGTAAGGCTCTAAGCAGAGTAGTTATCTCACTACTTTTCATAAAACGGCGGTGAATCTCACCGCAAGACGACGAAGAAAACCGCCGCTAGCGTATCTCTTTGTTCAGAAAACCGGGTAATAATTATACAGGATGTCGACAAAGTCCATTTCTTTGCAAGACTTGCCTAGTGATATGCCCCAACAATCTGCCATGGGTGTTGTAGAGCTAACACATAGATAGACGGGCGTCTGTCTTCAAGTAAGGACTGAAAAGTCGAAGCCTAACCCCTTTTATATACCCGAACATTGCTTCTTAGCCGGATATCCGAGGACTCCCGTGCTACCACTCGAGAGAGTCGGTGGACTTAGTATTTCGGAGTTTGAAGCGTATGCAGAATCACTTCCTTCGACTTATAACTTCCACTTCTCAACAAACAGCCTCCGCTGCTGGATTCGAGACACCCGAATGGTCCAAGACTCATGTTGGCGCCTGGCCTACTCATATTAGCGCCTCACCTAGACCACTACAACGATTCCCATCACCAACAGACAAGCAGACAAATACGTCCACATCACCGCCACAGAAAAGAGAAGAAGCTCAAAGAACAGCTACCAATAACTCGTCAGCCCCTCTCCAAGAAGGTATATATACCCACCTCCCCCACGAAACCTCCAACTCCCACGCAACAGAACCCACACCTAATCTACCAACGGCGCCCATTTTATCCTCCATTAGGGGCGTCAGAAAACCCGACCTCGCAAAATCGTACACTCTCCCCGCATACACAAACACCCTCTACGAGAGACAAAGAGAGAGAGAGAGAAAAACAAGATCTTTGGTTATTCAGCGCCCTCCCATGCTGCGTGGCTCTATTGTTTAGGTCCTACTATCGTCATCATCATCATCATCATCATCATCATCATCCAATCTGATTATCCCGCGCAGATGACACATTTGCTATCCATTCCACCCACCCATCCACCCATCCATCCACTCCACCCACCCATCCGGCGCCAATCCATCCATCCACTCCACCCCTTCCCATCTCCACCAACCACTTCCTTCCTCAATGCGGCTGAGGTATGAATCCCGTGCGCTGGACACGACCGACACCGAACCAGCGACGAAGCCGAGAACGAAAAAACCCTTCGGCACAGAAAGCGGAAGACGCTGTGTAAGAGCGAGGTGTATGTAGACCAGAGATCTAGTCACGGAACACACTCTCCCCATCCCAGTGCGTAAGAGCCGCTTTGTATGAAGGAGAGCCTCGGACGTATCCACATACCTGGCAACGCACCTCCGCTTATAAACCACCCACCAGCACGACCTCGCCCTCCAACCCCCATCCAATCTAAAACAAATCCGTAACGGCGCCCTCACTAGCACACCCCACCAACCGAGCATACTTGCCCAAAACGCCCTTGGTCACAACGGGCCGCGGCCTCTTCCACTCCTCCATCCGCCTCGCCAACTCCTCCTCGCTCAACTCCACCCTGATACTCCTGTCCACACTATCAATCGTAACGGTATCGCCATCCCTGACCCCAGCAATCGGGCCCCCAACCCCCGCCTCCGGGCTAACATGTCCGACGATGAAGCCGTGGCTCGCGCCGCTGTACCGGCCATCCGTCACGAGCGCCACGTTGCTGAGACCGGCGCCCATGAGCGCGGCGCTCGCTTTGAGTTGCTCGGGCATGCCGGGCCCGCCTTTGGGCCCCTCGTATCGGACGATGAGGACGACGTTGTGGTCGCGTGGGATGGCGCCGCGGTTGAGAGCAGAGTCCAGGAGGTGCTCTTTGTCGAAGCACATGGCTCGGCCGGAGAAGCGGGTTCCCTCTTTTCCTGTGATTTTGGCCACGGCGCCGTGGGGCGCGAGGTTGCCGTGGAGGATGACGATGTGGCCGGTTGGTTTGATGGGGTTGGACAGGGGGCGGATGATGTCGTTGGTGGTGGGGTCGAGGGAGGGGGCTGAGGCGCAGTTCTCGGCGAGTGTGTGGCCGGTTATGGTGGGTGTGGTGCCGTCGAGGAGGCCGGCGGCGATGAGGAGTTTGTGCACCGCGGGCACGCCGCCGATGGAGTACAGGTCTGACATCATGTATTTTCCTGAGGGGCCGAGGTTGGCGATGTAGGGGATGCGATCGGAGACGCTTTGGAAGTCGGCGAGGGTGAGGGGGACGTTGGCAGTGCGGGCCATGGCGAGGAGGTGGAGAACACCATTTGTGGAGCCACCCAAGGCCATCATCATGACCATTGCGTTTTCAAAGGCGCGGCGGGTGAGGAGATCGAGGGGCCGGATGTTCTTTTCCATGCAGATCCGGATGCAGGAGGCGACTTTGGCGCATTCGCGCATCTTGGCGGGGCTGGTGGCGGGGGTGGAGGAGGATCCGGGGATGGTGAGACCGAGGGTTTCAATGGCCGTAGCCATGGTGTTGGCGGTGAACATGCCGCCGCAGGCGCCAGCGCCGGGGCAGGCGTTACGTTCAAGGTCGTCCATGATTGTCTCGGGTGGAATGGAGGCGTCGTGGGGGGACTTTAGTGAATTGTAGCGCCAGGCGCCATGGGCTTCGTAGGTGCTGGTGATGTTGATGGGCTTTTGGAGCGTTTGGGAGTAGCCGGGCATAATGGTACCGCCGTAGAGCATGATGGAGGGCCGGTTATGGCGCGCCATGGCCATTACGCATCCTGGCATGTTCTTATCGCAGCCGGGAATGCAAATGTTGGCGTCGTGGCTTTGGGCGCAAGTGACGGTCTCGATGCTGTCGGCGATGATTTCGCGGGACTGCAGGGAGAAGCGCATGCCTGGGATCGGTTAACCAGGGGATGGGGAGATATGAAGGTGGTCTCCTCATGGAAACTGGTTAACAAGGGAAGATAGTATTCTCATGGAAACGATCCGCCCATGAAAATGATCTCCTCGTAACGACGATGTCTCTAAGAAAACGGTCTCCTTAAGAAAATGGTCTCCTTAAGAAAATGGTCTCCTTACCCTCTCCACCCATGGTGATGCCGTCTGAGACGCCAATAGTGTTGTATTGCCATGCCAGGAAGCCTTCCTTTTGCACTGCACTCTTGACTTCCTTTCCTATATCCAGCACTGTGGGGCAGAGTTAGTGCGTAGTTCGATGAACACTGAACCATCAAAGCAGGTAGGCGCGTGTCCACGAAACGAGCATCGGCTTACAGTGCATACTGCAACGCCACAATCAGCATGAATTGCATTCAGCGAACCTGGCAGACGTACTTGCATGGATTGCCCTCCCACCAGACAGAGGCGATGCCGACCTGGGCCGTGTTCTCCATCGTCTCCTTGTCGGGCACGCCGGCGGCATACAGCATGGCCTGAGCGCCGGGAAAGTCATGGCCGCGCGTGATGGTCGACGAGTACCTGTTCAGCGCAGGCTTGCCATCGGGAGTCTGTGAGCCGGGGGGCAGACAGGGGAAATCGAGCAGACGCGGCTCTTCGGGCTCGTCTTGCTTGTGCAGGTTGGCGGGGTCCATTGCGGTGTGGGCGAGGGTCGATTGGATGGATTGGATTGAGAAGACGGGTGGCAGCGGCGGAGGTGGCAGGGCCAAGAGGAGGGCAGATGGTGGGACTCTTGGTGGTGGAGGGTTGGGCTACGGAGCACGCGATGTGAGGTTGGACGACCCCTCATCTTCGGCTTGGGACTGCCCCGCCATAACTTTACGGGGTGTCGCGGTAGGGCTGATGTCTCCACATGGCTGCCTGTCTACGGTGTAGCGTCGACGGGCTAGAGAGAAGAGTTTGGATAGATATGGGGAGACGGAGTGAAGGGTGTTAAGTAAGCCGAGATGAGATTAGGAGGGGTTAAGTAAGCCAAGATGAGGTTAGAGAGGGCTCGGCGGAAGAACGCCTCGAGATGCGGGTAACGTTGATGCGGGCGCTCTCATTGGCTGTGAGAAGGCCGGGCGGATGTGTTTTGTGACTGGCGGGTGGTATTGGCGACTGGCGGGTGGTATTGTTAATTGGCGGCTGGTATTGGCGACTGGCCACTGGCCACTGGTATTCTGGCCGCTGGTATTGGTGACTGGCCGCTGGTATTCTGGCCGCTGGTATTCTGGCCGCTGGTATCGTTGACTGGCCGCTGGTATTCTGGCCGCTGGTATTCTGGCCGCTGGTATCGTTGACTGGCTGCTGGTATCTTCGACTGGCTGCTGGTATTTAATCATGACTGGCCGGCCTGGGTCTAGTGATGGAGAGAGCGGGATGCCGATGTCGGCAATAAACACCTCGCCTCCTTATCAACACCACGAGAGGCGCGAGAACGAGTGCATGTGGCAGCTGGACGTACAGACACGACATATTCACATATTCTCGAAGCGAGCGCATGACTCGTGGGACAGCTCTGGGTGACGTAGGAGCGACCGTCCGATCTCCTCTGGTTGACTCGCACGTCCAACTTTTGAGCCGGCGACTTTCTCAGCCTCATCAACACCACCACCAGACCACCAGACCACCAGACCACCACACACCCACCCTCTTGGCAAGTCTGTCTATCTGTCTGTCTGTCTGTCTGTCTGTCTGTCTGTCTCTGTGCAATCCGGTCTACGCACACGTGACTGAGGCCTGCAGTCCTGGTTGCCCTCTCAGCCGGCAGTCGTAGTAGGTAAGCAAAGCACGCAAGCTCAACCGTCGGCCATCACCAGCCAATCAGGCGTGCAGGTGGGCAATCTGGAAGCCGCAGTCGACGGGTGCTGGCATCGCGCCTTCCTCTGCATCACAGTCGATCCTGCCCCCTTTGTTGCTCCGCCTGCGTTGCACCTTCTCGACTTTGCTGGCCTGTTGCTCACCCCCCGCCTGCCACACGTGAACCAGGTGGATGCCGTTATTGGCTCCCCCACCACCACCACCACCACCAGCACCACCACCCCCATCTGTCCACAGAGAACTGCTGTGCGCCGCAGAGATGGTCCACCGCCCCAGCGACACCAGAGGCATGCGAGCGGCCCTGATGCTGCCACTGCTGCCACTGCTGCCACTGCTGCCACTGCTCCCATTGCTGCCGTCAGCTTCCGCTTTAAATCACTCCCAATTCCTAAACTCTGCACACTCTCCCCTCCAAACCCACTCTCCTTCCCCTTCTCAACCCTACTCGTTGTTGGGCCTCCACCTGTCTTTTGTTGGTCCGCTCGGCCTCACTCTCCTCCGCCTGTCTGCCATTATATTCCCCCTTCTCCCGGCCTTGTGGATGTACAGACGGCGCATGCGGAGAAGCAGCAAGCACATGGATGATACAGGCTCCATCTCCGATACGCTGGGTGACGGTACGGACGAAACTCTCCTAGACGCTCCATGTCTCCACGCTTACACCCCAAACAGATGCCGCCGCAACCGACCCCGGCCTGCTCAAGAAGCACTCCACCCAGACGTCCTACACGGTCCCCGCCACCGGCCTCACCTATCCCTCCATCCGCACCTTCTACCGTCCCCATCCTCATGGGGATAAGCTCCCTTCCAACCCCCCATTGCCACTCCTCGTCTTCCTCCACGGACTGGGAGGATGTGCGGCTCAGTTCCAGGCCCTGCTCACCAGCTTGGTGAACCTCGCTCCGTGTCTTGCCATTGACTTACCCGGCTGCGGTCTGTCCAAGTTCTCACCCACCCAATGGAGCGCGTACACCACGCACGCCCTCGTCAACCTCCTTGCCATTGTCGTCAAGGAGCATTTGACCGAGGGACAGAGTGTCGTCTTCATCGGCCACAGCATGGGCTGTTCGCTGGCGGCTTGCCTCGCCTCTTCGACTTCGCCCTACGCGAACTTGATGTCAGACAATGTCCTGAGCTTGATAGCGATCTGCCCTAGAGCCGAACCGCCGACCAAGGAGGAAGCCGACAAGTTCCGCAAGCTCCTCTCCATCCCTGGTCCAGTTTTCGACCTCTGGCGCAGGTGGGACCGTCGAGGGGGCACCGAGAGTGCCAGCGTACTCCGATTCGTTGGTGTCGACGCAGAGGAAGAAACCAAGAAGCTGCAGGTTCGCTTCAACGCACAGAGCAAGACTCCAGTATGGAGACGCATGGCACGAGGCATGCTCCCCACCAACAAACCAAACTCCAAAATCGACGGCCTCCCTGGCCGAGAAGTCTGGTCTGGACTGTCGATGCCCGTCTTCCTTGTGGCTGGGGAATCCGACAACATCACCCCACCCACCGAGATCCACGCCATCGCCTCCTTCATCCGCAAAGACCCTTCTCTCGCACCACCACCTTCTACGCACTCCACCACCACAATCCCCGATTCCGCCGCCCCCATTCCAACCCCCCAAGTCTCTCACCTGTCCGGCTCCCCCCACACCACCACAACCACAACCACCAACTCCGACACCCTCGTCGACACCATCTCCAACTCCTCCCTCCTCCCCCTCGACAAACCGACTTCCCTCGCCCCCCACCCCTCCGTGCACCTCCAAATTCTCCCCAAACCCGCAAACCACACCCTCCTCTACGCCCCCCACATCTCACGCACGCTTGCCGGCCTCATCCAAACCCACCTCTCCACCCACGTCTCCCCCCGCCTCTCCCTAGGCTGGCAACTCCAACACCTCACCACGGAAGGTAAATGGGACGTCAAAAACCTTGCCAAATGGAAGGCGGTCCCGCCGGTCTCCGCACCCATCGCAGGCGTCTTCCGCGCCATGAAAACGCTGCGCGAGGTGGACGAAACGCACTGTCCAAAGGTTTTCGTGGAGCAGTGGAAGGACAAGGTGCGCGCGGTTGTCGACATCAGTCACGAGAGCCCGGTGTATGATCCGCGCGGGCTGGAGGAGGGCGGGGTCCAGTATCACAAGTTTCCGACGGTCAGCAAGTTGCCACCGACGCAGGACGAAGTGAGGGAGTTTTTGGGGCTCGTGGATGGGCTGAGGAGGGAGGGGGAACCGCTTGCGACATCTCCTGTGGTCCAAGAGGCTGCTTCGTCGCCGCCTGCGGTCCCCGCGGCTGCGGTGCCGGGCGAAGAGAAGGCGCTGATTGGAGTGCATTGCCACTACGGCTTCAATCGCACCGGTTTCTTCATCGTGAGTTATCTGGTCGAGCGGTTGGGGTGGCGGCTGCCGGATGCGTTGGCCGAGTTCAAGACCAAGAGGGCGCCGGGAATTAGACATGAGCATTTTGTTGATGCGTTGTTTGTCAGGTACAGTGGGTGTGGTGGGGCGTGATTGATTAGGTGAGGGAGATGGGCAGAGGGGAGGGGAGGGGATTTGTATTATTCCTTCGGTTCTACTTTGTATCTTGTTGGTCTGGTTTGGGCTGAGGGGGAGAGTCGGTTTTCTTAACATTGATACCATGGGTCGGGATGGGAAAGGGGTATGCATAGCGTGGGATGGATGGGTATGGGTAGGGTAGGCTTGGGTGGGATGGGATGGGATGGGATAGATTCATGTTCAAGGTCGGCTCGGGAAGTCTGAATTGAAGCAGTAACGTACTCTACTGTATGAAGGGGTCTAGCACCCAATGGCAGCGAGTAATCTCGAGAGGTGGCTTCGGTCGGTGACGCAGCAGGCCACCCGAGCTGGAGCCTTTTCCGAAACAACGGCATCCACCTCGCACCGTCATCTTGCCAGCAGCCTCGAATTCTCTGCAATTCCCATGAGAACAGCTTGGATTTCCCATGTCCGCGATACCGAGAATCTGCATGTTCGTGTCAGTGATCTTATCGATAACAATCCTAATGGCCTTATCGATAACAACCTAGTCAGAGCGGGACGGGCGCATAGCTACTTACATAAGCAGTTTTAGCGCTGCACATCATTACGCCCGCGACTGAATCCTCGAAAACCTGTTTGGACTTGCCGCTTGCGGCCGCAGGCGGGACGATGGACCATGTGGGCAGAGCCACGCGGCTGCGAAAAGCTGTTATGGAATCGATTCTTAACCTGCGGGCTGACTTTCTGTAACTTACTCTTATCACACTTCATGTCGACTTTCTGACCTGATGATAGATGTCAGCCTCGGGTTCCACAGCCTCAATCTTGGCGGCATAGTTAATCCTTCCCATTCCTTCGCGCGCAGCTCGTTGCCTCGTTCCTCTGACCAGACCGCAACCCGGTTCTCGAGCCTCATCATCCATCCAGTGCTCCAGCCTCCTCGCTGCTGAACCACCTCCGCGCGCGACTGAGCATGTTCCGTCTTAGCCCACGACCATCATCCCACCACCAACAATGCAGCTCCCCGACCTCTTCTCGCGCCGCTACACCAAAATCCTCCTCGTCGTCCCTCTCCTCTTCTGCTTCGTCCTCGTCCTCCTAACCTTCAACCTCGTCCCCGCCGTCCGCATCCCCTACGTCTCTCCCACACCACCAAAACAAACCTCTGCCGCGCCTCCACCACCACCACCACCACCACCACCAATCCCAAAAGACTACTACACTTGGCAAACCAAAACCTCCTTCCGACCCCACGCCTTGGCCGCCGAATACCACAACAGCACCGCCACAGACGGAAACCCCCTCTGCGCCGGCTTTCCCACCCACAAACTCGACACGATCCAAATCGCGCTCAAAACCGGCGCCTGCGCCTCCAAAGAAAAACTAGCCGCCCAGCTCAGCTCCGTCTGCGCCTGCATCCCGAACCTGCTCCTCTTCTCCGACCTGGACGAAGCGATCCCACATCCCTCAAACGACGGGCGCGTGCTTCGGACCCACGACGTCCTGGCCGAGCTGCCAGCCAGCTACGCGGACGACAACCCGGACTGGTCGACGTATTGGCGGCAGAAGCGGGCGAAGGCGTCAGACGGAGGCGTCGGGGCGGCGAGCCAGGAGGGCTGGAAACTGGACCGGTTCAAGTTCCTGCCGATGGTGGAGCGGGCGTGGCAGCTGCGGCCGGAGCGGGAGTGGTATGTGTTTGTCGAGGACGACACGTATGTGGTGTGGGACAACTTGTTCCGCTTCCTCGACCGCTTCGCCCCGGACAGCGTCAGGTACATCGGGAGTCCGAGTCCCGGCCGCCACACGGATGAGGGCCAGACGACGTGGTTTGCGTACGGCGGAACGGGGTTCGTGTTGTCGCGCGGCGCGATGCGGCAACTGCTGCGTCGTGACTGGGACGAGGTTGAGGGTGTGTATACGGAGCCGAGCATCAGCGAGCGGTTCGAGGATGCGGTCAAGGGGGATTGCTGCGGTGATAGCGTGCTGGGATGGGCGTTGTGGGAGAAGGGCGTGCGGTTGAGCGGGCATTGGCCCATGTTCAATCCGCATAGCGTCGAGGGCGTGCCGTACAGCGATTTGTACTGGTGCCAGCCCGTCATCACCATGCATCGGGTTCCGGCCGTCGAGATGGGCAAGCTGTGGGCTTGGGAGCAGGAGAAGAGGGAGCAGTTGGTCAGTACACCGCTTGTGGCTTTCACCTCCCTCCCAACACTAACTCCCCCAGGGCCCCGACCAACCCCTCCTCTACCGCCACCTTTCCACCTACTTCCCCCTCCTCGCCGCCCCAACCCGCCCCGACTGGGACAACGCGCAATGGGACGCCTTCCGCGCGCCCGACCCCCCGCCATCCGAATCCCAGCCCGACTCCCCCCACGACTCCTTCGAAGCCTGCGGCCACGCCTGCCACCAGCACGACAAGTGCTTCCAGTACAACTTCCACGACGCCACTTGTACGTTTGTGAGCAGCATGCGGTTTGGCTTCCACCGGGAGCCGGATGTCGTGGGGGAGAAGGTGGAGGGTGGGGTTGTTGGCGAGGAAGAGAGGGCGAGGGGGCGGTGGATGGCGGGCTGGGATACGGAGAAGATGCGGGAGTGGATGGAGGGGCGCAGGTGCGAGGAGGCGGAGTGGGTTAGGGCGAGTCTGCAGAGGATTTTTTGAGGGAGGAGGGGGCAGGGGAGTGGGGAAGGGCAGGGAGGGACACGGTGTGATGATTTTATGATACCCACAAGCGCATGGCAGGATTGGATTGGATTGCAATGGATACGGATGCGTACGTGTACGTGTATGGCATTGACATTGGCGGCGCCACCAGACCCAGCACCGTCAACAACTCCTCCCCTTCCCCTTCACTTTTCTCCTCTCTGATATCGCAACGCCGCACTTCAAATCCCGCCAACGCCCGTCCTCCTCCTTTCCCCTCCGAAACCCTCTTCCAGCGCTTGCCTGACCCGAGCCCTAGGGATACCAATCCGAGTCCATCAGACGTTCTGCGGCGCGGGCGGTGTTGGTTTTGGGGACGGTGGTGGTGGAACTGAGCATAGTGAGTGCGATGGTTGCCGTCTCGTTGGTGGCGCTGGCGGCCGTTTGTCGGGGGGATGGCGTTGGTGGGTGGAGGTACGACTGCTGTGATATGACGTCTAGGAAGACTCTCAAGGCTTGCTGATGCTGGGACTGCGGGTGTAGAGTTCGTTGCTTGGGAGTTGGGGATCCGGGGATCCGGGGATAGAGGGAGCTGTGTATGCGTTTACTAGCTGTAGATTTCGATATGACATGCGGCGATGATGATAGGGATTTACATCGTCTTTGTGGTTTGTTGTCGACTAGTACCGTCATCGTCGTTGAGGAAATATAGTGCCGGGCGATGAGGGACGAGGGGTCTGGATGCTAGGTATCCTGTCTTCGGTAGGATAACTGAATATACGAAACGTACGGGTACGAGGATTATTCATCCTTCCTTTGTAGCTCCGAGGTTGTGGCATTCGTGTTCGTGTCTTACATGCAGCCGGAAACAAACAGGCCAGTACGAGATCAGATGGGATCGTAGCTACTATGTGCCTGTGCCAGCCCGAGCCCCTTTTCCCCGCGAGGAATCGACATGGAGTGATTTTAATGGCAGACCGTTGACACCGATGAAGAAATAGCCATAAATGGGCAGGAGCAAATATAACGAATATGCTCGAGATGAAGGGATGACAAAACGCCGCCTGGTCCAGCCCCAGAAGCCGAATCGTACCATATGAGCAGTTCAAATAAGCACGTACTCCAGGACATCGCCACTGTACCGTTGACTCCGGTGGAAGCGGAAAACCAAGAACCCGCTAGTTTTGACTTGCAAGAAACGCGAAATCAACAAGAAAAGAGAACGCAGCGTAGCAGCGAAGGGAGAAGAAGCAAAAGACACGCATTTTCCCGTCTCTCTCTGACTCACGTGTTCGACGAAGCAGCTTCTTGGATCCCATTCAAGGGCCCGCCGAAGCTGTTGCGATCCGTCGTCGGCGTCTCCATGCCGCTCATCATGCTGTTGCCGCTGTTGCTGCCTATGCTGTTGCTCATGTTGTTGTTCATGCCGCTGTTCATGCCGTTGCCCATTCCGTTATTCATGCCGTTATTCATGGGGCCGTTCATGCCATTCGGCATACCGCCACCCATACCCATAGACGCCGAGTGGGAATGCGAGTGCGAGTGCGAGTGCGCGTGTCCCGGCGCGAGTCTCGCCTGCGAGGACTCATCCTCCTCACCCATGCCGTCGACGTCTGGCCAGAAGCGCTCTTCCAGCCAGCATACCTGATCGAAGAGCTGTTCGCAGCGCTGCATCTCCTCCTTGCCGTTGCGGCCTTCTGTCGTGTTAGCGAGCTCGTCGACGAGGGTGCGGCAAGCGTCGACGAATTTGGAAAAGGGGGCGGAGGTCCAATTGGGAATGAGGGATTGGTGGAGGGCGACGATGTGGGACTCGCTCGAGGGCGTGGAGAGGGACTGCGAGAATGAGTTTGCGTACGTCCAGGCGGAGCGGTAGCACTGTTGTGTGGGCGCGTTGATCAGCAATCTGTGAATCCACCAAGGAGCGGACTGGGGGCCACGAACGTGCTCGGTTGCCCAGAGTACGACCATGCCTTCGAGCATCGACGCACCGGAACTGGTGCAGCTAATGAAGAGGTCGAGGTACGCGCGTGTGATGAAGTTAGGAGGCTCGTCGGTCAAGTGTAGACCGAATTTCGTAGCGGTGATCTCGAAGAAGGTCATCTCCCGCCGGATGTTGTTGAGCGCGCTGATGAGGAGGTCCATCACCCGCGTCATGGGGTGGAAGTTGGAGTTGTGGCCGACGGGAAGTCTGATCTTGGCCAGCATCTGCCCGATGAAGCGGATGTAGCCTCTGCAGTAGTGCGCATCTTGGACCAGCCATTGTGACAACGCCGACGCAGAGAGCGTACCGCAACCAGCATGTGAGAGGAAGGGCTGTTGCGTTGCAGCCGTGAAAGCTGCGTTGCCCCGCGTCAAGAGATGTGCCGTAAGAGAAGGATGTACGGGCCGCGGCGGCGGGGGTTGACTTCCAGGGTGCGGCGCGATCGGCTGACCCTCCCTACTCCTCTTGTTCTGGTTCGGTCCGCGGCGATGGACTTGCAGGTTCGGATTCGGACGCGTGCCGTTCAATATCGCGCGGTTGGGGTTGGGGTTGGGGTTGGCGTTGGCGTTGTTGGCGTTGTTGGCGTTGTTGGTGTCTTGGGTCATGGTCAGGTCGATGGCGGCGTTAACGGGCTGTTGCAGATGGACCTGAGCATCCGGAGAGTTTAGGTAGGGCTGGCATGTCTGGAGGTGCTCGATCTGGCGAGTGGTGTTCTTTGCGCGCGTGAAGCCGCAGTGAAGGCACCGGACTTTGCTGCACTGTCTGCATGTCAGCTCGCGACGCTCCTCGGACACGGCAAAAAACGCGACTTGAACGCGTTGACTGACCTTGGACGGGGTAGATTCATCGGTGTACTCCTGGAAAGCCCGACGGATATCAGGGTTTGCATGCTAGGACGTCAGTCTCGCTGTTAAGACATCGGTTGGTGTGAGGAATCTGTCGAGGCTTACTCTGCCCATCTTTGAGGTCCGCGGTTACAGTACAGTTATGATACGCGCGATACAAGGACGAGAATCGTTTCGTTTCCCGGGGAGTGTGGAGTTGAGTCGTCCGCCGCCGCTGACTCAGCTCGCTATACCCGATTCGACCCGTCTAGCCACGTCTAGCCTCGATTGAGTTGACGACTACGCCAGGGGGCCAGCCGGAAAAGTATCCGACGTACAATCATCCACCGACAATCTTTCAGCCTTGTGCTAAATACCCCCGTCAGCGTCCCAAGTCGGATGGCCTTGAGCTTCGACACTGTCAGCATCTTCCTTGAGGATGAATACGGTACTGCTCAGCCTTGCGACATTGTTATGTCCTGCCTTACGTTCTGGCGGCATCACTAATGCATACGACCTCCCTCTGCAACCATCCCTGCATGTTTGGTTGATCATACTTGTCCCCATTAGGCGTCTGGATCACCTTTGTCCTTGATGTTGATCTTATCTGCAGTGGCCGATACGGCAACATATGCATCAAAGTTGAACGGACGTAAGTGCGCATGGGAATATACAGAGCCGACTGGAAATCGGCAAATTGCACTCATCTCTGCGAGGTTGATTGACCAGAGTTGATCACACCAAGCGTTTACATTTCCCCTTTATCCTTTCTATCTGCCTCATCTGTAGTAGACCGACATGGCAGCCTACGCATCAAAGTCAGACGGAGGTGGTTTGGTCGAGACAAACACACAGACTAGGAATCAGCGAGTAGCTCTCTTTGTGCAGAACAGCCTATAGATCCTGGCGCGGTTCTGCATTCAGATTCGATCTCGCTGGAGTGCAGACGCCGCTATGATCTCTATACTATCCCATCCAGTACAATCTCCGAAGGGAACAAGCCCTTCTTCTTATCTAAGTTACTATCTTCTACATCCTTCCCACTTCCAACATATACACCAATCCTCTCCTCGCCATCCCAGCAAAGGTCCACCGTGGACCCAGCGATCGGGTACGCGGGCTGCGATATCAATGCAAAGGTCATATCACAAACCTTCAACGCAACGTCGAACCAACTGATTCCCAACGACGCGCTTTCTTTCCTCCTCCGACGTGCCCTCCGCCTGGGACCTCGAGCAGGGCAATTTGGTCGTGGCCGGACGAGCCTCGACATCCTCTCAGATACATCTGCCATGAGGCTATCTATACCGAGAACTACGTACCAGGCATCCATCGATCAATCTTCTACATGATCATCATCCACCGCGCACGTCCCGTGATCTCCCTCCGCGAAGTCGTCTCCCAATGCAATCAATCGTCTTCGAAGAAACGCCGACTCGACATTCCGCGCTTTTCGGAATCCCTGCCTCATGCCCACCAACCCTGCCATCCTCGTGAGCCCTCTATCCCGATCTATGTGCGGCTTTGCAAGCTTTGGAAACGCATGGCAAACCGCCGCCATGTCGCTTGATGTCTAGGTGTGATGAGCCGGTTTGACTATCCGAGGCCTTGCTATCAAGTTAATGCAGACTGTGTTAAAGGCCTGACGTGCTGTTTACGGTACAATGTTAAGAACATGCGTGCCCCTAGCTCCGTCGCCCGTATCGCGTGCGACGCTAACCTCACTCACATTAGTTAGGAGACACGGCGAGCAGTGCGGTAACGAGTAATAAAAATTCCAACTGAGAAGCAAAATAAACAACGACGAGACACAAAACAGTTTACGAGTAGGAAAGAGCTCGGCGAAGGAAGGAAAGGAAGGCACGAGAGGTGAGTGAGTGTGTGGATGATTGATCAATCAAATCTCCTCGGTTCCGCACTTTCATTGGTGGGGCCGGGGAGAAAAAGGGCAAAAAATGAATCACCCCGCAAGTGTAAGTGGAATGAATTTGAAATAATACGACGTTGACAAGATTCGAACTTGTGCTCCCGAAGGAAACAGATAACCGAATTGTAGTGGGACTAATTCGAGTCTGTCGCGATAACCACTCCGCCACAACGCCTTGGAAACTAAATTCAAATATTGCGTACTTATACTGCAAATATTGGTCGACGTATCAGCGCACTCAGCATCCAACTCAGCGCATGCCCGCCAGACTCATTCATGCCCATCGCACCCCTCTCATCACTCCGCCCATATGACTCTTACGACTCATCCCGCTCCCAACCTGCTCATCATCACACACAATCTCGCAACTCAGACTGAGAAAGCTCACCCGGACGGACAGACTCCGGTCGCGTTCCCCCTGTCGCACACGAGAGGCGCATCTCCATACGAGACCAGCGCTCCCACCATCAAGACAAAAACGGCATGTTCCAGCGCCTCTCTAGCGAGCGGGAAGCACGAGTCTAAACCTTCCGTTTGCTTGGCCCCTTTTGCTATTTTTGCGGCGACGAGACTTGTTGAGACGACTAGCTGCACTCCGGCGTCGCCGTATGGCGCTCACGTTCATGTTCACGGGGATCAAGAATGGCAGCCTGGGGCTGCGGTGTGAGAGACAGTTTGCCCAGCTGAATGGAGAGGTGAGTGAGCGGGCGGAGAGCCCCGCCTGAGGTGCTGCGACCGCAACGGAGGCTCCGCCGACTCTGCTTCGGCAGTTTTCATCAGAACGGACGCGATACCGATGCGATAGAGTTTGGCTTTTGGGTTGGAGCCGGGCTCCTTCGGCAAATGGAGGCCTGAAAGTGATTGAACCTCGAACCCTGCGAGCCGTGGAGTGGTGGGAGGTGTGGCTTGGCAGGGGACGGAGATGGGTGTCGTGAACTGCGCAAGCTCACCTGCAGAGTCATCATCACTCGCAGGCTGGACATGCTGACAATTGGATGATGAGATGCAGCGGGTATTGAGGGCAAATGGGCAGGATCCATGGGTTTGTTTGTTTGCGACATGGCTCATGAGACGAGCGCGACGAGCGCGACGACCGCGTAGGCCCCAATCTCGCCTGACTCCACACGTCCTGCTTGTCTCGGCTTGCTTCTTCGCATCTGCGCTTGGCGCTGGCGGAGATGTTGGTTCTCGACGCGACGCGACATCAAGTACCTACCCGGATATCAAGTTTCGAGGCCGCGGAGGAGAAGAGATGAGGAGGCGGACATGTGAGTGTCGTCTTCGACTTTCTGTTGGTCGATACAGCAGTACCTACTGTAGGTCCCGTCTCGGGACTCGGCATCCGCCCAGAGATCGTTCAGCTGCGCGGAGGGACCGGGTCATGCGGCGGCGCGAAATGGACATCGACAGACGCTCGTCCGCTAGGTGGTACTTCGTAGCGATGAGCGGAGGGGGACAGATTGGCAGTCTTGACGCGGCGGGCGGGCCGAGGCTCTCAGACCAGTTAAGTTAACGATAGTTAACTAGGCAGAGGAAGCAAGCAGGCAAGCAAGCAGCAGCACTCCATAGCCTTCGTATCGTGAGCCTCGCTGGCGTGACATTGAGTGCGGCGTTGGTGCTGTAAGTAAGGTGGAAGAAAGACAAAATGTCAGCTCCAGACACGCCCAACCCCGGCTCGAGAGCGGATAGTGACAGATGCGGCGGGCTTGACTAGCTGGATCAGGGAAGCAGGCGGCAAGGCCGGTGGAGGGAAGCTCCGCAGAGGGCGCAACTTTAAGATTGCTACACCCGACAACTGTCATGACTCTCTCTCGCCAGCCTCCCATGTGCGCCTCGCCAGGGCCAAAGACTGGACGGAGTAGCTAACGTTATGGGATCCAGGACCGCGAGCGGCGCGCGCAGACTGCTTGTACTCCTCGATTGTGGTCGGCGCGGTGGCGGAGAGTAGAGTTACGAGCGATGGACCGAGTTGGTGCTGCGGCAGCGCTTCTGCAGGTACCGTGCGGAGGGAGGGAGGTGAGGGTGGTACGTGTGGTGCGTATGGTACGTGTGGTGCGTGTGGTGCGTGTGGTACGTGTGGTGCTGTGGTGCTGTGGTGTGTGTGGTGAGTGTGGTGAGTGTGGTGCGTGTGGTGCGTGTGGTGCGTGTGGGTTGAGATTGCAGGGTTTGGGTGTCGGGCTCAGGGCTGAAGAACACAGTGCCGGTTGCATTCCTATCGTATTTGGCCAGATGAGCTAGTACGAGGGCCAAGCCGTGATGATCTATTTTCTCCCTGTCCTGCCCTCGCCGACGCTTCTCTCTCTTCTCTCTCTTCTCTCTCCAACAAACAACCTCCAACCTACTTGTTGTTCGCATCCCAGAAGCTCTACAGCTTCAGCCACTCTTTCTCACCTCATACATCCCTCGCACGCGGTCAAGCGTTGCAGTCATTCGTTGAACAAAACACAAAGATCGTCTTCATCCACCTTTACTTTCCCAACTTCCTCAAATACCCACACGTGCTGCAATCATGTACTCCAACAAGGACTTCTCCCTCTTCGCCCTCTTCACGGCCGGTCTCGCCTGTCTCGTCAAGGCTGACGATGGCCCGACTGCCAACGCCATCTACCTGCCCGGCCTGAACGACGTAAACACGCCTTTCTGTCTCTCCTTGCATTCCAGCGTCTGACCTCGCAACCAGATTGTCCCCGCCGGCAAGCCCTACGACATCACGTGGAACGCGACCTCGCCCTACTCCGGCGGCACCGTCACCCTCGTCCTGCTCAAGGGTCCCTCCACCGATGCCGAGCCGCTCCAGACCATCGCGGCCAGCATCTCCAACAGCGGCTCCTACAGCTGGACTCCCGACACCAGCCTCGAGGACAGCTGCGATGAGGGCTACGGCTGCGACGAGGGCTACGGCATCAAGCTGATCGTCGACTCGAACCAGGCCTACCAGTGTAAGTTTGCTTAAGATCTTCCATTATACGTCCCCACTATGGCCTACGTCCCACCACCTATACCTTATATCCCGCCCTGTTCCCGTCATATATCCAACGTCACGTGCTTTCCGCATCTCAACTCACCCACCTCTACTCCAAACCCATGCTAATCATCCCCCATAGACTCCACCCAATTCGGCATCTCCGTCGACGACTCTTCCAGCAGCTCCTCCGCCGCCGTCTCCGCCGCCGCCGTTTCCTCTACCTCCGCCGCCTCCAAAGTCTCCATCACGACCACGATCCCCCTCACCGTCACCACCTCCCTGGTCCCCTCCTCCACCCCCGCCGGCCCCAAAACCGTCTACGAAACCGACGAAGTCACCATCACCTCGTGCGCTGCCAGCATCACCAACTGCCCCGCCCGCTCCGCCGCCGCCTCCACCCCCATCGCAACCCCCAGCTCCATCTCCACCCCCGCCGCCGCCATGTCGACCCCCTCGTCCAGCTCGATGATGAGCCTCGTCTACAGCACCGGCCGCATGCCCGCCAGCAGCATGATCGTCCTGCCCACCATGTCCATGAGCGTGCCCTCGACTCTGCAGACCGCTTCTGCGTCCAGCGTCGCCCCGATCATGTCGAGCGACGTCATCGGTGAGACGACTGCCCCTGCCGCTGGCACCTCTGCCGCGCGCGCCAGCTCCGCTGTCGGCACCCCCGTTTCCACGCCTATTGCGTTCACGGGTGCGGCGTCCAAGGGCATGGGTATGGGTGCTGCGGGCGCCATGGCTGTTGTTGCCGTTGCCGCGATGGTCGTTTAAGGGGATGCAAGGGTGGTTTCTTTGTCTTTGCTCGTGGCTTTCAACGAGGGTCGCGATTTTGTGGTGGATGTAGATTCCGGATCCTGGCTGGAAAGGTGCATAGGAAAGGAAAGAAAGTGTGCTTGATCGATCCGATCCTTTTTCCTCTTCTCTGTGTATATTTGGTTGAGTTGTTTGCTGAATCGATTGATTGATTGACTGGTTCTGACGGCGCTCTGAACTCGTGCATGCCTATGAGTCGTGTCACGCACTAGGGATATGCCACTACGCCAACAAATATACGAGTACTTTCACTGCCAACGACGGAAATACAGTTGCTTTAGTGCGTAAATGCACAGGCAGCTTGATGTATGGACATTAGTGTGAAAGACCATAGGTAAGCAAGCTGTTGTTCATCTGTACCGAGTCCTCCATCATCTCAGCTCGCCCAAGATAACGCGTACGCAACGTAATTGAGGAAAAGACCGTTGGTCATGGGGTATCTCTTTTGTTGTCGCCCGCGTACACACACCCGCTGACAAGGAGCAAGCCAAACGGGAAAGAAGAAGAGGGAAACGGAAAAGGAAGACACCCCCTAAAGAACATACGCAGATACAAGTTATACAGATCAATGAACACGACCAACGACGGAAACCTCACTCGGCAGTCGGGGCGATAGCATCACCATCATCGCTACTCCCACTCCCACTTCTCCCCCCAACACTCCCCGACCTCTCAGACCCCTGGCTCGTCGTCATCGTCACCGTCGTCGCCGTCGGCGAACTGATCTCATCACTCCTCACCACCGCCGTCTCCTTCTCCTTCCCCGCCACCCCCATCCCCTCCCCCTGCCCACATCTCAACCTCGGATGCTCCGGCCAACTCAAATCCAACACGGCCAAGCGTTCCCCAAACGCCGTGACCGGCACGCCCCTCGTCCTCGTCTCCCAGTTCCCCGCCCCCAACTCCTCGTGCGCGAGCCTCTGCAGCTGCAGCGTCTCATTCGCCGTCCACTCGACCCTCTGATACAGCCCGAGCCGCAGCCGCCGCGAGACAAACGAAGTCAAGACTTCGAGCGTGTACGACACGGCTATGATGAGGCCGCCGAGGACGAAGACGAGGATGAGCGAGAGGGTGGAGAAGGAGGTGTAGGAAGTGGATTTGACTTTCTGGGACGCGCAGAGGGTGCGCCCTTCTCTAGTCGACGGCTTCACCATCCACACGTCGAGCTTCGCATCTGCGGGGCCGACCGCCGCCTCGATCATCATCCGTTGCAGGTTCGCCATCAGGATCTGGTACCAGTGCTGGACTTCGAGCTGCCATTGGTTATCCGGCAACGGGCTCTGCAGCCCGCCGCCCATGGTGGCGCGGGCGCTCAGCGCTGAGATGCCGAGGTTGTATACCACGGTGTTGATGGCGCCCGAGAGGTACCAGTTGTTGTAGCCGAAGTTGTGGACGGCGGTGCGCTGGAGCTCGGTTCCCCAGAAGCCGGCGTCGTTGGTGATGTTTTTGGCCGCGAAGATGCCGGTGAGTGGGGTGCAGCCGGTCGCTTCTGCGACGTTCGGATTGCAGTATTGGTACTGCGTCGTGCAGCCCAGGATGGAGACGGGCTTGTCGCGGTACCAGGCCGGTTCGGAGCCGGCGATGCCGCCGGAGATGGTGGCGTTGTAGGATTGGTGGGCAGAATACCAGGGGTCGTCTACTTTGGCGAGGAAGAGGACGTCGTTGGGGGAAAGGAGGAAGAGGAGGGTGTCTGCGTCGTCGCGCTGGAGTTGGGGGATGGGCTCGAATTGGGAGCTGTCGTACTCGTGTGTCAAGGCTTCCATGGTTCTGAATCTTCCAGTTAGTTAAGTCGTGGATGGCTGTATAAGGTTTACTTGCTGAATCTTGTAATCAGGAATACCGTCTCCGCTGTGGGTATCGTTGACGCCGACCCAGGTGGTGTACTCATACGTATTCGGCGCTGCGAGATAAGAAGGCCCATACTGATAATCCTCGTACTGACTACGCAGTGAACCATCAGAGCCATTCAGGACCGTTGTGAACCCATCCGTCTTAACCGGGGCACATGTCGTGATCTGACGGTAGGTGAAACGATCCTTTGGCGCAGCGTTGATCCCGAGGTCCTCGTGACTGTTGATGTGGCCGCTGTCAATCTGGATGACAGGGATATCATCCGCACACATCTCTGGTGAAAAAGGACAGCTCGCGTTGAAGCTCGTGGTGAACGGGATGTTCTGCTTAACGTACACCTCGCAAGCCGCAATGTCGTTCTTCCCTGAATCGGTGTAGCACTCCTGTGCGTAGGAAGAGCTTAACGATTTGAGCAGCACGATGTACGGCAAGTATGCCGCATCAAGTTGAGTCAAGTTCTGGTCCACGCTCAGATCAAAGTACCCGCAACCAGGACTGGTCAACAGGACCTCTGTACCTACTGATGTAGACACTTGGGATGAAAAGATTCCAGCAACGGCGAAAGCGGAGACAAGGAATACAGTGAGGCCAATAAGCGGTAGGATGCGTCGGTATGACCGGCGAGCTTTCCCTCTCCAGAACCAACCAAGTTGTAATAGACCGCACAGGCCATTAGTCCCAGTTGCGGCGTTGCGAAGGATGGCTTGTCGTTGGTGATACAGACCATCTTCGGCGGTCTCGGAGGAAAGAATGTGGTGTAAGGCAAAACAGGTGATCCTCCAGAGGCATGTACCGGCAATACCGACAAACAGGGCCACAAAGGCGATCATGAGTCCGCCATCTCGCCGCGTCAAAGTGATAGTTGCTCCTTTGACGTATCCATGAGACCAGTTGATCCACGGCCCAAGGTACACTGAACCATCAAAGGCCGTTTGCTGGACGGTAGTGGAGTCCATTTTAAGTATGCTTTGTTGAAGCAGGAAGAAGAAAAGAAAAAGAAAAGAGATGAGGAAAACGATGTCAGAGCAGAAGCTCGAGTTAGGATGGAAGAGAAAACCAAAATGATCAGCCTGTGTCAAGAGAGAAACAAAATTGTGTCACTTTCGGACATATATCTGTATTGCCAGCTCTCGAGCTAAGAATTCGAGTCGCTGTACTAATTTAGGATGCAGGGGATCTGCACCACCCAGCAAGCCCTATCCCGAGGATACATACCTTGGGGCCATCAAGCTTCTCCAACCAAATGTGCCTGCGGTGTATCATGCATTGGGCTATCTGGATCAAGGCCATGGCCCCCACCACTACGCGCATCGTCCCTTGTGAGTAGTCTTGCTTCCTGTGAACACCAGAAGCCTGGCTCGGCCGAATTGAGCAACAAACACAGCATATCTCCCCTGACAAGCTGAAGCGGAGAATCTCCAGCGCTGACAGCCTTGTGGAACTTTTTGCTCAGGCGCAATGTTTATGGGCCACTAACTTAGGCTGTCATGCAAGCCACGCGAACCGGTGCGAGGACAGCGTCGGCGGTACTGACAATGACCCAGGCCTTGGGCGTCTTCATGTTCGAGATAGATCAGCTTGGGGGCCGAACTATTTCGTGCGCTCAACGGGAGATGTCGAGGGGATGGTGATTGATAGAAAGTGGTCTGAGGTTGCATCAGAACTAAGCTAAGTTAACGTTAAGTTAAGTTAAGTTAACTTAGCGCGCTCTCCCCGGCCATCAACCAGGAATTTGCTGCAGAAAAGTACGTATCTTAGCGCGTTTAGAAAACGTCAAATACCGATAAGCTAATTAGTCTACAGCAGTGAACCCTACTATTTCCCTATTGCAGTAATCCGAGTCGGACCACAAATATTATTACTCACCAATGCTTACTCTGACGGAGACTACTGCAGCAAGACCAGCGAATCATCTGCCTTGACCGCAAATTTGTGAAACAGATAACGAGCAGTCTTCCGGGTGGTTCTATGAATAGAGTAGTCCCGTTACACTGTAAGGCTACACGGTCAAACGATTTTACTGTCATTTTGTGGAAAAGTGACCAAAATTCCGCGGTCGTGGAATCAGCGTCCAGAGCATATATGTAATTTGTCTCTCACTTCAACGACGATCAAACAAAGAAAACCGAAATCTCCAGAACCCAACAACATCCTACTCCAAGAAAGCTTAACCACCTACCTTACTACAACGTTACTTGATCCATCCGGCTCCTCCCGGCTCCTACCGCCGCCCCAACCGACCTGCCTGCATCGTAGTCACCCACCTGCATATCACCCGCATGGGGGCGGCATTGAGCGAGCCACCAAGCGCGCGAACCTCGTACTGCTCACAAGAACCCGACCAGCCTTCGCGACCGATCGATAATCTCCCAGCCCCAAGGTCGCCGTTCGACATTGCTGAGCACTGCCCAAGAGAAGATGGTGGGGGGCCAAAGACAGTAAGTAATGCAATGCTGACAGAACGGGTCTGGAACTTGCCGTGTGAAGGAGGGGTTGGCGGATTGGCGAATTGGCTGCCAGCGGTGTGCTGGTACTTGGTACTTAATAGCACCGACTGTAAGATAGAGTGTAGACTGGCGCTTACGCGGTACCCGCTGTTGACGTTCCTGAGTCGTGGTCCTTGGAGTCCGTCAACTGTAGCCGTGTCTCGATCTGGCTCTAGATATCTGAATCCCGCGATTCTTTGGCAAAATATCATACAGTGGAGAAAGAACAACACAAAACCACATCCCCTCAAATCACGATCAAATTCCCAATTCTCAACCCCTGACTCTCATACCACCACCTGCGCCTAACCCCTACGCCCCTCGCCTGCCTTAACAAGCGCATCGTCTCCTCCCCACCCGTCAACATGACCATCGGAATAGGATGAGGGCGCGGAATGCCACTGCTCAGGTACTGCGGCTGGTCCAAAAACGGCTGGATCAGCGCATTCCCCCCTTCGCCATCTGGCGATGACACCACAATGACTAGTTTGAGAGATTGGGATGAAGGCGCGTACGCGGGGATGTTTTGTAGTTTTTGGCTGAAGCTGCAGCCGCCTCGTTTCATGACGATGATTTGATGTTCTTTTGGTACAGTAGCAGGCAGTTTGGCGTCGCAGGTTTCGTCAGAGATGTAAATCGTTTGCCAGGCGAGCTTGTCGTCGTCGGCGAAGAAGTCGCCTGGGTCCTCGCTTTTGGGAAGGGGTGCCGCGCCTGGACCACTTGATAGCGCGGCGGAGAATTGGATGCGGCGAAAGAGGGGTTTGGGGCGTGGGGGAGTTGAGGGGCGGGTTAGGGGCTCGAAGGACTCGGTGAGCATGTTTTGGATGTTTTGGAGGAGGGAGCTGATGAGGGATGGGTTGCTCTCTAGGGATTCGAAGTCTAGATCGTCGGGGAGTGTGATGATGGGTACGGAGTTGTTACTGAGAGCAGCGTCGATGAGATCGTCCATATCTTCTTCGGAGGTTTCAGGGGCGTCGATGCTCTGGTATGTGTCCGGGATGTCTATGAAGAGATCTAAGGTGGTGAGATCTCTTGTACGGGTGAAGTACGGGTCTGCGGGGTTGAAGCTCGATATGAGATCTCTGGACAGGTAGACCTTCTCGTCTCGCCCCAGCGCAATGTTCGAGACTGCATAGATACGGAAAAGGTCGTCAACTGCGGTTTGCTCATGGCCTTCGCGTTCCTTGACCATGCCTAATCGGAGCCCACTCATCGAATTGACAAGAATACCGCCACCGATGCGTTGTAGAGTGCCGGTGTTCAGCATGGTGTTCGGCAGGTTAGGGAATGAAAGATCAAATGTCGTTCGTGAAAGCATCTTGGAACTGGTCGCGTTGTGCGGTATGAGTTCTGGGGGAAGCGTCCAGGGATAGTACGTGTAATTCGAGGGTGACTGCAAGTCCGATAGAGAAATGCTTGGATGATCCATAGTGAACTCTACGAGTGGCGAGTCCAGCGTTTGCGGATTTGGCATGAGATGCAGTCGTGCAAGACTGGCAGCATGGAAAATGTCATGACGAGCTGCAGTCGCAGAGATGCTGAAAGGTACAGGTGCTGGAGGAACGGGACAGATAGCCTCGTCGTGAAGTCGATATACGTCGTCGTCGTACAAGTCCAATTTTCGAGTATTACTTCGGCGAAGACGACTAGGAACGATGAGCGGATGGCCTTCTGTAGTGAAGACCCAAGGCGCATCGAGCCGATTTAGTGGATGATCTGCATCAAACAGGAGGAATAGATATTTCGCTGTTTCTCCCAGAAAGAAGCTTTCCATCCTGTCGCTCTGTTCACCCGTACGCACATCTTGGAGTCCGGCCCAGCCGCACTTAGTCCAGCAGCGACGTTTGATGTCACGGAGCGCCATCTCGCCAACGTGTAGATACCATGGGTCTCGGGTGGCGCGGTAGAGATACCAGGACGATTCGATAAACTCTGGACGGCCACCCCACCACCGAAGACCCATCTCAATATTACCTGTGGCGGTAGACCATCTTTCCGGAAGAGCCGAATAGCGCGTCCAGAGAGCTGTATAGAGCAAATGAGTCTCGATAGCCTCGTCTAACTCTCCCGCCATCGCAAGGAGACCAGGATAGTACGCGCTCAGACTATCAATCCAGAAAGCGCGCATTGCTCCAGTGTACAGGTCAACTTGGATGTAATGTGGATGTTGATGCATCGCACCGCGATAGACGTGTCTTCTGATTCCGGCATGAGCGTCCTGCCACGCGAAAAGGAAAGCCTCAGGCGCATTAATCTCGTCCTCGGATTCATACGGAAGACCTGAGAGCAAGATGTGTGACTTGAGAGCGTATTCGAAAAAGCTGTCGATGCCGGCTCCGATACCAGTGTAGGGACTGACCCATTGCCCGGTTTCAGCATCGATCCCCGATCCGATCAGACCGGAGCTGCTTCGCCTTGACCATATCGCCCAGAATGCCTCCTTCGCAACCTTCTCGAAACGCTTATCGCCTGTCAATCGGCTAAGAGTTGAAAACTCCAGGACAAGGCTACCAGCTCCTGCACTGCAAGTCTCCGTAATCTCAGGAGCGGCTGTGGAGGTCTTGTAGTTGCATTGGCCATGCTCGGCATCCATGTTCAAGCGAGAATTGGCATAGAAGGGGATGCCAGATCGGAGATTTACGCGCGGGTAAGGCAGACCGGTCTCGGTGTTGAAGGCGGGTAAGATGCGCTTGGCAAGATCGTGGGCGAGACGGAGTAGCTGACCGTCGTATACGAATCCACCTGACCAGCGTATGCCAGTCTTGCCCTTCTTGGTCGTCTCAACCGGCTCATATCCTCGTATTGGAAGCTCGCCCACGGCGAACAAATGGGCGCTCAAAAGTCCGCCAACGCCGCGGATGACCGTCTCGAAAACCTGGACTTTGCTGTCCAAGTCGAAGCCTCGAGCTCTTTTGCCTTGACCCCCTTCGCCTTCAGTCCCATCGCCGTAGTATTCGACCAGCAGCGAGATGCCATTCTGGAAGTCCTTCAATGGTCGATTCTGCCTGTTTTGGCCCTGCGGAGAGGATGCTAGGATGGCCAAGGTGGACAGACTGTCAATCAAGGTAAGGCTGTAGTTGCCGAGGACATCGTTCACTTCAATATGCGATGGATTCGCTCGGTCGCGGGTCAGAGGTGAGCAGGAAAGTGGGCGGAGTTCATCCTCGGGAAAGGCATGCTTCATGTAATTATCGTAACCATGGTAGAAGATATCTGTGGTCTCACGTCTACGCCGGTGTCAGACGGACTGCAGGAGGTCGAATGAGGAGCAGACCGTACCTCAGCGACCTAGTAGTCTCATCTGTCATGCAATGTACAAGCGGTGCGCATAGGAGCAGCGGCAGGAGCAGGGAGAGAAAGCATTTCATGTGCGAGCTGGCCGACGCGGTAGACACGGCCCTTTGTAGCACCGTCCAAGTTGACAGCATACCCACGCGGAAGCGCCTGAAGGAGGCATGGGACTGAGACAGCGGATGGAGACGCTTTGAAAGTCTAAAAGCAGTGACTGGGGCTGGTGTTGAGGACAGTTGGACTGTCGCTGGTGCGAGTCAGGCCAATGCCAAGCTCATGGAGGAGAGCACGGCTGTCACCTTAGGTCATCGCGAGATTTCGGCGACTGGACAGCTCCAGAGCACTCTCAACTCCAAGCCTTTTACCACCTGCCTCCACCCCGTCCTTTCTATCCACCCTTTGATCCGGAGTCTGCGCCATGCTCGCGCGATCGGCTGCCCGCTATGCTTTCACCCGTCCATCCTTAATCTCCACTCCCAGAGCGCCCGCAGCGCAATGGAGAAAATCGTACGCCAAGAACAATAGTAGGAACACTCGCCGTTCCCAGCCGCCCGCCGCGCCCAAAGTAAATCGTGATACTTCGCCAACGGACAAGTCGTCAGAAAAGACTGGAGAATTCAATGCGGCTGCGTCGCCGGACAAGAACACAGCACCAACGTCCGCGCCGGGACCTGGAACCGCCGCCGGAGCCGCTGCTGGTGCCAGTGCCAGTGCCGCTGCCGATGCCACTTCGCCGAGTACATCAAAAGAGACGACAGACTACTCGAAGTCTCAAGAGGAGTTCAACAGCCCGCAATCGCCCGACGTGAACAACGCCCCCGAGACCGAAGCGCCCAGCCAACCTCTGCCAGACCTTAGGCACGGTATCCCGTCAACATTCGAAGCCGAGTTCCTCAAGCAGACTCCTGAGGCCAAGGAGGAAGCCCCCGACCCGTCCGTAAATATCACTGAAGACCCGACCGTCGAATCGTCTAGCAGTGGCAGCGGCCGTGGAGGTAGTGGGCGCGAGGGCGGCGAACTTCCCAAGTCAGCATACGAGACATCGACTGATAGGCGGCGCAATCAAGTAGCCAACTATGGTTTCGCAGCTGCTGCCATGTTCCTTCTTACCGGTGGTGCATACTTGGGCAGACCTTGGGAGTCGGAAGAAGAGGCCAAGAAGCACACCGATACCCCATCTGGCTGGTCGCCCTCTGCCATCTATGCACGCGCGCGTGCGCGACTGAGCGGCCAGGTCTCATACTACACAGAGCCTGTCTTCCCTAAGCTGTTGCCTGATGTTGAGCCGGCGCCGCCATACACTCTTGTTCTCAGCTTGGAGGACCTTCTGATTCACACTGAGTGGACAAGAGAGCACGGATGGCGCATGGCCAAGCGTCCCGGCGTCGACTATTTCCTGCGATACCTTTGCCAATACTATGAGTTGGTCATCTTCACCAGTTTGCCCATGCAGTCTGGCGAACCGGTTATCAGGAAGCTGGACCCATTCCGCGTAGCGATGTGGCCGCTTTTCCGTGAGGCCACGCGGTATGAGAAGGGAGAGTACATCAAGGTCAGCTCACATGCAATTCCCTTACAAAGCAGCGGAAATACTAACAATCTATGCGCAGGACTTGTCATACCTAAACCGTGACCTCAGCAAGACCATCCTTATCGACACGAAGCCCGAGCACGCCAAGAACCAGCCCGAGAACGCCATCATTCTACCCAAGTGGGACGGCAAGCCAGGCGATAAGGGTCTCGTGTCTCTGATCCCCTTCCTCGAGTACGTCGCTACGATGGGTATTCCCGACGTGCGCGCGGCCCTCAAATCCTTCGAGGGTAAAGACATTCCCACCGAGTTCGCGATCCGCGAGAAGAAGGCGCGTGAGCAGTTCCACAAGCAACTTGCGGAAGAGGAAGCCAAGAAGCCCAAGAGGAGCTTGGGTGGTGCTTTTGCTTCATCCCTCGGTATAAAGCCCGCTCCTGGCCAAGGCGGCCTAGTCGTCGGCGAGGAGAGTGCAGCGGAAGGCTTCGCAAAAGGCAAGATGCTGAGCGATCAGATTCGGGAAAGAGGCCAGAAACAGTACGAGGAAATGGAGAAGCAGATCCGCGAGAACCAGGACAAGTGGCTGAAGGAGATGGCGGAAGAGGAGAAGAAGATGCAGGAAGAGACGATGAAGAGTATGAAGTCTGGTATCTTTAGCATGTTCGGTGTGGGTGGCGGTGATAGTGGTAAGCCTGCAGGCCAGTAAAATGTCTACATTGCCAGCATGCGTAAAGAAACGCGGATGAGCAAAGCGTGATTCGGTCTTTTTTCCGACACGCATGATCAGGTCTCTGTCTATGTGATCAGAAGACTCATGTTATTGGATTCCACTCTTGTTGTCGTCATTGCATTACCTTGCGGGTTGTTCCCGAGGAACATATATTTGTATATCTGGGCGGTGTAAAAGCGCGTGGTAGGCAGCCTAGAAAGGGCTGCAGGTTTATTGTACGATAGTGAGAAGCTTTTTCGTCATATGTTCGCCAACTTTCGCCTCACTTTGTCCGAGCTGGGAAGATCTTGTGGTCTCTTGTTGTTGTTGTTGTTCTTAGGGCTGAACGCGCCTTCCTGCCTGCTATAAAAGTAACAGGCTACTTCGTCCGTCTTGCACCTTCACACCTCCCTCTTTCCTCAACCTCCACCTCAACCGTCAGATTCTGACCGCAAGAGTTCTTCTCCCGGCTTCCTCCTCCCAACTCACTCATTATTCCGACTTGGAATAACATCTTTATCGGAGCAATCCTCGCTTCGGCGACCTGTCAGAGTGCCCTGCTACCTCAAGAGATCCGAGTACCAGCTCTCAGCACTTGCACAACTCTCATCCCACACACTTCACTCATCATGTCTTCCAACTCCGACCACATCTTCCGCTACGGTATGTACTCTCTCGCGATGTGAGGCGATCAATATCTTAACCATTCCAGGCTCCTCTCGTGCTGCCTCCGAGGCCACCCCGGCTGCCACTGCCAATGCCGCCGCTTCGCGCGTCGAAATACACCCTAACGCCCAAGACGGCCGTGTCTTCATGGTGCAGAACCGCGCGTTCGCCACCGCCGAAGATGCCCTCGACTACGCCCTTCACGTCATCGAAGCATTGAGCGCAAAGGTGCGCCAGGCCAACCAAAAGGCCTCCAGCAAACAAGGCACGACCATCAGCATCTCTCGCCAGCTTAAACAAAGCACCCAAAATGAGAACAGCCTTCGTGAATACTCTGCTATGCTGAGGAATGAGAAGGAGATCTTGGAGAAGAAACTCGAGGAGGCGGAGAAGCAGCGAGATTACTACCACAAGGACAACAAGGTCTTGCTCACAGCTTTCAGTACTCTTAATACAGAGAACAGCAAGCTCGGTGCACTGAACGATCGCCTGAAGGCGACCGCACTTCAAAAGATCGGCGAAAAGGACTTCGAGCTCAGACGTTCTAACTAGTGCATCCCCCGGAGCCAACGAGTAAAGGGCGTCTGCGTTGCGATGGCCCTTGGCCTGCTAGGGCCTTAAGGTGCTTTCAGATTCTTGGGTTTCATTGTGTCGCTGTTATTGCACTACTCTAAGATGGCGTTCTTCCACGGCTTCTATATCATCACCTCCCCCCTTCTTCCTTTCCTATTTCTTCCTTTTCTTCAACTCTGAGTGCGACTCTTCAAAAACTTCACCGAAAGTTGATTGCAGCTACTACAACTCAAGAGATCATTTGACTGGCCTCATTCTCACGGAACTGGCATTCTCTGATCTTTGGTAGTCATTTGCTCAAAGAAGCCAGCCCTTGAGGTGGTCAAGCCCATGGGCCCTTCTATAGTTTACGACACCTGGTTGTTCGATGCACGTGCGACAATCATGCAGCACTGTTGAAGGAAGCAAAACAGGTTGACAAGGCACTTCTGGGGCTCGCTACAAGAGACAATGGTCCCGCTCTGCCAATCTTTGTGCTTTCTTGCTTTTTCAATTTTCTTGCTCATGCACTTATGCACGGGTAAAATAGTCATTTTCCCCTTACAGTTGATCAGTAGCTGAGTGGGTGATCATTAGCGAATACCAGCTGTTGTATGCCAGGGTTGCTTCTTCTGGGAAAGAAATGTCAGAAAGAATCAAGCTCAAATGATGTTTCTATTAAACAGTGATTAACCAGTGAAGTAAGGTCAGGGGATAGAGCAGATGCAAACCTTATTGCTCACCACTTAGCAACAACGAAGAGCTCAATAAACCTTGCGCATGCTTTGGCACATCACCAGTCTGGTAGCGTTTGGATTCAAGTTTACCACCGCGCTTGAGGAATCACTGAAGCATTATGAAGCTCCTAATCATTGCTCACTTCTTGCAGACAAATTTCGATGATGATATCCAATAAGTTCTACTGTCTACAAAAGAAAACAATTAGATCCGGTTTCGCAGCTCAAGTGAGCGAGCTCGCCAGTCTCAAAACCCCTTTCCATCCGTGCTGCAGCGTAATCAAGCAGCCCGCCGATCAAACCATTACCTCCCAATCTTCTCTTGTGAATCGTTCTCGACTTCGAATTTGAATGTCGCGCAACAGCTTAGTAGTGGTCGCCAGTTCCGACGCAGTAGGCCACGGGGTAACTGTCGCTCGTGCAGAGTTGAATCTTGCCCTCGACCCACTCGAGACCGTCCATGGTCGCGCTGGTGTAGGTGTCGCTGGTCCAGTCGGCGGTCGAGGGGGAGTCGGTGCAGCCGTAGATGTAAGTGCCGGTGTAGCGGGTGGTCTCGGGGTTGCTGACGACGAGACCGCTCTTGCCAGCGGCAACGACGAAGGTGTAGGCGATGCTGTCACTGGTGGTCCATTGTACGGAGTAGGAGACGGACAAGGAGGCCGAAACCAACTTCTCGACCGTGCTCACCTCGACGCCTGCGGACACGGAGAGGGAGTTCGAGAGCGAGAAGCCCTGGGTGACGGAGACGGAGGCGACAGCATGCTCGGCGGTGACAACGCTGCTCATGGCAACGTCCCAGTTGGAGAAGTGGGTGGGGTCGTTGATCTGGACCTCAGAAGATTCTTCGCAGCCGCGCTCGGAGAGCTCGCGGGGAATCTTCTTGGTGACACCGATGGTTGCGTTGGACCATGTGGGAGTGGACCGGATGGTGTTGTTCATGCCCACGCTGCGAGTTCTGAGCGCTTCGTAGTCGCGCTTCTTGATGACCTGGTGGCGTCCGTTGCCGACGAGGATCATGTCGTCTTCGGTCAGGATGCGGGGCCTCAGTTCAGGGACGCTGGGGATCTCTGAGAGTTCGGAGGGGGCGGCGGGAGCGGGGAGAGCAGCTGCGAGGGTCATGCTGCAGCCGAGAAGGCTGAGGAGGGCGGTGCTGAAACGCATGGTGTTGATGGTCTTTGTTGGTAAAGACTGGTTGAGTGGTTGTAGTGATGGAAGTCCTCTGCTGCAGAGAGGAGAAGAGAAAGAGAGTGTTGGTTGCTGATGAGAATAGCTGTAGTGGAACATGAGCAGGCAATATATATACCTTGCTCCTGGATCAACCACCAAGTCCGCTGGATGATGATAGAGGTACTGCTGTTGCTATTTCGCGCGCCATCATGGCTCACAGCACTACGGCGAAATTGCGGTGTGGTATCCATGAGTCTGGGGTATATCCAAGCCCATTGAGCTGGACGGAAAACACCGGATAGTCCTTGCGACTGGAGACCTTGGTGTATCTTCAAGGGTCTTGCAGCCAAGTGTCACGGCCTTCTAGACCCGGGCCAAAAGCGAGGCAAGTGTGCCTTTGGTGGAGAAGATCAGCGTTGCCGTCTTGGTTTCAGGTACAGGGCGCATGATGGTCCAATTATCGTAGCTCGAGGGCGCATGATGGTCTGCCACCAACAATGAGCCCGGTGTATATTAGGTCGTGCGATGGAGTAGAATGACTCTGTTGCAGGTATCCAGGTTCGCGATATGGACTCAAGATGTACCGAATGTCTGTCGATCAATCTGTATGAAACGTGCTTCCAGATTCATGAAGTTCGCCACTTGCATAGGCCATGAGGGCTGGAGGCATGCTCTAAGTTAGAGAGGCGAATGGAAGAACAAAGTAAACCAGACAGATTAGTTCCTGTTCACTCCTCACTCTTTTTTTTTTCATCTCACTCTGTTTGGGGTTCGACTGTCCTCATTTAGAGCTCGTCTGACCTCACATGAGCTTCAGGAGTACCTCGATGAGACTATACCGAACAAGAACCGGAGGCTGATAATGCAGGTACCGTTGCGGAGGCTCACATCTAGGGCCAGATGACTCGCAACCCCAAGGCCAAAAACAGCAACCCGTGGCCCAGGAACTGCCGGAGACATCATCTCCTGTGATCTATCCTGCACTTGTAAGCCAATAAGGTCAGCAGATGCTCGCATGTCCAACTCACGAATCAACCATCACCCCTCTCAGCAGGGCTGCTTATCATGCTTATTACGGCCCTCTGCCTCCGTCCTGGGTTCAACCTTTTCCCTCGCCAGGTACAAACAAGATTCACTTTCGTCGGACCGAACCGAGCGAGCGTATCAACGGTGTCGGAAACGTTGGGCAGTATCTAGAGTATCCAGGTGTAGCCAGTCAGCTGTAGCAGAAGCCGAGAGCGTAGTCAGGCACGGCATCGGAGCCCCCGGAACGCCCTCGTGTCCGGCCCGCCGAGATAAAGTTTTGCCGGGGGCGCCTTACCCGCTGCGCTGACGGCAGTGGCTGATCGCAATGTCAGATCATGTTTGGGGCAGACGTTGGATCGTGGACCTGACTTGTCTGGCTCCACACACGCCCTTTACCGCTTCCGCCAGCAGGGCGTAGGAGCGGGCCTGAAAAGGCATCCTCCGTGCGGGGCGGGGCGGATTCGTATCAGTTTTGCGGCACAACCCCGCCCTCATGACTGGCCTTGGTGTGGTCTGAATCAGCAATGTGAGAGTCCGAACAGTAGAGGACTCAGATTGAGGGGCTCGGATTGAAGTGTTCTGGAAGCCACTGACGAAAGGTGGATACAAACGGCTGGATGTAGTTGCGCTTGTGGATGGATCTCAATCTATCCGTGATGGCAACAAGCGGACTACGAGAAGGGTTGCCCTTGTGCCGTGGAGCCCAGCCCAATTTGGTCGTATCTTTGTTCGAGCACGTTGTGGAAGCACATGACCTTGGCGGCTCCTGTAACATGACTACTTTCACCGCACGATAGACACAGCAGACGGTAGATACCGGGACAGCAGGGTGTTTGGAGATTGGAGCGGTGCCGGCCAAGACGAACGGAGGCTTGCCAGGCGACTGTTGACTGCGGACTGACACAACGGCTCTGCCTACTATCTTCCCCTGAGTTCATGTAACGTTAGTCTGTCGCATTCATTCATGTTGCCCAATATATAAGCCTATTGCCAGGGAATCTGCGTTTCCATCAGCTCAGTAGATCTCAATATTCCCTTCAACTCAAGTATCTCAACAGTTACTTACTCTTTACCCTCAATCCTTTCCAGAGTATCAACAATACAGTCTTCAGATCAACAACATGCGTTTCACTCAGCTCCTCTCAATGACGGCGGTTGCCATCTTTGCCTCCATGTGAGTCTATTAGCCCAAGTAATTCAATACACATGCTTACCGACTTCGACACAGCCCCAGCGCCGTCGCCGATGACCACACCAGCTGCACTTGCCACAACCAGGACAGCTACAACTGGCGCATCACTACCGCCGCATGCGACCTGTACAACAACTGGAACAACGACAACAACGCCGTGGCATACGACAGCCCTAGCGGACGGGTAAGTGGCCTGTCCTGACTCCGAATACCCACAATCCTTCTGTCTGTACGGAACCAAATTAGTGCTAACCTGCGGCATATACAGTGCAACACCATCGACGCCAACCAAGTCATCGACGGCAAGAACTGGGAGAACGCGTGCCAGGAAACCGCCAAGGCAGGCTTCCAGTGTACCTCAGGCCAGGGTACCTGCTACGTCGAGGACACCTCCAACGTCCAGGGCTGGTGCAAATAGAATGTTTGAGCGAGCTTGTGGTCTCAAGATGCTGAAGCTGTAATCCCCCCATGTTGTGCTTCTTTTGTTTCGATCTCCTTCTTCCAATGTCGGTCTTCCGTTTTTCAAAGCTCAAAGCTCTTGTCATCCTATCGTCGACATCCTGTTTTTGCTTGTTAAAGTCCTTGGCCTTGGAGCGTTCTGGAACTTGACAGCCTCGAGTTCTAGGAACAATCTCGAATCAGTCATGTTTGCCAAAACACAGAAAACATGGCCCTGATATTAACATTTTCTTGCAATCGACCTATTTGAGTGAGTCAATGAAGAAGATCGGGATCATATACCTGCAGATGGTGGCGTAATATTTCTGTTGGCTCTTCCTGGTTGGAATTCTGAAATTTTTGAAATGCTCAACACTGAAAGCGCAGCAACCAGAGCAACTCATGTCTCGTTCTGAACTCTCTCCTGTCCTTGGTATGCGACAGCTACAGTAACTTCGGATACCACTGTATGCGGGTGAGGTGCACCGCCTCTGATAGCTAACCGGTGATACTCCAATCATAGTGCCAAACCACTGAACAGGTTCGCGGCTGACGTATGAACTCGTCCGTTGAACCTCAAATTTCGTCCGGCCGTATGAATTCGTGCGGACATGGAATTTTGTTTGTAGCACCGATAATTTCACCCCCAGCTTCAAGTCAGTCACGAGACATCCAGGCCTTCACCAAGCCCTTGTCCGCATTACGGTCCCCTTTCTTAATTACCGCGACATCCTAGTCTACGCACACTCACCCATGTACCCCGTCACCGCGGCCCCGGATCGGGCCCCCTGCTGCGACTGTGCTGGCGTCATCGAAGCCGTAGGTCCCTCCGTCCACTCCGTCGGTCAACACGTCGCCATCCACCCAATCACATGGCGGGACGCCGACGTGGCCAGCTTCGACGACATCAAGCAAGTGCTAGGCGGCGGAGATATACCAGGTATACTGCAGCAGTAGAGGGTCGTCGATGACTGGCGAGCGTATCTCGCGCCTGCGAACTTGGATGATGCGGAGGTGCCGGCGCTGTTGACGGCGGGAGGGACGGCTTGGAACGCGTTATTCGAGGGGCCGATTATTGCGGGAGAGGGTATCACGGTGCTGACGCAGGGGACCGGCGGCATTAGTACGGCGGCCATGCAGTTCGCGAGAGCGGCGGGAGCAACTGTCATTGCAACCTCCTCGTTGGATGAGAAGTTGAAGGTGGCAGAGGTCCCGGAGGTGGGCTCTTCGGTCCGAGTTGTGAAGACATTGGCGGTGAGCGCTCGAGTCATGTTCTGCCGTTGTCCTCCTCCAGCCTTGCGCCTCGCTCCTCCACTGCCTCCAGCGTCACCTCTTGATTAATACACCACCACTTCACCGACGGCAGGGCCAAGAACTGTCTGCATACGAGAACCATGGCTCTTATTGCACAAAGAGCAAGACTCTTGCTTCATGATCGCCATGGAAACTGTTTGGACGGTCAAAACACAGCCTCGCGAAGGAAATAGCCGCCCTAGACAAGAGTATACAACTAACGTTACAGTACATAACTTAGTACTGCAGCCAACAACCTCGCGGTAAGCGAAATCTCTTCGATATAGGACAGCCGCCCTCCTGCCATTATGGTGTTCAGCTGTCTCTTGAGGCTGCAAATAAGCACGTAATAGCGGGTAATCGGCACGGCTGTGGTGTCGCAAATCTCTCTAATCCGGTCTCTGGTCCTCCAACCCCCGTGAACACCGTCCATAGCTGCCCCTGCTGTTTTCAGGTGTCGGCTGCTCTATACTGACCCGACTTCTTGGCACGATAAACCACTCAAGCCATGTTTGCTCGGTGCCACTCGAACCCCAGCATTTCGCAACGCCACTCGAAGCCACTGGCAGAGCTCCGTGATGACTGCCGACAGTCACAACAGGGCCTTGAATGACTGTTTGTCGTTGGCTTGCTAGTGGAAGCACCCACGGTCACGGTGTGGCCGATATGTCCCCCCATGGAACGTTAACGTTATCTCCGCTGGTGTCGTGCTCCTGCCTCAGGTCCTTGTGGAGGTGTCGCCGTTGCGCTTTTGACAGCTTATACCCGCGTCAGCTGCCTCTCTTTGATCTACTTCACCTTCCATCTCTTCCGTTCTGGTTGAATTTAAATTACCTGCCGCCGCTTTTCACATCTTGTCGTGTGCTCACATGCACTGTAACTTGCCTGCCAGCCTTGTCAAACCTAACGTCCCGTCCCGCCCGCCCACTGCACCAATCAGATACATTCGCTGCTAGGATCTCACTGGTCACAACATTTCCCCACCAGGATGAAAGATCATGTCTTCGACATATCTCTACCCGAGCAGAGTGAAGTGTTAGAACTTGCAGCAGAGGAGGGTCATGATGCGGATATCCCGTCCAATCTGGGCGTCTATCACCCCAATACGGACGGATCGACAGAAAACATCAATGCAAAGACAAAGGCAGACACGCAAGTTGACATTGAGAAGAGCGCGGTGTCGTCTCAAATCTCGATCAGCCAGTCCGAAGACCATTCCCATGTTGTCCAGCCTGAAGCGACCAATCCCAACATTGTTGACTTCGACGGCCCGAATGATCCCACAAATCCCATGAACTGGACCTCTTCGAGGAAATGGGGAATGATCATGGTCGTTTCTGTCGTCACGTTACTAACCCCCTTAGGGTCGTCGATGTTTGCCCCCGGAGTGCCGCAGCTGATGGAAGAATTTGGATCGACCAGCGACGTGCTCGCAGGCTTAGTCGTTTCAGTCTACGTCCTAGGATTCGCATTTGGACCTCTCCTGATCGCGCCCTTGTCGGAACTTTATGGAAGAGTGCCTCTGTACCACGCGTGTAATCTGCTCTTTGTCATCTTCAACATTGCATGCTCTTTGAGTACGAATTTGAACATGTTGATTGGATTCCGCTTCCTTGCTGGAAGTGTCGGGTCTTGTCCGCTCGCCCTTGGTGGCGGAACGATTGCGGACTTGATTCCCAGAGAGCAGCGAGGAACCGCCATGGCCCGTAAGTTGTTATATCGAACCTGGAGTCCTTCTGGCCATCAGCTGACTCCCATGGAATTCAGTATGGGTTGCAGGGCCAACTATTGGGTATAATGACCTCCCCAAATTCCGGACAGAGTCCAGTGCTAATTTTCTTCAATCTAGGCCAGTGATTGGGTATAAATGATACCTTTGTTTCACGTATAAGTTGCTGACTATTCTAGACCTCTTGCTGGTGGTTTTCTATCACAAGCCGAAAACTGGCGCTGGGTTTTCCGCGTGATCTCGATAACTGCTGCGATTATAACCTTCGCCGGCTTCTTCCTACTGAAAGAGACATACGGTCCAGCCATATTAAGCGCGAAGACGAAGCGTTTGCAGACACAGACTGGCAACACTGCCCTTCGATCAAAACTTGACGCTGGCCTAAGTCCTAAAGACCTCTTTCTTTTCTCCATCGTTCGACCGACAAAACTGTTGATCAAATCCCCGATCGTTCTGCTACTGTCTCTCTATGTTGCAGTTGCATACTCCTACCTTTACATACTGTTCACGACATTTACAACAGTCTACGAGCAACAGTACGGATTCAACACAGGCACAGCTGGGTTGACATACCTGTAGGTCTAGCTCACAACGCTACAGACATAATCAAACACTAACTCATCCGTTAGTGGCGTCGGTATAGGTTGCGCCCTCGGCCAATTCATCTACACCATTTGGGGCAACCGCAGCGTACGCAAGCACCTAGCAGCCGGCGACTTCAAACCCGAACACCGCCTCCCAATGATGTACCCCGGCGCCATCGCCATGCCCATCGGCCTTTTCTGGTACGGCTGGTCCGCCCAAGCGCATACGCACTGGATCGTACCCATCCTCGGGACCGGCCTCGTCGGCTTTGCGCTGATCTTGATCTTCATGGCTCCGAACACTTACCTCGTGGACGTTTATACGAGACATGCCGCGTCGGCTATGGCTGCGAATACGGTTTTGAGATCTGTTTTTGCGGCTTTTGTGCCGCTTGGTGGGCAGGAGATGTATGCGAAGTTGGGGCTCGGGTGGGGCAATAGTTTGTTGGCGTTTGTTTCGATTGTGTTGATTCCTATACCTGTTCTTTTCGTGAGATATGGAGAGCGGTTGAGGACAAAGTTCCAGGTAAAGCTTTGAGGGTTTAGGTGTTTGTTAGACAAAATTAACATTTCAGCTCTATTTGATGTGTCAGTAAGTTAAGTTATCAGTAAATCTTCTGATACAAGCATGCGATCTGGATTTGCAACAGCCCGGATCAATTGGCCGCAGTGATGGCATGCTCGAAGCAAGGCAGGGGTAAATGCACAGTTTTTATTGCTACGAGTCTCAGACCGATGCTCCACAGCACTGCATTTATACCAGAGCGTTGAGATTCCTGTTACCGGTAATCTATGTATCCATAGGAATTTCCGGACTTTCTCACGGTAGAATCTCGGGATCGATTGCCCCGAGGGTCGATTCCGATAACGATAAGGATCCCACATCGTCAAAAAACCGAATCCGTCTGAACCAGAGCCACAGCAAGCCAGTCGCGGGAACATTTGATTAGCGACGCAAAGCTGGCTTCGATACCGTTCAGATTCAAGGCCGGCGGGAACAACATGGCCCCAATGAGCGGCCAACACCACCACCGGAGCACCACCAAGGTTGCGCAAAAGCCCTACAAGTCGCGCCACGCGAGCAAGAGCGCCTTGAAGGAGCAGTCGAAGGGGAAGATTGAGAAGGGAGAGCGCAAAACTCCTAGCCAACAGGTCATGTCGAAGCTCCAGCGCCGGAACCAAGCGAAGCAGAAGCGGAACACGAACCATCAGGAGCATGTCAATAAAACCAGCGTCTTCAATGGGCGGGACGGTGCCCCGAGGATAGTCGCCGTTGTACCTTTGTCGGAGGACGTCTCGGGGAAATTGGCAGTGCGCAGCCTGAATGCGAGCCTCGATCTGGAGGAGGATGTGCCTGAGGCTGGCTGGTCGCGGATCAACATCGAGCGCTTCAAGCAAAAGTTGCAGTACCTGATAGTTCCCCGCAACCTATCTGCTGCGCTGGACGCTGCGCGGGTTGCCGACTTTGTAATATTCGTGCTCTCTGCAGAGCAAGAGGTGGATGAGGATGGGGAGCTTATGATCCGCAGCATCGAGAGCCAGGGCGTTTCCAATGTCCTGACTGTAGTCCAAGTATGCAGAGATGGTTCTTTTCACAAAAATGCAAGCGGCATACTGACATTGCATAGGGTCTGGACTCTATCGAACCTGCGAAACGCCGCCCTCAAGTCGTTTCGTCTCTCAAGTCGTTCATCACGCATTTCTTCCCAACGCAAGAAAAGGTGCACTCGCTGGATTCAAGACAGGAATGCCTCAACGTTACCCGCTCGCTCTGCACAACCACACCCAAAGGTATTCGCTGGAGAGAAGATCGCAGCTGGATGGTGGTGGAGGATGTGAGATGGCCTGGTGGCAAGAAAGCCGCTTCCGAAGATACAACTGGGGAAGTCATCTTGACGGGAACTGTAAGAGGCAGAGGGCTCAAGGCCGACAGGCTCGTTCAAGTTGGAGACTGGGGGAGCTTCCAAATCGAAAAGATCACGGCTGCGCCGCTCGACACGCGCAAAAAGGGCAAAGTCGATGAGATGGCGGTAGATCAAGAGGAGGAAAATGCAGTCCTGGACGAGCCAACGGAAGATCAAGATGATCTGAATGAACTCGCGCCAGAGGAAGCAGTCATGGAAGACATTGAGGATTACCCGATCTCGGTTGCGCCTTCGGAACGGAAAGGTGTCCTGCTGGATGACCACCATTACTTTTCCGACGACGACGCAAATGCGCCCGCGCCCCCGAAGCGGCTCCCAAGAGGTACCTCGAAGTACCAATCAGCGTGGTATCTGGGCGACGTGTCGGATTCGGGCTCTGATCTCGAAAGTGTCGACGGTGACGAGGATGAAGACATGGACATGGATGGGCCTGCCGCTGCTGCGGACGGTATCGAAGGCTTGGATCTGAACGGAAGAGAACCCACGGAAGCTGCACCTTCGGAGTACCCCCAGTCTGAATTCTTCAATGACCCTGCCCCTGAGGATGAGGCAGAGCAGATTGCCGCTTACCGCGCTCAACGTAAAGAGGAAGCCGAGGAGGACCTCGAGTTTCCAGATGAGATCGAATTGCACCCCAACGTATTGGCCAGAGAACGATTGGCCCGCTACAGAGGTTTGAAGAGTCTGAAAACCAGTCCGTGGGAGACTGAAGAAGACAGACCATATGAGCCGGAAGCATGGAGGAGACTGCTAGAGATCTCCGACTACAAGGGAGCTAAATCGCGGGTGACGAGGGAAACACTCGTCGGTGGCGTTGCGCCTGGCACTCGCGTCAACGTCCATCTGCGCGGTGTTCCGCTCTCGTTGCAGAACGCTTACAGCCCTTCGGCGACGTTGGCTATGTTCTCCCTTCTTCGCCACGAACACAAGCGCACTGCTGTTAACTACAGTATCACGTTGAGCTCTGATTATGAGCATCCTCTGAGGAGTAAGGAGGAGCTCATTCTGCAATGCGGACCGCGCCGGTTCGTCATCAACCCGCTCTACTCTCAGGCTGGGAACACTCCGAACGATGTCCACAAGTTCGACCGGTACCTGCACCCTGGCAGGAGTGCCATTGCATCGTTCATCGCTCCATTGACATGGGGCTCGGTGCCCGCGCTCTTCTTCAAGAGAGTTGTTCCTGAAGACGGGGATGAGGAGGACGCAGAGACGCTACCTGACAACACCCAGGAGGCCAAGCTGCAGCTCATAGCTACAGGCACATCGCTTCCTCCATCGACGTCGCGTGTGGTCGCGAAGCGCGTGATCCTCACCGGCCACCCGTACAAGATCCACAAGAAGCTCGTGACGGTGCGGTACATGTTCTTCAACGACGAAGACGTGGCGTGGTTCAAGGCACTGCAACTGTGGACCAAGCGAGGCCGCAGCGGCTTCATCAAGGAGAGTCTGGGCACACACGGTTACTTCAAGGCGACGTTCGATGGCAGAATCAACCCGCAAGATGCGGTGGGAGTGAGCTTGTACAAGCGGGTGTGGCCGAGGGAAGCGCGGGCTGTGCGGGCGGACGAGCCGCTGGCTTGAGGGGTACGGTGGCTTTCATCCAGCCCCTTCGATAGAGACGGACGATGATGATATCCTGGTTTCCTGTTTCCTGGCGTTATTGATTTGATCATGTTCCGTGAGATGCTGTCTGGGATATGATACGGCAATGATACATGATACTTAGATTGAGGGCATGTTCTAGAGGCGACTATTTTTGACGACGGGAACTTCTCCAGCTTTCGGCTGTTGGGCTTGCAGCTTGGCCCATCACCACACTCGCTCGCAAGCCCTTGAACCGACGGGAATGAGATGCACCAGCCAGCAGCAGCCAGGCCAACGAGGGCTCATGACGGGGCCAACCCAGCCCAGTCCCTTCGATCGCCCGCAGTCAGGCCACGGCTAGTTAGTTAACGTAGTTACGGCCACCGACATTTTACCTATACTTCACCATGTAGCCCCCCAAATCCACATCTTCCCTTTTCCCTCTCCTCTCCTCTCCTCTCCTCTCCTCCCCTCCCCTCTACCACCACACTCGGCTCTCGTCAGTCGCCTGCGCATCACCTCTACCTACTCAAGAATTGCCTACCTACCCCGCTCCGCAGCGCGCACGAGGGCACCTACTACTCACCCCGCCCGCCCTCAGCATCATACCCAGGTATCATGACCATGGACTACAACCAACAAGCCGCACGCGACGCACACCACTACCTCACGCGCCGCGTCCGCAACGACTGGGCCTTCCCCGCCGTCCCCCTCCCCGCCTCGGCCTCCGACGAAGACCTCCACGGCGTCGCCGAGTTCCGCGAGCGCTACTACGGCACCACGTCCGCCTCCGCAACGCCCGAGCCCGAACCCTCCCCCGACGCAGCGGCATACAAGTTCAATTCCCCGGACTGCGTCGGCGTTGTACAGCAGGACGAGGGGGAGCGCAGGCGCGAGGCGAGGAAGAGGAAGCGCAGACGCGTGCTCGAGGAGGAGATGCAGTGGAACGAGGGCATGGTGTGTTTTGTGCGGAGGCGGGATGCGTGGACCGGTGCGACCAGCGTGAGAAAATACGCGCGGAGGCGGAGCAGGACGTCGGATGAGATGCCGGCGCAGGAATTGCAGGCGGTGCGCCAGGTCCAGCAGATTCTGAACGAGAGTGCTGCTACTGCTGCGGGTGCCGCGAAGAAGCCGGACGCGGATGGCCATGGCCATGGCGATGGCGATACGGGTATGAAGGACGCAGCGGGTGACGATGGCCATGCCGAAAAAGAGACGGCGCCAGGTAACGAAGAAAACGAAGTCCCAGCCTCAGAAGAACCGCTCGTCCCCCTCGCCGCGCCCCTGCTCGCCCAAAACCCAATCCGCCAATCCATCACCCCCCGCGTCTACCCGGACATCTACTCCAAAATCGTCGTCGCCAGCCAAACCCCCAAAGTCCCCATCAACCTCGCCGACATGACGCGCGCCCTCGTCCAAGGCTGGAAAGACGACGGCGAGTGGCCGCCCAGACCGGCGCCGCTGGATCCGCTCATGGGGCGCAAGAGGGAGGCTGGAGCTGCGAAGGGGATTGCGGGCATGAAGCATGGCCAGGACTTTCTGGCGCAGCATCCGCATGTTAAGAGGGGCGTGGATAGTGTTAAGAGGGTCTTCAGGCTGAGTTCGAGTGGCTCGGCGGGCGTTGCGCAGGAGCAGGGGACGCCGCCGATTGTTTGAGGTCCTGGACGCGCTCGGTTCTCACATCAGCGGATATGGGTCTCGAGGAAGAATGCGAGGACCAACTACGTTGCCCGAGCAAGTTTCAGACTTCCATCCTCTCGTCTGCCCCATCTGAAGAACTTGCATCTTGCATTTTTTTTTTTTTTTTGCTCACTTCATAGCGCCATAAGCTTGGTTGCTGGACTACGTATTTGCATACTGGGATGATTTCTCCGCTTCGGTCAGGATTCTACGGCGAGATCACTGTTTTGTACATATACCCGGGACTGATTGCTAGGACGATAAAAATTTCAGAAGCTTAGTAATATGGCGGCCATGCTTCACCTGATTTGGTGCACCGCGGGTCTTGCCTGAGTGGCGGGAGGGACAGCGTCCGACGCGTAGGGAATCATGCCAATGTTGCTAAGGTGCTCGAACACAGAGCTTGGACATCCTTCCGATGACTTGCTCCCGTCCGGAGAAGACACCATTGCAGCCCGTTCCGAAGTTCTTATTGTCTCTCACTGAGCCTAATACGTGTACAATCCTGGGCGAACCGCGTTGGTCACACCATCCCTCAACGATCCTCAATCAAGACCTTCGCATCCTCCACAGCACACCTCGCGGCCTTCTTCAAAACAGTCTTATGATCCGCCTCCCTGAACTTCTCCCAATGATCCAAGCCCTCCTTCGCCTGGATCGACAAAGTCTCGTACCCCTGTTTGATAACCTTACTCACTTCCCTCGGACTCAGATTCTTGCTCTTGACCTTGCCCTTCTCTTCGCCTTCCAGCAGGGCGTGATAATGGCTTGACACGCTGATCAGAGTTTCGATGGAGCTCGAACTCGACTGTTTGGACAGATCGTAGGCGTCGCGGAACTTGGTGAGGATGTCGCCGGTTTCGACGAGTTTGTAGAAGAGATCGTCGTAGGCTGCTGGGTCGGGGAGGAAGGCCTCTCCGGACGCGAGGGATAGAGCGATCAGGTTTACCAGGTCGTCGACCAGGCGGGAGGATCCAGGGAGGGATTTGATGTCGTTCACGTAGCTGGTGAGGAAGCGGATGAAGGATAAGAGGGAGCGCCATAATTCAGACCAATGGTAGACAAGCCGTGTTCTGGTTCTTCCCGCATAAGATATGATGCGTAGTAGCAACCCAATACAGAGACTAAGCTGTTAGTTGGCGGAGAAAAGTCCGTCCACGCTGGAGCACTTACATGTAGAATTCGGTGTCAAGTCGTCTTCGCAGATTATGGTTGATGCCGTCAATCACCATGTCTAAGATTATGTTTGCAAGAACGCGATCTCCTCTTACTAAAGGAAGATATGGCTGGCGCTGACGGCAGAGACGTACATGCGTCTTGCTCTCGTCACTGCAAATACGCTTTGCGAGCGTAGCATCTTCAATCAAGATTTGCAGAACGAATAGGTTCAGGTGGGCATAGAGAGTTGTCCTCATTGAGCGATGCGCGTGTTGGAACAGGTAGGATGTGAGCGACAAGAAAGCGCTAATTGGCGATATCTCGCCCTTGCTTGCTGCCGGAAGGTTGACTAGATTGAAGCAGAATAGTTTGTTGGCGTTCGCAAAATCGTAAGCCGACAGCAACACCGAGGCTTCAGGCCCCGGCCTAATGTTATTAGTGTGAGACACCAACGGAACCCATTCATGTACTCACATTGCGTTCAGCAGTGTCGCAGCTTCTTCACCTGTGGCTACTGGAGTGGTTGGTCTTGAGCCAGAAAGAGCACCCAATCCAATGTAGCTCAAAGTAGTACCGAGACTCCATGGTTCTGGCAAATCGTCTTGGATGGCGACATATTTATCCCTTGCTGCGGTGCTGGTGGATCCAAGACATAGGACAGTCTTCTTGATTGCAAGATCATTGACGAAGTCGTCCAACCGTAACCGATACGGGTTCTGGAATTCGAATTTGTTGTAATTCGCCAGTAGCCCCAGCAAGACCAAGGGTTCTAAGACATCTGCGCTAGATTCCGAATCTTGCATGAACTTTGCGAAGTTAGCCTGAGGTTTCCATGTCTTTCGGTGTTGATATTTACCTTCATCAATGACGGGAAAAGATCCCGATGAGTGAAGTACGATATCAGACCTGTTTGGTATGCTCCTGACGTGACGGACAGAGCGACCCGCACGGCTTTCCGGCGCACCCGTACTGAATAGAATCAGCATTCCCCGCCCATTCTCAAAAGATTCCATAGCCCAAGCGCTCTTTGCACTCACTGTTCCGCCCATTGCGTATCACGGTATCTAGTGCGCCAACCAGTTCCGAAAGCACAATATCGGCGTCATCGAGACCTGCGAGCACAGAGAGGATGTCGGAACTCGGATTGGTGTATCGTTTCCTCAGAACAGCGCCTAAGAAGACTGTCAAAGTCTGGTTCGTAAGTCGACCAGCCTGCGGCGGTGGCAGTATTTCGTCTTACATCGAGGGCTATCTCATCCGATGGTTCTTTGCCATTCTTCACGCGCGCGATTGCGCGACTGAACAGTTGCTGAGCAGGGACCTGGAACGCGTAAGCTTAGCTAGTCAGACAAACAAAGGGGATACAGTAGGCCCCCCTTTGGAGAGTGTGTTGAGGAGAAGAGACAGAGAGTGACTAGGAGGTTTCATTACCTGTACTTGCACCATGCTGTCTGGACTCAGCTCTCCGAGCATTCTGCGCAAGCTGGCGGCATCGGGCTTGTGCAGGAAGAACTCCTGCCAGAAGCCCTCGGTATGTTCGGCATCTTCGTCTGGCGAATTGAACAGCTCTTCGTAGAGGTGCACAATCTTGGGCTTGAAGGACTCGGGTCGTTCCTGCTGGGTCAATGGCGAGGGTTCCATGAGGGGTGAATAGGGTTGGCGCAAGGTGTTGGTGTTGCGCTGCCCTACGTAGTTTCAGGGTTCGGTGCTGGCGTCGGCATCTGTCAACCCCCGACCGGGGTCATCCATCTTCACGTTTTGGTACATCAATAACCTCAATGGCATTCGAAAGTCATTCCAGGTTGTCCGCAAGCTGCTACTAATGTCAGAATCGACACTGCGGATATTTTCATTCTGCTCTATGTATTTGACGTCAATCTCCAAGGGATCAGGGTATATGCAATGTGGAATGAATAATCCGATGCGTGGTAATAGTGGAACCAGGTGCTAAATCTTAGGATACGAGTAGGTGAAGAATACTGACAGCATAAGCCGTGGAAAAAGTGCTCGGTACATCTGTACTGATTGTACTGTTACATATTCCAAGTTACTCCTTTCTTTCTCTTGAACTTTCTTTCGCCTAAGGCACACTTCACCAGCACCAGGCAATTTACTGATAATCAAAGCAGCTATGCTTAGCAACATATCATAAAGAAGACTTGCTCGTAAATAATACAATCCGTTCCATTTACCTCAAGTCTTTAATATTTCACTAGCTAATGCTCACTGACACCCCTGTTGTTGGATTTGCTCTGACATCCTGAACCCCGCGACGAACAACAAGCTTCCCCACCATGACGGCTGTGCACTCCAGCTCCTTCAACGATGCCGTCTCATAACCACCCAACGTAAGTACACAACTTGTACATATACACCATAAACACTGACCTTCTCAGTCACCACCCTGAACCCCCCCACCGCGCCTCCCCCTCATCCGCCACCCGAATCTCCGTCCTCAACCCGCCACCACCAACCTTCGACCTCAACCCCACAACCCCCAACAATGCCTCCGCCATCCTCATAGCCATCTCCGGCCCCTCCTCCAGCGGCAAAACGACCCTCGCCCGCCTCCTCCGCTCCCTCCTCCCGCACAGCACCATCCTCCACCTCGACGACTTCTACGTCCCCGACATCGACATCCCTACCCACGGAGCCACCCGCTTCCCAGACTGGGACTGTCTGGATGCGCTCAACATCCCGCAGCTGCGGGACACGTTAGCGTATGTACGCACGCATGGCGTCACGCCGCCGGGGTTCGAGTCGAAGGAGGATAAGAACGAGACTGGGAAATGTGCGGTCGACGATGGAGTTGTTGCGAGGTGCAAGGCGCAGATAGAGGCTTTCTTCGACAAGGCAGAGGAGCAGGGCAAGCCGTTGCGCAAACGTATCGTCTTGGTCGAGGGCTTTCTCCTGTTCAGTCAAGACATGGCCGAACTCGGCATCCGGGACCAATTCGACGCCAGACTGCTTCTACGAGCGGACTTTGCGACGGCGAAAACGAGGCGGGAGGAGAGGAGTGGGTATGTCACGCTGGAGGGCTTCTGGGAGGATCCGCCTGGATATGTGGAGAAGATCGTGTGGCCGAACTATGTCGAGGATCATGGGTTTCTGTTTGAAGGGGGAGATGTGGAGGGGGAGTGGGATGAGGAGGCTTGTCGGGAGGCGGGAGTTGTTGGTATGCCCAAGGAGGCGGAAAGAAGGATGGATAGATGTCTGGAATGGGCGACGACGACTCTGCTGGATACGCTGGCGAAGCAGACAGGTGTTCAGATGTGAGGAGTCCATGTCCTCTCCCGTTCTTGCGAGGTGGATGCATCGAATCGATGTACGGACGCGTGCCGGGCGCGGCGCTGTCGCGGAGCCAGCGATCCAGACGGCGAAAAGATATCAAGACGACAATCGCGCGAGTGAGACCGCCAAGTCAAAGAATCGACGGCTTGGAAGGGAATCTGCAAACCTCAACACGCCATTGCGCGTCGCCGGGCTGCTATACTGGATGCAAAATGGAGTCGGTCAAATGCTGCCCAACAAACATCCAGCCCATACATACCAACGAACCACCTTCCCCAACATCCATCACATCAGCCTCCCCTCCCACACATCCCCTTCCTCACTCTACATTTCCACCCCCCTCCCCCCACCAACACGCCTCAACCCGCCCACCCCATCAACCAAGCACCCCAAAACCGCAACACAAGACTCTCACCCCTCCAACCACCCCCACCCCCACAAGCCATCCCAGCACCGCCAAACCCCCCCAACTCTGCCACCCAACCACCGCCTCGTAGGACTCACCCGCACCTCAAGCCCAACCAACAGCCCTACAAGGCCAGCCGTACCGCCCTTACCCTTACCCTTACCCCTGCGCACGCCCACGCCCACGCCCACGCCCACGCCCAGCCACCACCACCACCACCACCCCTGCCACCTGTGCCTGTCGATCTCCACGTCGCTCGCGCGTGTCGGCAGTTAGAACGGCGTGAAGGGGAGCGAGCCGTGCGTTCTCGCTTGGCGGGGCGCGATTGCCGAACGTCCCGCCTCATCATATCGCGGCGCCGTCGTCTTGTTTGTTGTCGTCGTCTTCCCAGTGCCGAGATCAGTAATCGGGGCGCGCGCGCGCGCGTGCTCGCTCACGTTCTGCCCCGGTCCGAACACACGCGGACGGATATTATGATGATGAGATGAGGGCAGAAACTCAAACCAATGCCTCGGGGCTTCTCACGTCGATCCGCTTGCACATCGTGTCGGGGCTTTATTCTTGGAGTTTTTTCTTTCTTTCCTCGTTATTATCTCTAGTGTTTTTTCTCTTCTGCGCTCTTCTATGGAGCTTTTGGAAGGGAAGGGGGGGAGGGGAGGGTTTCTCTTGGCAAGTGGCTGATGAACACCAAGCCGTGAACCCTACATCTTTCCCTTCTATTTTTTCCCCCTTCCTCCGTTCGTCGTACATGTAGAAAAACAGCATTCCTCTGGTGGGTATCATAGGCAACAAAACAAGAAAAAAAAGACAAGACCAACGTCCGTGGTCGGGATCCCCAGAAAACGCCGAGCATTAGTACACGCGGTGCCCGCCGTTGCAAATGCCAATAATCAGTTTGACCACCGCCAACAAGGCCGCACGGCTTTTCTCCTCGTCGCAAGCAGCAGCACTTGGGCTCAATTTCATTTCGCGTCCGTCGGCGACTCGGGGAGCTCGGGCAACGGCTTCCCGCAAGTGCCACTCGAGCAACTAGCCCTCCTTCTCTCGGGAGCTAGGACGGCCGGCTCGAAGATGCCGCCGCTCTCCAAGTCGCCAGCAAAGTCGCAGGGCTCGATGCCGAGCGCCTCCTGCTCCGCGCGGCCGTACACTTCCTGGTCGCGCCAGTTCTTTAGCAGCACGTTGTCCGACCGTATCGCCGAGCTGCGGCTGCTGTTGAGCGCGCTGCTGCCGAAGCTGCCTGTCCGCATCGCGCTGTGTCGCGGGCTTTCTGTCGTTTGTGGGAGGGCTGTGTCGGCGTGGGCCCAGCTGCTGCGGCGGCGGTCGGAGCTGGCTGCGCAGGTGTTGGCGGGCGGTTGCCATGAGGCGTGGCGGCCGCGGGCGGTGCGGGCGGAGTGGTAGGAGAAGTGATTGCCGGTGTGGGTGTTGGATGTGCTGCTGTTGCCGTCGAACGGTCTGAGCTTGAACAGCCGGCGGAGGAGCGTCCAGGTGAAGGGGAGGTTGGCGACTAGGAGGCTGGTGCTGCTTTCCCGCGTGTACCAGAACGTCCAGGCCCAGCCGAACGGGTTCGAGAACGAGTAGTACTTGTTGAGGACTGAAGCCAGCACGACGAATATGCCTAGCCCGAAGATGCCGCAGAGGATGAGTTTGCTGCGCAAGGGAAACTTGGTCCGGATGATCATCTGGAGCGCCATGACCAGCAGGAGGAGATCCGAGGAGATGTTGAAGACGGCGTTTGTGATGAGGTGGTCGGTTGCGGCGTTGCATTGAGCGTTGGGTGTGGGCACAGCCCAGTAGTTGGAAAACGGCCTGCACCAGACTCCAAAGTAGAAGATTTCCATAAAGGCAAAACCGAAGGCGACATAGACGGCTATTATCTTTACGAACAGGTTCTCTCGAAGTGCAACACTGGCCGGGACATCAGTGGCAGGCCCGGAGGGTATTGTGCAAGGGTACATACGTCAATCGGTAATACATTATCAGAAGACATGCTTTGACGGCCCAGATGGTAACACACTGACACTGCTCGACTACAAGGACCAGCTTGCTGCCGAACCGGCGCTGTCGTATGTCGGCCGGGGTGAGGGTGGAGAAGTCGAAGCCGGGTGGAAACAGGTTGCTGTTGGTATAGGCGACGATGTTGATGGTGACGATGAAGCAGGTGTAGCTGCACAAGGCAATGAGCATGAGGGCATCATCGGCCTGGAGTTTCTTCAGGTTGCCGCGGAAGAGGAGGATGCGTGAGGTGTAGCGGGCGCACGCAACAGCGACGACAAGGCTGTACCATATCCACGACTCGACGCGGAGTGGAGGGCCCATGTCGAACCTCAGCCGGGGAGGCGGGGTGACTCTCGGGCTTGCTTATGAATAGCAGGCGTGGAATTGGGATTCGGGGCTAGAGGAGAAGGCGAAGGTCATGATAGAAGCATTGATCCGGGGTAACAGAGAGGGAGGGGCCAGGCTCAGCTCGCGCGGAGGACGAGGTTGAAGGAAGAGGAAGAGTTATGGGGAGACAGAGGAAGGGAGTAAGCAAGGCTTGTTGGTCAGAAGCTTGGGCGACCAGCTTCGGCGAGAGGCGTCTGGGCTGAGGAGGCTTGCAAGGACGATCAGTGCGATCAGTGGAGGATTTGATTGTGCGGTGGGAGCTTGTCAAGCTGAGGCTTATTACTCGCAGGAGCTGCGGGCGCACACACAGCAGCTCTGGGCAACGAGATTGTGTGGGAGAGAGAGCGGGCAAGCTTGAGGGCGGCAAATAACTTATGGCACCGAGGGGGGCCCAGAAAAGTGTCTTGCCTAAGCAGGTCGAGGTGCCAGTTTTGAGGCGAGAGGGAGGGAGAGAGAGAGAGTAGAGAGAGAGAGAGCGGTGGCCCGGGTGGCCACGTCAAGGATCGCCCGAGCCCGCCGTGAAACGTTTTTTTCGAGTCTCGGCGGGGAGGGAGGGTGGAGGAGGGTGGAGGGAGGGAGGGGGAGGGGAGTGGTGGGCGTGGTGGGAGTGGTGGGATGCAAGCGGGCACCGGCGAGGCTGACGGCGGCTGTCAGCTCCCCCAAGAGAGCCGTGGTTGGTGGTTCCATTGGCAGCGTGCAAGGTGCCGCAGTGGCTCCTCACACGAAAAGTCGGGTATATTGACTTATTAGGTGTAGATGAGGACGTCACAAAGTATGGACAGTGTGTACGTCGTGTAAGTTATTAGCGAGCGCAGTAACGTTAGCGCGTTGGCCGTTTCCGGCATCTTGCTGGCCTCGAGCTCGCTGGCGTTTGTGCTGGCGGTGCTGGATGTGCGGGATGTGCGGGCTGTGCTGGCGGTGCTGGCTGGCTGGCTGGCTGGCTGGGCTGGCTGGGCTCCTTTGGCCCTTGCAGTGTCTTCTGTCTGTCGGGGCCCAAGCGACGGCCGGGCTGGCAATTGCACGAGGCAAAAGTGTGGAGGCGCGGCGTGTGTGGGCTTGGCAAGGACCACCGCTTAACGTTAAACCACTGCTCGTCCGCCATACCCTACACTCATCACCTCAACTTATTACATGCACTCACTCATCAACGGGGACCGGTTCGTCGAGACATGACTCTGGTTTTTCTGGCGCTCCTACGCGCTGCTGCTACTGCTGCTGCTGCTGCTGCTACTGCTACTGCTACTGCTTCAAACTATGGAAGACCGCCAGGTCCAGAATTGCTCAGTCGCCGACCTGCCTCAGGCATCGTACATCGCCGCCTTGCTGCCGCCTTACTCGCAGACACGCGGCATGTGCCGTCGTTCGGATGCCCCGGTGCAGGATCCGTCGACGCGGCGGAGCGGAAGCAAAATTCGAAGTGGCAGTAGTGAGAAACCAAGGACTGGAGATGAAAATGAAAAGCAAGATGCAGGCATACAGAGCATCCCCATCTGATGATCAAGCCGTGCTTGACTCGAGACTGACGCAACAATGATGGACCGCCATATGAATCAAACCCCGTGAAAACGCCCTTGCGCCGTCGCCAGCAATGCGCCCGAGGGCAAGCAGCACGTCCCAACCAGCAATGAAGTCTCAAGCCACACTCGTTTGACAGCCGCACCACAAGCTCAATCGCTGAAATGACTTCCGCAGCCAACCAATGTCGTTCACCCTAACGCTGCTCGCCGCCCTTGGCCCTGTCCACGTATTCCATGTCGGCGGGCTCGTACTCCGAGTTGAACACTTGGACGCAAACACTGTCTCGGGCGAGCCACATGGTGATCTTGGAGAGTTCCTCGCGAAGGCGCTGGACAGACTGGTAGTCCATGTTGGTCTGTGCGATGAGCTCCGGGAGGGAAACTGCACGGTTCAGTCAGTAAATAGGACAGCCTGCTTGAAGGTGCGGAATGCATACCCATGAGGCGGAGAAGGTGCTCGCCACCATAGATTTCGGCCATCGACTTGCCCGCCAAGTCATCGACAGGGCTTTCCGTCTTCCTGTAGATCTCGAGGTACTGATCGCGTTCGAAGCGGTAGAGCAGGATCCGGCCCAAGCTCTTGTTGAAGTATTCTTCGAGACCAGCGATCACCTCTTGCAGGATGTCCCATTCGGGCGTGCCCTCAACCCGCTCCTCGCGTTCCTTGTCCCAGTATGACTGCAGGATGACGGAGACGGGCATCTTGACAGGAAGGCTGACGAGGCTGAGATTCTTCGTGATGTTCTCCCAGTCGTCAACAAGGAGGGACTTCAGGCGGTCAGGCATGTGAATGCGGACCGCCAAGCGCTCTCGGTACCTGTCTTCCTGTGAGATATAGTTAGCCATCTCTTCATCAAGGGTCTCCGCGAGAAATGACTGCAGTGGAAAATATGTACAGTGCCGACTCCGGGAGCTGCGAGGCGCTCCCAGTTCCTGAGCACCTGCTCGTACTGCCTCGAGGGTGCCTCCGCAGGCCGGGTGATGGGGCGAGCCTCAACGGGCCCCTTCGTCCCAGCGACCCGCGCTGGGCGTTGGGAACCCGCATCATTGGCCGTCTTCTTGGCCGCGGGCTTCTTCGCGGGAGCGGCCTTCGCCTTCCCCGTCTTGGGAGCGGCGGCGCCCTTGGCCTTTGAGGCGGGCTTCTCGACGCCGCCATGCTCCACCTTGGCCTGGGGACGGGGGGCTCGGGGGCCTCGTGCTCTGGACGGCATCGGCGGCGGCGTGTCCGGGAGAGCGCGACCAGCGCGCGTCCCGGCCACCTCCGTCCGCTTGGACCGCGTGGTGGGAGCCATTGTGTTGATAGGAGAGAGATGGAGTTTTAGAGGGAGAGAGCGAGATGTAAACGAGGTATGGAGTGCGAAAAGAAGTGAGGAGCGAAGAGTTAAAGGTTTTCTGGGATGGCAAGGCAGGGGACGGGGTTTTGTAGCGGGACAACAATAGTGCTCATAGCAATAGCAGTGGTATTGTGGTATTGTGGTGTTGATGGGGGACAATAGCATTGAGTGAAGTAAATGCAACAATAGTGGCATTGTGGAGACAGTATCGCACGCTGCGCGGAAGCAAAACGAGCTGGCACTTACTCTCTCTACCTCGAAGTCCCTACCCCTCTTCTGGCCTCTGGATCCTGTTGCTGTGACTGGAGTTTCGCGGCCTTCACTGCCACGTGTGGAGCTGAAGTCGCCAGCCTTCTTCCGAGCAGCAGTCGGAGTCGGCTTCTGTGTTGCGCCTCGGCGAAGCGCTTCCATCTCCTTCTTGAGATTCGCAGCAAGTTCCCGGTTCTCATCGGTGAGTTTGCGCAGGCGGTCTTGCGGTACCCAGTCATCCCAACTGTCATCGGCAGGGCGCTTCGTCAGTGTTGAACGTGTCTTCATCGTGGGATTATCTGATTTACAGGGGCGATGAAAACAGGAAGCAGTGAAGAATGCAGTGATGGATATGCCGCCCAGATGCAGTGCGATCGTCAAGTGAGCAACAGTGGATGCTGAAGAGGGAAGTCACGATGTTTTGGTGCAGTGCTCGCTCAGGAGGTCTGAGTTGAGGGCCCTTGCCGAGCAGAACGATACCGTGGGGAAGAAGATGGAGCAAACACTCACGTGGCTTTCCAACCCTTGTAGTGAACCTTGTACTGATATGCGCTCTTCTTGTCTGCCGGGTCGACGGGCTTGGATTCGAGCACTTTGGCCTCGTAGAGAAGTTCATGATGGAAGCAGAGCGCTTTCTCGTCCTTGACATACATGGGCTGCGATGCTGGAGCCATGACGAGAGTTGAACGCGTCTCTGGCGACGGCGACTTGGTTCTCAAAGAAGATCTTGCTGTCCAGAACAATTTGACCACGTTTCCAGGCGAATATTATGATGGACTTGGTGTTTGTTGTTTGAACGAAGTTTTGGAGGCTACCTATGGAAAGCCAGTCGCGTCAAGTTGAAAGTGAATGACTCGCTTAAGTTAGACCAGAACGCGTCTCCCGGTGAACATCCAATAACGTCCTACTCTGCTCCTTGGCCACACACCGAACCTTCTTCCATCGAATCGACCTCGAACTTGTCACCTCGCCGTCTTCTTCTACCATGGCGCCGACGGAAACCTCCATTCTCTCCGATTTCCTCCTGGCTCCCGCACCGCTGCAGACAATCGTTACCTTCAATACGTTCAAGGACCTCTTCCCTTCCGCCCACCGATCCAATGCGCAGATACCTGCCCTCTATCGCGAGCTACAGCACCAACGAGCTCTCGATATCGATGGTGTGAAGCGCGCGATCGCGGCAGAGGTCAAGCGAGGGCAGCAGCAGAAGAGGGAGGTCGCACGCGCAAGACGCAGATCTGACAAGGCCGAACTGGAAGCCCTGAATGGCGGCGAGGCAATGGACGTTCAGATGGAGAATGAGGTACGCGCTATATGCTTTCCCTCTGCTGCGGACTCGACTTACAACCGCGACAGTTATTCGGCGCCTCCGCCGCGACCACCATGAGTAAGCCACATACACTAAACACCATCGTCCCGGCTCTCGACGAAGCCAGCACAAACATCGAGAATGATATCGAAGCCATGGAGAAGGAGGCCGAAGACCTCCTAGCGGACATTCGGAATACTGTCGGAGACCTCAGCGACCTTCGCTACGGCAAATTCAGCAAACCGGCTGCTGGCGGTGATGACTTGAGCCACGACGTGGTGGAGAGCCTCAAGCGACTGCAGTCCGTGTGCAAAGATGATGGCAATGGTTGAAAGTCAATTGATTTAAAGATGATACCTCGATATTTCAAAGGCCCTTCCTCGATCAATCATGATCCGCTACTTGCTAGCGGTGACCTTCGCTACATGGACAACAGCCCATTGATCCTTGGCAACGAAACTGCAGAACCGCTCTACGAAGCGGCATACGACTTCTTACTCTTTGTTCGGCATTTGCGCGCGCCAACAGAAAGACAGGGCCATAATGATGCCCCGATTGGTAAGCTTGGGACCGTCACGTCCCTGGTGGCCGTCACAACGGTCTCTTTCCCGGAAAGCTATGCTTCCAGACAGGATCTGTATGGCAAATCTTGATACACTTGTATTCCCGCCCAGCCAATGGGCCGGAGATGCTCTCGCGGATAGTATGCAAGGTACTGTGCCATGTTGTTTAGGCTTTGTCCAGATTTTTGATTCTGTAGATCTAGTTTCACTGCAGGTCTAGTGATCGCGGATAGGACATGATCCCGCCACCTCTCGATTGTTTCAGAAGGCAGTATCAGCTCAGGAAAAGTTTCTCTGTGTCAATGATTCATTGCGCGACTTCTTAAGGCCATTCTCGACCTCCAGGGCAACCTCCTGTTCATCTCCTCGACCTCAATGCGACGTGGTACCTGAAGCGGCCCGGGTATAGCCAATGTCTGTAACAGACATTTCCTCTCGCTTTCCTCGATGTCTCCCATGGCCCGAACCAAGACATACTTAGCCGTCATGCAGGTCTGCGACCTGACTGGTGCATCCTTCCATCTTCTCAGCCCAGAGAGCCCTCCACCATTTTCTTCCCGTGCGCCCTCACAACATCATCCAATATCTCCCTCACCCGCTTACACCCATCCACTCCGACCGCCAACATGCTCTCCAACCTTCCGACCTGAACCTTGGTCTCCATGACTAAGACGCCCACCCTCTCGCTGTCGCCCAGACAAGCAACCGTCAGAAACGGCAGTTCCAGCTCCTCGAGATTGTTCAGGTCGAGCAGCGGGTCGGCGGCCTCGTCGTTGGCAGCATACGAAGCCGTACTGCCAGCCGTGCACGCGCACAGGTAGTCGCTCATAGGCACTCCCGCATCGACCAGCGCGAGTGTCGCGGCATTGATGCAAGCAGCGAGGAGCGAGCCGTCCTGCGAGAGGATATGCAATGCGATGGTGATTGTCGAGTGCGGGTATCGTGAGAGGTGCAAGCTGCTCGTGAAAGCCGAGATGAGAGTATGCTGCATTTCCTGGGTGCGTCTGCGCAAAACAGAATGCCAAACATCAGCATCACCACTCCTCAATTCCCGATCGCCCGGACCATGATGTAGCTTTTCAAGCACTCACTTATCACCCCTCCCCCTCCTCTTCCTGTCCACACCACTAAACCCCGCAAATCCAATCTCAACCTCTACTTTCGCCTCATCTCCCGCCCCGCCGCCGCGTCCGCCTCTCCCTTCCGCCGGTCCCGCGACCGTGCAAACGACCTTCGTGTTGCCCATCTCGAGGTAAGCGGAGCCATCGGCGGCGGCCTGCGTGCTTATCTGGGCGTGGATGCGGCGCAGCTCGTTCCAGCGGCGGCCGTCGAGGCGGAGGAGCGCGAGGGAGTAGGAGGACGTGTCGAGAGGCATTGCGGTTGTGGTGGAGGGGTGGTATGGAGGATGTTATGTTGCAGAGTCTAAAAATCAAAGTCGAGATGCGAGAGAGCTGCGGGAGATGGACGGGGCATGACTCGCGTCCGCTGTGGAGGAGCTACGCCATGCACGTACGGTGGTTGGACGCGCGAGACCTTTCAATGGTTGCTGGCAAAAAGTATGTGACTATCTAACCTACAAACAGTACACTATCGCGAGGACAACGACACAACACCAAAAGCCGCAAACACTAGTATCACCAAAAGTACCATCGTAACCACCAAAGCCAACGCAATCCTGCTCTTGCAATGTTTCTTGAAATCGATATCCGTACTCAGACCGAATCGTCTGCTTGTCGTTCGGGGCACTGGGGTCTGCCTCGCAGTTATCGTTGTCAGAACCGACGTTTTCTCCGTAAAAGTCGGCGGCTGGACGGACTGAGACTGAGAACGGTATGATGTCACTGAAGGCTCGTTGGCCAACGTCGTATTCGCAGTTCTGGGACGGTTGTTGCTATGCGCAGATGCGAGAGACGGGCGTGGTGCTGGGATATATCGCCTAGTCTCTGAGGATCTTGATCGGTCGATGTGGTACACCCGTGGTGGTACTGAGGAGACGTTCATGATGACAGCGGTGCCATATTCCGAGCCGGATGCCTCTGAAGCTGAGGACAAGTCAGAGAAACAGCTTCTCGAGTACAACATGGGCTGCCGGAATCAACTCACCTTGTCCACTTCTCTCAGCTGCCGCAATGACAGGACCCAACGCACAGCGATAAAGACTGAGGTCCAGAAAAGGCACACGACACCCTCTCACCCGTCGTTCCGCAAACCTCGCCGCAAAAATCTCCTGGTTCTCCTCGCTCATGTGCGCAAACACGGCTACATCCCTCATGCCAATATCGCGATCATCAGCCCAATTGATCTGATATCTCTTCAGCAGCGCAAACGCCTCAGCCAACCGCGGCGTTCCCACCAGACCACTCAACGTAAACAGTTCCCATCTGTGGGCGTACAGTGTGTCATCGGACATGCTGGCGAAATCAAAAGTTTTGCCGTCGGACCGGTACTCGGAGATGAAGGTTTGCTGGTGCTCCCGGTCCAGCATGACGAATGTGATCCATTCCCATTCTGAGGCCAGTTTGTTGATTCCTGCGTGTTTGAGCATTGCGCATGCGCTCACCAGGCGTTCTCGGGCTACTTCATCGTCTGCTAGGGCCTCTGCTCGGAGTAGTGGAGCGATTTTGTCTGATGATGAGATGGTTGCTGCGTATAGCTCTCGTGGTAATGCCGGAGGTAGGAACATATCGAGCGAAAGGTCGCGATGAGCGTGGGGTCCAGTCTTTAGCATGTCAATGAGGGCCTAGGTTTTCAAGTATCGTGCATGTGGCGCGCGACCGTTTATGATGTGCCGTTGGGATGAGTGGGCTCGTATGCTTCTACCATGGTACAAGCAGACAGTGATGAGCGGGGATACCGTGTTGCATCATAACGCCAAATAGCTTCTTTCTACTCTCCTCACGAAGTCGGATTCGATCATTGCGATATAAATGTAGGACATCATCGCGTAGAAGAGAGTCTCGGGGGACGTATAGCCGAATACCTATGTATTAGGAGCTTCAGCTTGAACTTTTTGATCTCCAATTTAAAGGCGACCAGCAAATGTATCCCGACAGTGACCGAATTACCCCGGCGTCGGTGCATCACTCACTGATGGTGTCAGGGTGCAGAAATGCGGAAGCCGGCTTTTTAACAGATGATCTCTCTGTCCAACAGCTGTGGGATAGTTGACAGGGTCTTGGTACCGGGCTGCCATATGCAAACCGTCAACGGTTCCGACACCCTGATGATTGATCGCCATGGATTTCATGATTCCATGGGTCCACTCATCCAATTCCTATTCATAACTCGATTTACAGGAAGCTCGTTTGAAGCTGGCGGTAGCAGAAGGAGTTTCGAACATTATCATTATATCAATGATACTTGACATCTTCACCTGTACGCATCGTTCGATGAGTTCGTCATGAATAGACGCGAAGGATGTGTACTTTTCGCCCGGTACAATCATCAGACAATCTGAATGTTCCATGGTAGCTCAATGTCCAGAGAATGGGTAACACCAATCAAATATCAACAGCACCAGCCGCCATCCCCGACGCAGTCGAAGAAGCAGAGTTCGACGCCTTACCCTCCGGCTTTCCGGAACCAGACCGCAACTTGTCCATCGTCTGGTCTTTAAGGCTTCGCTCACTCTTCTGCTCAACCTCTTTCTCCATCTCTCCAACGTCTTCATCTGTAGCCTGTCCCTCCTGCTTTTCCTTCTCTTCAACCTTATGCATCTCAGCCTCTTCCTTCTCCACTTCCTCCAAATCGATATCTTCGAAGCCGATTTTCTTGAGGATGCGGCCGGTGAGATAGCGGTAGCGGGTATGGCCTGTGACCATGTCGCTCACGTCGACATTTTCGATTCCTGTGACGCCCTGAACCTTCTGAAGACCGGCGATTCCGTATTGGATGCTGCTGGTGCGATACAAGAAGGCCAGGACATAGTCGTTGGTGGAGAAAACGTTGACGAGACGACCAGAGACGACACTGCGCATTACTCGCCAGTCACTAGCTGTGGACGGCGTGGGAGCACCCACGAGCACGCTGCAAAGATTAGCTAAGATCCGGATAGAGGCGATTCTGGATGACTTACACAGATTCAATCAAGCCAAACGCTTTACGTTCGGCAAGAGACATCAAGCAGCTGTATATCACTCGTGCGCCCAGAGAATATCCGATCAGGGTAACAGGACGTTCGCCTTGAGCTTTATTAATCAGAGCATCCGCAAGCACCGCTCCCGCCTTCTCAGATCTGGCTTTAGCCACGCTGAATGGATTGTCGACCACCCGAGATATCTTCAAAAGTCCAATCGGCCACAGAGCCGCAGTCAGACTCGCGAAAACGGTGCGTTTGATGATCTCCGATTTCGCAAAACTCCAGGCTGCACTCTTGATCATTGCTGTCAAAGCATTTCCAAGTTTGAGTAAGGCTTCGAGCTCCCATCTTAAAGCGAATCCTTCGATGCTAGGTCCCAAGACTGTCCACGGCTCGACAACATCTTTGTTCTCGGCAAGCCAGCCGCTGATACCAATCGCAACTCGAAGTCGTCGGTACTCTTTCTCGATTTTTCGGGGTTTGTGGAAGTTCCGGACGGGCAGGAACCCAAAGTCTGTCACTTCGGCGGCATACTGATCCATCATCTGACCGGTCATTCTGGCACCGTAAGCCCCGAAAAGACCGCCAACCAGAACCGAGCTTCCAGCTAAGGTTCCTAAGTAACCTGCTGCTGCTGTCGCTCCTAGTCCTAGACCGCCCATCACTGAGCCTGTATTCTATCAGTCAGCGTTGGAAAAGTCAATTAACTCTCATAATCATACCAATTCCAGCAGCAAGAAGCGGCGCAGCAAGACCACCTGTCACGCCGATAATTGCAGCACCAGCTACTGATGCCAGTCCTACTTTCCACTTCCTACTTGTAGAGTTCTCTTCCGCTTTCTTCTTGGTTTCCTCGTCCGCCGACATCTGTTTTGCAGCTTCCAAAAGGCCCCGAGCGACTTTAGCTTCATCTTCCGTGAGAAGCTCAACGGATAGCTTCAGGCTGCTGGTCAAATAGAGAAGTAGAATGCGAGAATGCGAGACATAAGATTCCAGACTGAGCAGGAGCAAAAGCATGGAATGAAGGACAAGCGCTCGCTTCGCCTCATCCAAGTCGGCAAGAGGCGTAGGGATTGGAGGATATAGCTTCTGAAAAGCCGTGGCAACGTCTTCGTCGCGCTCTCCGGGTTGAACAGTTCGGGTACCATCTCGAGTTTTCTGGGCTTCTGCTTTCTTCTTCTGGGCTTTTGCAGTCTCCTTGGAGTTTACTACTTCACCGACTCGTTGCAGAACCTCGTCGCGCCAGTTATCAAAGTACTCTAACGCAGCAGCTTTCAACTCTTGCATCTTCGCGGTAGACAGCTCCTTCTCTCTGCGCTCTTGCTCCTTGCGCTGTTGATCAAGTGCCTCGACATCCACGTTGCCCGTGTCCAGGTTGGGATTGCGCAAAGCAGCATCTCCGGTCAACTCAACATCCGAGTCGGTAGGTTTTCCAGTCTTCCTCGAATCGAATGTATCGGTAATCGTCTTTCGCATGGTTTCTGTACAGCTGGCTACGAGGAGCGTCAACTCGCTCCGGGCTTCCGTGGTCTCCAGAATGGTGACCAGGCTCTCCTCTTGTTCGGCTTCCTTATGGTCCTCCTTCGAAGACCACGGCATCTTTGATATCATGGAGGCCATGTTTGATCTTCCTTTCGCTTGTGCAGGGTCTACGTTGTGGTGATCATGGGCGAGGGAAGACCCGTTGACCCCTGTGGGTCCGAGTCGGGAAGCAAGGCAGGCCATGACGCAATGGCTTGGGTGGAGAGCCATATTTCAGCGCCAAGACAAAGCAATTCGTTGTCCGAGTTTGGACTTTTTGATCAGGCCATATAGAACCCATTGCTTAGTCTACTTATTTGCATTGCACAATAATACCGAGGGCGTGAGATGAGCGGTCAGGTAATTCTGTGCCGAGTGCGCCATCTACGCCAAATCATCGAAGGAATCGTCAGGTATGCTCCTTGCGCGCGGTCTTCAGCTACAAAAAATACTCATTCCCCCGTATCAACACCTACACATTGAGAAAGCCCCAGCATGGCGTTCATTGGTTGTCTGGTTACCAAGGAAGGGCGACGATAAAAGCAACTCCCCCAAAAAGTGAAATTTGTAGCATCATTGAAAACACATTGCGCTTTAAGAGAAGTCTTCGCCCTTCTCCTCAATGCTACTCTTCACTCTAAGAAGAATGCTAGTCTTCCATTTGTCGAGCTTTGACATCTGGTCGAACTGGAACAGCTTGTCTGCGAACACCTCCTGATCACCGGCTTCCACGGCCTCAGCCAGGTCTACCAGTAGCTGATGCTCCCTCGTTGAGGCAAACGTATGATCAAGGTCGCGGTAGCTTTCGAAGGCGCGGTTGGCGCCGACCATGTCCTGTGAAACGGGTTACTATGCATCCCCATTGTCCAAGTGAACATTATTGTACATACATTGGTCGCAAGGTGGCAGATGCCAGCCTTGAGCAGGTAGTCCTTGACAGACCACTTCATGAGGTTGTTGTTTATGCTCGACTTGGCGACTCTCTCATAGTTCTCAATTGCTTTGTAGTAGTCGCCCTCCAAAGCTGCCAAATCGGAGTACTTGAGGTAGAGTTTGTTCGCAAGTCTACATCGATGTCAGCAATGATTGGCATAACACCAATAGGGGCGGAAGACATACGCTTCAGCATTATCCTGCTCATACCATGTAGCAGCCGTCTCATAAGCTTCCATCGCCCTTTTCTGGTCACCAACTTCAACCTCGAACAGCTCCGCAAGGTTTTGTTTCCAGGTGGCCGCTCTTCTGAAATTGCCCTTCATTGTGTAGTGGTTGATTGCGGATTCCAGGCAACGGGCGGCATCTTCTGGGTCTGTCTTTCTGTACGCCTTGAAGGCCTCGGTCATGGAGTTGGCTGCGTCGTCGGGCTCGTTCAGGTTGCTCTGCTGGATCGCTGCTGCTCTCTCGAAGGCGAGACCAGCTTCCTTGCCTTGAACCACAACGTCAGTCACTGATCAGGCTTCATCCTCCATGCGCGGAATGTTCACCTTGCTTCTGCATCCTGAAAGCGTTCGCAGCCTGCGTGTAGAGATCCGCCGCATTCTCGTACTTCTCGGTACGTCCACCGAACAGGCTGAAGCCGGACCCGGCAGAAGAAGCAGCCTTGTCTGCCTAGTGCACACCGTGTGAGTATGCGCTTCCAGCGTGGCCACCGGTGATCATACCTTCTGCAGCAGCGCTCGGGGGTCTTGCGCCATGGTTTGTATGAATATGAAACAGGGGCCGGGGAACTTCGGTGGGTAGATGGTCCTAAACGCTCGAGGATGTATTCACCAGGCCAAATCAACGCGGTCTGCGGGCTTGTGAAGTTGGTGTTCAGTGTTGTTGGAGCCAGCCAGCAGCGCGGCGGTGCTCTCGTACTCGCAGCCCACAGGTACGTATGGGCCTTATCGATAAGCGGCTTGTTTCCGCTTCGGGAATGCTGCAACCGCAAGCCTTGGCTTTCGCGCTCGACACTTCAAGCCCTCGGATACACCTGGCGCACCATCCGTATCCGCTTCATCCAGTCAACTTCGCAGTGGTCGTATTTCTTCACAAGGGCGTGCGACAAGGCCTAGAAGACGAAAGAAGTCAACTAAAAGACGATGTCGCTATCAATATATCCACGACAAGGTCCGCGGATTGCTCTGGTTATTTTCCGACAACTAGGCAAGCCCTGGACTGCTCGCTCGACTTGCACTCGGTCAAAATCATACACAACATACGGGGATTTCGAAGAACTCCTATCCGAACCCACATGGTCGGTAAAGGCGCTACTACCCACAGAGGAGCAACAAGCCTCGAACACGGAAGCAATTTCTCCCAAGCAGCTGCGGCATTTGCTCAATCTCTCGGCCTTACCTGCCCCCAAAACCGCTGAGGACGAAGCCAAGACTCTAAAGACTTTGTCATCACAATTACACTTTGTTCAAGCCATACGAGAGGTGGATGCCGAGGGCGTGACTCCACTGGCAGCGGTCAGGGATGAGACGTCAACAGCCACCCAAAACCTTGCAATCTCGGTCGAATCCCTACAAGAAGCCTTCGCGCAGGAAGAACTGGTAGGGAACCACTTTAGGAGGGTCAAGAGGAAATTGAGCACTGTGGATACGAATGGCGCAGAGGATTGGGACGTGTTGGGCAATGCGGAACGCAAATTCGGCAACTACTTTATTGTTGACAACGGCAAGACTGAACGAGGCCCATAAAGATTCGCCCATTTCTTCAAACCTCCAGAAATGAGAACTCTCGTTGTCCTCTTTCTCGATATTCCTCGCCGGGAAACAGAACTGGATATCCTACAGTAGGCTACCCGACCTTTGAAAAAAAAGAAAGAAAGAAAAGAAAGAAATGGCTCCAGATACACTCTCGTCTCGTTCAACAAGTAACATTTCATCGAACTGACCAGAGCTGTCCACTGCCGTCGATGCAATTCCCTTGGTCGATCATGAACATTCGATGCGAAGATGTGCGACTTTCGTACGTTGGTCACGTGTACCAACTGCGCCCATCAAGATTTCCTTCACAACGACTAGAACCTTTAAGGTGATAGCCATCATCGCAGCAGTCGCAGAAAACCACACCCATCATTGGTTCCAACTCTGGTGAAGGTAGACGCTGAATCCTCGGGGTTGGCGGCAACGACGGACCCATCATGCTTGTTGCTTCTGAGATGTCGTCCTCTGTCAGGCTCGGGCATAGTGACTCTTCCGGGGCATCAACGTCGAATATGACATTACTAGCCTTGCACCGCTCGCCGCGATCGAGTTCCGAAGGGCTTGACTGGCTGCGCAGTGGTACATGTCGAGAGATATCGTGCTTGGTAGGTTGTAGAGGCAAGGCTGTCAAGACGACTAAGGCTGTCGAAGATCCGGTGATGACCGGCTCTCCCAGGTCTACTCGCTGAGGAAATAATTCGAAGTCTCTTTGCAGTTGCTGCTTCTCAGTCATGGTTGAGTGCATCTGTTTCTGCGACCGACACGGCCGCTCTGCCGATGGTAACGACGTGGTCGGCGACGTACGGACTTTTCGGGGCAGCGAGCCAGTAGTGACAGCCGCATTGCAAAAGGAGGAGAGAGAAGTCATTGCACTATAGATAGTTCGGCTCTGGTTTGTTAAGATGAGCTTCGACGTGACTGGGGTCGTCACTGCAAGAGCTTGTGGATTGGTGAACGCGGGTAGTCTTGAGGAAGGTGACGGAGTAAGAGTCGAAGGGGAAAGGTTGGGGGCTTATATATGGGGATGCCGAGGGGGCTTGGCGCTGCTCCCATTACGGCAACCCTACCCCTCGCGTACCTCCCCAGCTGACCGCTTGCTTGCAGCAACGGGTAGTAAGGCCACCGCGTGTCCATATCTCCGCAGCAGGTGAGGGAGCCTGGTCGTCGTTAGTATGAAGCTTCTTAGCCACGGACGGGTTGTCAAAATGGAGCAGGCCTGTCATTGATAGCGACTGGCTGTGTATGAGGCGACCGACACGGTTCCTATGTATTAGCTACACCCCTTCAAGTAGCTATTGGACCATATTGTACTGTATGGCATGAAATTCACAGGTAAAGGATCGGCAATAGTGAAGACGGAGACTTGCGAGACTGAGGCAGAAAGCACAGGGGAAGGCACGTAGCTGTACAAAGCTCCGCGAATGGAGTGCTGTGGATATCATAATGCTTGTCACTTTACAGAATGATCATCAACATGAACAGAGAAGAAAGTAATTTTGTCGGAAGTAAATGCTAAGGATTCTTATTATCGACGGTGCGGTCAGGACCTGTGTTTTCCTGTGATGGCAATTGCGGCGTCCCATTGTTAAGCTGAGCATCTTCACCCTTTTGACCTGACCATGGCCATCGCCAACTAGTGAGCCATAAGCTTCGGTTTGAGACAGGTGGTCCTTCTCGGGCTGGATTGAGGTCTTTCGAGATGCTTGATGATCCTGAAGCCGGAATTGCTGGACTGGCTGGCGCCGGATCCTGTGCAGGAGCCGCTGCCTCAGCTTTAAGGCTAATAATCGAATTAATAGACTGTAGTCGCACAGGATTGAACTGCGTACTCCGGATGCTGCTCCTTAAGCTTCTCCTGATTCTGCTCCTTGAAGGCAGGATCGAAGACGTAAATGCCTGCAAGATATCGTCAGACATTTTCTCTATACTGGTTTGGCCTACAAACCGTTGCCTATCCCCAGTGCTGTAACCAGTAAGATAGGGACTAGTCCTCGGAAGTTGGACATAATGGCGCCCACTGTATGAGTGGGTAGTTGCAAATTTGTGATTTCTGATCACTGTAGGCAACGCGAGGGTAGGTTCGGGTGGCAAGGGTAATCTAGTGGCGCAAAACGTGGCTGGCGTCATTCGTTATCGATAACGACGCGTCGAGTACAGTAGATTATCTTATCGAGGCGCGTCCGCTGCAACCTACAACAGCAACTGTCATAACGCGCTACCAAACTTCCCTACGCTATGCCCACCAGTCTCAATGTCCAAATGGCGAACCAGAGGATACGTCCCGGACTCGGATGAGGAGGAAGATCTCGACAGCATTGAAACCCAGGAATCCACACAACTCGAGCCTGTTTCCCGACCTGATGGAGAAGATGGCGACAATGAGGCGAACGTTGTACTGTCTCAAAAGCCAAATACAGATTCGCAACACGACAAGCCTGTGTCCTTCGAAATCCAACAGACCTCTGTACCAACAGGAGTTGAGAATGAGCAGCAGCTCAAAGACGGATGTGCGACTCCGGAAATTGCCCAGCAGCCCTCGTCGCATGCCCGACAAAACGCAGAGCCGGTCGAGGACGATGATCTGGACGAATTGCAACAGGACTGGCCATTTGCCCATGAAAGGCGATTGAAACCCTCAGCAAGCCTTCACGCTAGCCTCGAATCGCACCCCCAATCCCAGCGACAACCGCCATCCTCTCACCGCGCCTCTGTACAACAGAACGTTGAAGATGAGGCACAGGAAGACACACATACGGTCCAAGTCCAGACTTTGGCTCAAGTTACGATTCCCGCGCGACAAACACAGACAGCACCACGGACTGGTTTGGACGACATACCAAGGCTTCCTGCCAACAGGACGCTAAGAAACAGGAATCCAATCCAACTACACCCCTACATGTTAGAACTTGAGAAGTATCGGCGAACTTGGAAGGCTCGGGGGCTTCGTCCTGTCAAAGTTGGCCACGGTCATTCCAAAGAACACCATGAAGGGCATGAGCCAGAATCTCAAGATCAAGAATTTGTTGGCAGTCAACAACTCAGCAGCCAACCTCCTAGCTCTCCACCGTTGGCCCCAGTATCGACGCAGAATGCGTACAGTCCTCCAAAGTCTCGAGACGTCTCAACAAGAGAGGAGAACGTCGCAGTGTCAAGGGCACCAATGGACGACGACGATGAGTTCCCTGATGTAAGCACAATCCTAGCACGCAGACTTGAGGGATCTGCTTCTGGAGGTTTCAAGCGCCGCAAGACATATGCATCGTCCACACGGAAAGGGAAGTTACCGGCGCGAAAACCTGCTCAAGACGCGTCTTCACAGTCTCGGACTAGAGAAGGAGACGATGTTTTCGAGCTTCCTATCTCGCCACCACACTCCTACGACTCTCCACAACCTGCCCAAAGTTCCAAGCGTGCTCCTAAATTCCGGTTTCCTCCGGGATATGCTCCGAAACAACCACCGACTCCTCTGCTTTCTTCCGAGTCAAGATCAAAAACTTCGATTGAGCATGGGGCGGAATCAGAATCCGACGGAGACTCACCCCCCAGAAGCACGCTACGTCACCGGAGAACGGTGCCCACTGCATATGTTATATCTTCAGCTTCTAGCTCTTCCGATTCGGAATCAGATCCCGAGCCCAGCGCTGCAGTCGAATTGCAGCATGCAAAGAAGCGCATCAAAGGTGTGCTTCCAGCTTCTTGGTTGAGACTGGACCAGAAAGCCCAAGAGAAGAGAGAAAGCATATCTAAAGCAATTCATCGACGCACGATATCCGTCTCTTCTCACGATACTGATCACGAAACTACTGTGGGGAGGGGTATTCGAATGCCTGCAGCGGCTTCTATAAATGATGCCAATGCCATTAATATCGATGAAGAGTCTGGACCTTCCTTGGATGCTCCATCTCTGAACAGGCAGCCGCTCTCTCGAGGCAGAGAATCAGGGACTGGAGCCCAACGGTACAATGAAGATGATCAGTGGCAGGATAGCATGGATGTCATTGAACACAACTGGGTTGACGCGATGTTGCCTTCTGGCAATGGCAAGAGATCGACGAAATCTTTGAAAAAGAAGAGACAAACGAAGTTGACAGACGCCGTCCGCGAACCTTTGCCAAAACGTCGAAGACTCGATGAGCCCGCGTTGCCGATCAGATCAAGCGTCCACAACCGTGGGCATAGCGGCGCACAAAAATCTCGACACCCTGGCCCTAGTCGTCAACCCAGGGTACCACGCCTCAGCATCCTTGATGCACCTTCTCCTGATGCCGGCGGATCCTCCCGACTCCCGCAATTCTTAAGGCTTGCTAAACGACAGGCTCGGCTTAGACCAGATGGAGGCAGGCATAGCCCTGCAAAGAAGCACATCAGGCTCCAGACCGCAGCGGATACGGAAGATGCCAATGGAGTACTTCGTCGATGGCGTACTGGCGCGATAAAGTCTAAAACACATGGTGGTCTCCAGACATCGTTGTCAGTGCCCAAAACTCGTACGGATCATGATCAGCGGTATTTACCACCATCCGCTCATAGCGGGATCAGCCCTGCTAAAGCGGAAAGCCTCTCATCGCGTCGACATACGCTTGAGTTCGAGTCCAGGCTAAACAAAAAGCGCCAAACAAAGTTCAAGCCTACGAGGATGACACTTGCGCTTACAGATGCAACAAGAATGCACACCGACGCCGAGTCAGAACATTCAATTCGCCCCAGAAGGTCTCGCCAACAATTGAACCAGAAGCATATCTATCGAACTGCTCAGCTTGAGGGTCTAGAGGAAGACTTTGACAATCAACATCGAGCTGTGGCGTTTCGACGGAAGTTGTCAAAGATAGATCGTACTTTCACTACTCGACTCCAGAACACAAATGCGGCTAGTACCAACTTGTCGAGGTTTTTGGAAGACGAAGATGCAACCGTGCCTCTACCAGTTGCTAACGCTACGGCTGCGACCGACGCCAGTAAGGTTGCAAGGACTATAGAACGCATTGGAGATGCACGGAAAAAGAAGCAAAAACACCGGCCGCGGAGACTCGACGTCGAAACAAGGGAGTTCAGGCAGCCTAGCGATCCACTTCCTGTGGAACCTCTTCCCTTGACGGTAGAAGAAGCTTCCTCGGATGACAAGGCTTTCCTCGACGGGCTTGGGCCCTACGAGACACGATATACAACAGACTTTGATGTCTTCCCGTTGCATGTCGATACCTTCTTTCATGAAAGCACCTTCATTGGGAGTGGTGACCTTCAGCGTTGCTTGCAGATTGCAAAGCGCGATATGGACAATGCATCCGCGCCATATCATTTCAACTGCGACGGCGTCAGCTACATATGGGAGTTCTGGACCGATGACGTCGCATCTCAGATGAGTGCCATATTCACATCAAGCTTCGATCGGAGCGGGAATTGGGATGCTTCACCACAAGGAACCCTCAGCAAGGGCCAAGTCACGGCCAGTTTGGCGGATGTGTGCAAGAACCTCAGAACCATAAGTCGCTATTTTTCGCAGCGGCTCTGCTTCCTCGATCCGATAGACCGCCGGTCGTTCGTGTCAACAACGCTTGGTCTGCTCGAGTCAGTCCCTCACAGCGTTCTCCTCGCTGAAGCATTGCCGGAGACCGGTGCATGTTCGGCAGCCAATCGCCCTTTTGAGGTCCGCATCATCCTGATCCTCGCCGTACTAGCGTTCGAGATCCTGTGTGTTGCCAAACATCCTTCGGTTGATGAAGCGTTGGAGCGTCAAAGTGCCTGTCTGCTTAAGATGTTTTCTCAAGCAACAGTCAGGCTTATCCTACGCTTTTGTATGAAGGACTTGCAAAACTACCTTGATGACAACAGGCGACACGCTCAACGCGAATTGGGATTGCGAGATGACAAAGCCTCTGTCGAAGGTGTTGTTGCGATTTCATGCATCCTCAGCTCCGCGGGCCTGGATGGATGTTCATTCTGGGATCTTGTTGCTGAAGAATTGACTCCCAGGATTAAGAAGGCGTCATGCGTACAAAGTCTCGAAAGCATCTGGTACAGCATTTTCACCATGTTGCCATACCAGGAATTCGATGCTACTGGTATATTGAGGGTCGGCCGACGATTCGCCTCGTGTCAAGAGAACTGGTCGGCCGTGAACGCCATATTGTCACGAGTCTTCGAGTTGTATCCCGAAACCCTGCATCGGCACAGCCCATCTCTGAATGAGTATTTTCGCGCGAACTTCACAAGATGCTTTCGCCTAATCCGCGACTGGTCCTGGCGCAGATGCAACTCTGTCATCGCCAATATTTTCGATTTCTTCGCGCGACGAGGCCTCTCCCAGCTCGATCACGAGGAATCTAGTGGATCTCCCAGGTTTCTCGAAAAATTGGATCAAAACCCGTCACTTGAAATCCTCCCGGAAGATCGCACGTTCCATATCTTCCTCAAGATGCTCGTTGTTGGCTTCAAAGGACTATGCCATGTCTATCCGGATAAGAAAATAGGCAATATTGCGTGGAGGTTGATACCAAATCATGGGCGTCTACATCGAAGAGATGAAGCCATTGAGAGGGACGACCTAGACGCTCTCCGCAATCACCACGACCTGTTGTGCACTCTGTACTGGGCCTCCCCACCCGGTGCTCGGCCTCGGCTAAACCTCATTCAAAACCTTGTGGATCACACATGTTCACATCGGGAAGCCTGTCGCCTTAGCGTCCGTGCATGGTCTAATCTAGTCAAATATCAGATCTCGACCAATGAGGAGTTGTCTGCCCTCGAACCTTTTGCGGTTTGGCTCAAGGACATGATCGAAACAAACATCGCCCAACATCGCCATGCAAGGATGGAGCTGGAGAATCAGTTTGAAACCGCAAGGTTGCAGGGCAACGAATCCATAGCTCCGGAGAACCTACAGTTGCTCATTGACAAAAATCAAAGTCAAATCTTGGCGACTCTCCGCGATGCTGTATCAGGCTTGAAGGGAGCTGTCATGGTAGCCAACGACCTTACCGGTGCCACAAATCTTCTTCGAAGTTCCTCTATTGTCGAATTATTCAAGCTATTCGACCCAAAAAGGCCTCAGGTGAATGTGGTCATTGTAGAAGCGCTGGAAATACTGGATGGTCTCATGAAGAAACATCGCAGACAGACCAAAACCACAGCTTCAACGCAAGCGAACGACGAGAGTCAAGACTATGGCGTTTGGCCTGATTCGCAAGAAGACGAGACAAGCGCAGCATCGACTGGGACTGGCAACCGCGATATCTTCGACTTTTTGCACGATCCTGTCCGACATCTGCTGTCAAACTGCTTTGGGGCAGATATCCCACCAAACGACAAGCTTCTGACCCAAGTAGTCGACACATGGACGCTTGTTGCGATGAACAATGTGGAGCAGAAAAAGACCGAATGGGGCGACTACCTCAACTCTTACAACTGGATCTCTTGGCAGCAATTGAGAGACACCGAACAGACTCGAAAGTACACTCCGTATTTCTGGGCAGCTGTTCTTGAGCAGGACAAGGGCAGCTTTAAGCATCATCATCATGACTTCATCAAGACCTGGTTGTTCTTCCTGGTGGAACGCACGTCTATGTTGAAATTCCAACACCGACTCACCAGCAGCCTCCTGAACGCCAATATCGAGGAAAGGCTCCTGCACAACTTGCCCTTCATAGTCAGTCCCAGGACTCAAAAGGTTGAGATTGCACTTGAAGAGTTTCGTGAACGGCGCTTGGGTCTGATCTCGACTGTACTAGCGAGTATGCGCCAGGATTTTGAAAATACTATGCGCATGGCAACCGACTCTTTGGCTACGCTCCGCTCAACATACACGGACCTTCTTAGGGTTATGATGTCGGCGATGAAAAAGAATTACTTGGAGCTCCGACAAGGATCCGAGGCCAAAGGCTCTTATGTCGATTTTGTCCAAAAAGTGGTTGAATTCCTGCAACAGTACACACAGGATATTTGCCCGGTCGACAAGTTCTTCACCGAATCCTCTGCTTTCCCTTTGCCTGTCACAGATAAGACCTATGTCAAAGGAAAGCTGAAGAATTACGCAAACAAGCTTTCTGAGACGGCGACTGTAAAGAAGCTGGCTGTGTTCGTGCAGACTGTCTCGGAAAGAGCGGCAATCGACAATGAACAGGCATATCTCGTTGGTCAGTTCCGGTCAGCGACTTATGGAACCTTCGAATGGGGAACAAGACATACACTGCGGCAAGTGCTGCTCCAGGCCATTTTTCCTGCGTACATGGAGCTTGCCCTCAGCACTGGTTCCGGATGGGTCATGGCAAAGCCAATATTACATGCATCAGCTTTGATACTAGAAGACCTGGCTCTTAACTTCAGCCCCACCGATGAAGACAGTGTTACTACGGTTGAGTCTATTGTAGTAACGATTCTCGATGTGCTTTATCGGACTGTCGAACTGCTGATCACTCATTCAGGCTTGCTTGATCAGGCTCACATCCTGCACATGCTAAGTCTAATGTTCCACACAGTCAGGTCAACCGTCGTAATCGTGGAAAGCATCCATCGCCACAAGCGAGGAAGAGCTCACGCTGCAATACAACGTCTGGCATTTTTCAGGTCTTTTAGTCTTTTCATCGCTTGCACGATACTCGACCAGGAGGAAATCATTTCGCCATACGGAGCGGAAGACCCGCAACCCGTAGAAACTACATTCGGGGACATCCGTCAATTCTGCGTCAACGAACTACGGCAAGCCCTCAGTAGGTGGGAGCGGAAGGCCGACCGATATGAGATCGGAATAGGCAGTACTCGACGCGAAGTCATGATTGAAGTCGGTTCTGTGGAGCAGGAGAGGGCATCGGTGATAACATCTATCGAGATGCTCCATTTTGCGCTAGACAGCAGGTGGCAGGTGGAAGTGAACCGGCAGGCCAGGGCGCGGTGCTTGCTACCGGGAGATATAGTTCTTTAGCGTGCTTTTCGCATGTTGGGTCGTTGAGTATTCTCTTTGTGTTAGCGGCATTCTAGGCGTCATGGTTCGGTGGATTGATCGCGATACATTCATACCCACATTCCGGTTGTTTCATCATTCTGCTTGCTTAGAAGACCAAGATACTCGCTTGTGGAACGTCGTGTTTTGTCCAGGGAAGGTAGCTTGCAAATCTGTGAGCCCATTAGTCTGAGGCTCGGTTAATGTAGTAATCGTTGCTGCAACTGCATAGTCGAAACAAGACAGAAGCACGCCTGTAACTGTCTTGAAGCAAGCTTTTAATCGAATTCCTATGAGATTGAAGCGAGCGTAGACAATATCTCGTAAACGACAGAAGTAAATCAGACTTTTATGTCCAGAATTCGAAGCAAGTCCGCACAGCAGAAACGACAGAAGAAGCGAATCAGTCTTCCAAGACCAACAATCGAAGCAAGCCAGCCCAGCATCCAGCCGAAAGGCTAAGACTAATTGCCCCGCAGCCCGATCCAACAGCGAAGCTAGCCAATAGCCTTGACGTGGTCATTGACCAAGCAAGTGTAGTCGCTGGTACCATAAAAGATTGTGTTTCCATCATCTGGCGATTTACCAGTTGAGAGTTGCGCGCCAAAGTCCCAGAAGCAGTCTGCGCCGATACCTTTCGTCTTGAAAGCGGCGTTCTGCCACTGCATCTCGACGTTGCATTTGTCGGACTTTACGCCGTATTCTTCGAGTAGACAGGGCTTGTTGGCCTCAGCGCATACATCGCCGTGCTTTTGGACCCACTCGTTGCCGAAGTCGTTGGTAACACCCCCTGCACGAAGAAAAAGTTACTTTCTGTTGGACGTAGGAGAGGAGGTAAGGAGATACGTACAGCTAGCTGGGTAGAGATGGAATGTTGCGAAGTCGAGGGTTTCGATTTGAATATTCTTCTCGAAATCGATACCCTCCTCAAAGGTGTATGGGTACGATCCATCACCCTGCAGTCCAAATCCCTCATCGCCAAGGCAGACCATATGGTTAGAATCTAGGCTTTTGATGTATTTGCTGGTAGATTCCGCCCAATCATAGATGACAGACTGCCAAAAACTTAGTATCGGGAGCGATATAGCGGCGGGATGACTTACCGTATCACAACCGTGGCAACGGGGCTCGTTCGCCAGCTCCCACGCAAAAACTGCTTTCGAGTTCTTGTACCGGGACACAACGGCCTGAATGTAAGCCTTGTATTGGCTCTGGATTTCCTCTTTCTTGTACCAATCTGGGTTCCCTGATCCGCCGTAGTAGTTCAAGTACGCAGCCATGCCACCGTAATCCGTCCAATTGTTCACAAAGTTGATGATCATCTTGATGCCACGATCTTCGCAGCCTTTGACGACGTAGTCGAGCCGTTGGAGGCCGTCGACGCCTGTGTTGATGACTGGCGGCTTGCCCTTGACAAGGGATTGGAACCAGACGCTGCCTGTAGTTGGGTTGAGCCAAGACTCAAGAGCAGTTCTTGTGGGTGTTGAAGGGGGAGAAGATTGGCTTACCATCGGTTGGCTCTTTGTTGACGTCGTTGAAACCCCATACGCGAATCATCTTCAGGCCGGAATTCTTGACATCGTCCAATGCCTTGTCGACATCGGCATCGTTTTTCTGGAAGCCCATCCAATAGATATTGGTGCCGGCGTAGTACTTGATTTCGCCATCGATCGAGAAATTGAGCTCGGCGGTTTTGCAGTAGGACTTCGCTGCTGAAGGTTAGTACTATCTCTTGAGATTGTTGATGATGCTATCTCTTCAAGAAAACATGCGAATCACTGTTCGGTCTTGTGGAAATGGTACGTACTGTCATTTTCTTTGGGCTTCTCCCGCAGGCCCAGGTGCGCAGCAAACACCACACTGGCAAGCGAAAGAAAAGCTAGGAAGTGCATGATGTTTTATCTTCAAGATGCGCGGATGGGGAATCCGAATTGTCCTGGTGAACAACTCTAAGCGTGGTGGGGCCAACAGCTGATTTATAGAACGCACTGCTTATGCCGACTTGCGAGACCATAGTGTTTCAGGCCTGTGGAGTTTCGGCCCAAGAGACGGATGAGAGGTTCCGTGACATCTTGGTAGCTGGTTTTGACTCCTAGACCACAATAAGGCTCAAAGGCAGCCTTGCCGGATAGGCGATTTGCATGAGGTTGTGGTAGCTGAACGGCATTTGCGGAGGACCAGATCTCGGGTTACAAAATGCATTCACATGAAGCAGGTGCAACGAAAGGAGCTCTAATTGGCGGGTTCGCATGAAGATCGACAGGTTCAGCGGGATTGTCCCCTCAGTATGCAGCATCCTGGGTGGACTACGTTGCTCAAGGCAAGAAAAAAGTAAGCCTTGTGGAACTTTGTATGTGATTTCATGATCTTTGCATACTCTGGGGCAAAGCCGATCATGCGAATTACCTCTCATGTCGTCTAATGTCCAAGACCTAGCGGCGATGTCTACTGAGTTTCTTTCGTTCTGTCTCCCGATTTCCGTTTTGTAGAGGCCGCTACACTCAGGCAGCTTCAATGACGCAGCGGAAGAATTGCGCTGGCGCAAGTCTCTCGTCTTCGTATTTTGGCTGAAGTCTTAGCTTCTGTCAGGCTGGGGCTCGATATCATGTGACCCGTATTTCAAAGAGCCCACGTTACGGGGAACTTCAACATGGCCTGAACGGCCGTGGCTCAAAGTCTCACTTAGCCTTTTGGTGTTGTTGACCTTCCTCCGAGCCTGACCGAGCAAGGGACCGCCTGGTGTCGAGTTGGGTCACCTATACAAGATTGGAAGTTAGTGGAAATCTCCTCGCCACGTTGTTGTATTACGAAAGTTCCATGTCCTCGGTGACAGGCAAACACATCCAATCATTCTCTCGGGTTTAGTTTGCGCAATACCCATGCTTATAAATTGTCGGCCCCAGACAGCGGCTTAAGCTTAAGCCAGTTGGATGGGCCCTTGAAAGACTATGGCAGACTTCGGATCGTTTACCCAATAAGTTATCTCCCAGTAAGCATAAAAAAGACTCACCAGGCGTGGTGCGATTAGCCGAACTTGCGACCTAAACTAGAAGCCATGTAATTGCTGGTAAAGCTATGGGCAAGGAGCCGCCCGGGGAATGAATGTCAAAGCAGGGAGCATATCCGCAGAATCGCATTTCAGCCAATAGCACACAGTGCTGCGTGCATGCTGACAGGAGGCTGCAGTAACAGTCACTGGAAGGCAAGGAAAGTGGTGAGCGTATAATTGCCAGTGTTGTTTTCCACCTTCGCGCAGCTCGTTAGCGCTACGAATAGTTAGTCTCGGGCCCTCTCTGGGTTCGCTTTTGGCGCTGCACTCGATCCAATCTGGTAAGTTAAAGCTTATCTCCAGGGTTGCTCAACGTCTGGCGGGGTCATCTGATGCCATGGCAATTCCAAAACGCGAGAGGCGTGCGCTTTAACAACTGCGTTTGACTGTCATCGCAAGTACACCACGAGCCAAAGTCGTTGATCCAGCTTGCGATTCAGTGCACCCACAACTTTACCATGTCATCAAGCGCGGAATCAGATCGTCGAACCGCCGAAGCGCGTGCCGCCGTCACCGCCTCCCTGTCCTCTGTCGGCTCTTCCAAAGACGCAGAGCTGCGAACTCGGGCCGCCGACATTCACGCGAATGCCGCAGCCATATCGAAGCAGGAAAAGGAGCTCGCGAAGCAGACAGCGGCCCTGGCAAAGGAAGCTGCGCGGTGGCAGAAATTGGCCGACACCAATACCAAGAAGCTGAACGACTTTGGCGACATGCAGAACTGGGCGGAGATGATTGAGAGGGATCTGCTGGTTGTGGAGGAGACTTTGAGGTTGGTGGATGGAGCGGAGGCAGAGCAGACGGCCAGCGGGACGAACGGCTGCACCAACGACGTCCCGAGGGAGACTCGGAGGTCATGACGCCTGTCTCAGAGACAGCCTCGACATGGCGCTCAAACGAGACAACGACGTGAGAGGTACGGCGAGAGGTGCTCATAAGGGAGCCTGCAATTCGAGCGCACACATATGACTGTGTGCCGGTAGTGGCACAGAGTATGGTCTCTGCCCAGAATGATAAGCGGCGAACAGACAGAGCCGTAACTCATCTCGCAGGTCCACAATCATGGGAGATGTGTTGTCCGCTTTATCTCAAACGTGTGCTGGTGACCTCTGTACCAATCAAACTGTATCCTTTGCCATATCCTTATTGCCTGCGTGTCCGCGTTGTTGACTGTGTGTGCACGAGCGCTCCTCTGGCAATTCCGAGCGTGGTATGATGTCACTGGTGTCTCGTTGACTCTCGATCTCTTGCTTGCGGAAACGTGCGGAAGGCGTGGAGTGGTGGCGTTGTGGTGGACAAGTCGTAGTGAGCGCAGCTGAATCAAGTCCGGCCCTCCGCAATGCAGACCTCTGGCAGGCACGAATTAACGGATATTCAGTCAAGGTACTTGGGGCTCTCACTACTGACCGTTGTTGCGACGAACGGCACCACGCGCTAGGGTGCGCGCTACCTTAAGATCCGCTCGTCGTCGGACCGGGGAAACCCCGACATGGACTCTCTGTGAAGAAGGCGTCACAGCGTACACTCCACCATCTCGCTCACCCGACAACTCATCCACCGTTCTCTTCTGAAGCTTCACCGCGGACGGGACTTCAAGCTCAACACCTTCTGCAGCTAGCTACCACGATCAGAGAGGCGACCTGCACCGTCCTTCTCCAGCCCGCTGCGACCTAGCCCGAGTGCCCGCAGTCCGCGATAATCAGTACAGCTTCGACGTGTTTTCTCTCGAACGTCCAACCTGACCGACAACGAGCCATTTCTGCCTTTCTCCTTCTGATACCCACCTTGCGTAGATTCTTTCTAGTCGCGCGTCTCACCGTTGAGATCCCACCTTCGTCCGCCACTTTTCCACACTCCGGTCTCTCACGACGACTTCTCAGTCAGAAATTGCCATCGAGCTGCCATAGTCATCGACGGAACCGTGCATACTGCGAACGCGACACGAGGGGAAAAGAATAGCGAGTTGGAAACGTTGAAACTGGTGAGGGAGGTCTGACCTTCCAGGCTGTGGCGAACAAGATGGGGAGGATAAAAAAGGTTGCCAATTCGAAGCATGACACGACCCTGGTAAGCAATTATTATACATCCATTTCTCGATTATCCGTTCGCGAAACTGATCTTGTCTAGTCTCCGGCCATCTCAGCTTTCATAAACACGACACAAATCGTGCCGCTCCACAAGATCCCTGCACTTCTTGATACTTTTCCCCGCCGATGGCCCTTTCCCCGAGGAGATCTGTATCACTGGATACCCGTACTCAACCGATTCGACCGCATAATCGAGCTGTTTAGTGAGGAGTATGGCCTGTCTAGCGGACCTCAGACGCAGCCTATCGGACGGCGCCTGCTTCTCAAGGGCGATGCCGAAGACGGAACAGCTGTCGCAGGGTCCGCTGCAAGTGCACAAGAGCTCGATGAAGCTGGCTATCCTGAAGATGGTGACAGGGAACTGATTGAGCGGATCCTGTCGTTCACAAGACTTCTTTTGGAGAACTGTGGCAACCGTAGCTTGTACGCAAGCAGTGATCAGTTAGGAAAGCTGCTCAATACTACATCGACGTCTCTGCTGAAGACCACCCTCCGTCTGACGCTTCGCCTCGCTCAGCGTTATCACACGTCTCGCTCGCGGGTGGGAGGTTCCTCTGCGATGTACGCCACTCTTCTTGCGAATCACTACAACATCAACATCGACCACGTCCAGAAGATTGCGGCGCCGTTCCCGAGGGGTCTTACCTCGACCGCTGGCAGCGGCAAAGGCAAAGACAAGCTCCCTTCCCGCTCTGATTTGGATGAAGTGTTACAGAAGACCGATGCGGCGGATCTCGTAGGCAAGATCAAGGTCGAAGAGCTCCCTGCGCCAATACGCGAGGAGTTTGGAAGCGTTCATCTTACCTACTATGATACCGCACCACCTGAGAAGGAAGACCCCAAGCTTATCTCTAGCGACGTTCCCACCGGCCCCGCAGCACCCACTACACCGACTCCCATTCGCAGGACATCCAATCTCGGACCCAATCAAACTCCTCGGTTGAACCGCGTTTCATCATCCGATGGCTCGCCGCAGAATGCTCCATCATCTGCTACTCGCCAGAATGACATTTCACGCTCAGCTGGACCAAAGTACGTGGAATTGTCGCACAAGCAGATCGCGTCTCGACCAGCATACGACTTGGTCCGTGAGAACATGTCTGAGATCCCAGAGGACAGCCGGTACGACCTTCTGCACAGGGTTCGTGTCGCGCAGGCCCTCAGCTCGGATAGAAAGGTGCGCGAAGACATTGTTGCCGTTAGGCTCCTAGCAATCGCCAACCTCGCCTACGTCCAGTCCGATACTACTTTCTATCAAAAGTTCGGTCAGCAAGATGCCGAGGAACCGAGGAGACTGCAGCTTATGTATCAGCTGTCCGAATTGATTCACCCTCCTGGAAACAATGAGCTGGGTGCCTCGAAAGAGCTTCAGACAATCGCACTTTGCACTCTGGAAGCTTTGACTAAGCAGAAGAGCAAATTCAACGATTTCCGTCCCGCACTTAGCCTCAATGTTAACCATGGAGTCCTTTTTTATGTCGCGAGAAAGGCCGTGGCCGAAATCGCTGTTGACGATGGACCTGGAGACTCGTTCGAAGATGACGAGTGGCGAGAGGCCCTGTTCACACTCCTCACTAGCATACCAGCATCACAAAACTCGCGTTTAGGAGACGACATGGTGGCCGCTGGCCTTTTCGACATATTTGTGGAAGTCCTTACCCTTCGCACCAGTCGTGCTGAGCGGCACTATCCACGCGTTCTGGGATTTCTAGATACCTTCGCTTTCAACCTGCGGGAAGGCTTCAGCTCATTCGTCAACGCTAAGGGACTTGATGCAATTGCTGACCTTGCTGGTCACGAGGTTGAGACATCGTTTGAGTCGGCCACAAAAGGCGAGGGTATGCCAGCTGAATACAAAACCCAGCACACGGAATACTCGATATCATTCTACCAACAGCAAACCCTCCGCTGGCTGTTCAAATTCATTGGCCACATGATGACTCATGGTGGTGGTGGAATTGATCGCCTACTACGGAACCTCATGGACTGTCCGCAACTACTCGGTGGTCTCCGGAAGGTACTGGCCAACGCATCGATTTACGGCTCTACCGTTTGGAGTTCGGCTGTAAACATCCTGGCTAGTTTCATCCACCATGAACCAACAAGTTACGCCATCATCGCGGAGGCGGGGCTTAGCAAGACGTTTCTGGAGGCCGTCACCCAGAAGACCATCCCGGACCCCAACACAGCCGCGTCCACTGAAGTAACTAAGGTGCTAGCGAGTGCTACACCCGCTGCATCCGGGGAGGTCATTCAGGATGATTTGTCTAAGAAGCAACTTGCTGGTGGCATACTCCCAGTCGCCGAGGCTATCTCCTCAGTCCCACCAGCTTTTGGTGCTATCTGCTTGACTGAGGCGGGCATGAACCTCTTCAAGGCGTCCACAGCCTTGGAAAGCTTTTTCGAAGTGTTCTTGAGCCCTGCGCACGTCAAAGCAATGGAAGCGGACGGAGATACTGCGCAAACCCTGGGCACGCATTTCGATGAATTGGTGCGGCATCATCCGACCCTGAAGCCTGCCATTTTGACATCGGTGAAGAACATGGTTGCCAGAGTTGGGAAGCTCTGCTTTCTGCGCGCTCAGCAGCAAGGAGTTGGCGCGAAGCTTTGGACCGAAGAGGATGGTCGACTCTTTGTGGCCGGCGGCCGGAAGGCCCTCATGGGCGAAGAAGGCCCTCTGCATCAGCAATCCCGGGAGACTGAGGGCAGCGGTCCTGCCACCAGTGACATCGAAATGGCGGATGCAGATGCTGCTACAGGAGTGGAGTCTGATAAGGTTTCCATTGATGATATCGTTGAGCACGAAGATGCCAAGGATGGGCCGATCACAACGCACTTCATCAATGCTGTCTGCAAGTTTCTATCAACTTTGTTCGTCAACGACGCCGTGTGCTCAGCATTCATCGAGGAAGGCGGCCTGGAGTTCGTTCTCGACTTTACGACTCTGCCCTGTCTCCCGTACAACTTCCATGAGTACATCCTCGCGGACGTCAGCCAAGTTATTCGACAGCTTATAGAACAGAGACCGCACCTTACTCTCCCATCTTTAGTCAACAGGTTACAAACGGCTGTGGACTTTCTGGAGCCTATGATGAACCACGAGCAGCGCGGCGCATTTTTCTCTGTCTTTACAGACACCTCAAGAAACAGCACTGCTGCTACGAAGCCTTGGGAGAAAGATGCCCTCGCAAATGGAACAAAATATGCCAAGGCGCTGCTTACGGTCAACACGCTCTCTAACGCCCTTCATGCCGGCATTCAAGGAGGCTTCTACAGCCCGCGCCACAGCCACTGCAATGTTTTCAACCACGCGAACTTAGCTGACATGTACGCTCACGTGGTTGACAGCCTCAGCAAATTGCACCGTAGCTGCATCTGGGAAGAGATACTTCTTCAGGAAGCATTGCCAGCGGACTGGGAGAAAGCCACTGCAGTCAAGAGTGGAAGTTCTGGTACTGAGGAGGCCGACAACATCCTACGCATCAGACGTCCGAGCAGACCCGACCCTGACTCTTCTGAGCCCTCGAGTGAAGGCGCTGGGGGAGAAAACAGAACCCCTGCGCCCACTGATGCAGGATTGGACCGTACAAGTGCGCAGTTCAGGAACACCAAGACCCTACGATACCTCCTCAGTCAAGTGCAAATTGCAATAACTCCGTTCTTGCAAGCTCTTGGAAAGTGTCTACTTTACCGTAGAACTCAGGACCCTTACCAAAGGCAGAATGCGTACATCGTGGCGGAACAAATTGCAAAGTTCGCGGTCGAGCAGCTGACTTACAAGGTTCCGCGCGATTCGGAATCTTCCAAGAACCGATACGCATACTGGATACTCACTTTGACTACTGTGTCTCAACTCATGGTCGACAGTGTTTCGGATCGCAGCAATGTCCCCCAACTTCTTACACTGGTCATGAGCTCGTTTCACAAGCAGAATGGAATGTCGCATTTGAGCGATCTCCTGGAGCGTTTCTTTGATGAAGCAAAGGGCATAATCGCAACCTACGACAACCAGGATCTCCCTGATGACGTACAGCACCTCATGAATTACGCTCTTGGGGGAATCAAGATTGTTCTCAACTTCTATTCCAAGCTTGTCAACTCCAAGAGTGTCACGGAAGCGGCCCAAACCAACGTCATGAACACTCGCGACCGCAATCGTCCTAAACCCGAATCATGGCTTCCTGGACAGTTCCTGGTAGAATTGCGCTATGGCGTGATCCGTCCAGTGGAAAAGATCTGGAACTCTGATCTCATGGATAAGGCAGATACTTCTATCGTGAAGACACTGATTGATATCCTCCGGACGGTGCTTGAGGGCGAAGGCGAGAACGAGGCGTTCACTCGAGTTCAGCAGAAACCCCAGAAAGCGCCTTTCACCCACAAGCCATGGAGGTCGCGCCACCCAGAACATGTCGACCGACTCAAAGAGGCAGAATTCGACCCCAAGATCGAGGATGATCTGGCTAGTGAAGCGCTCTTCCGTTGTTACGACCAACTCCAACCAGCTCGCGAGTACTGCCAAACGTACAGAAGCAACCCACGTTTCGCAAGGAACCCAATTCCTCCTTATGAGTTGGAGGGCGCCACATCCGAGGAGGCCCAAGCTTCTGGAGATGTCCAGCAATCGCTCGAAGTGACAGAAGAACCAGGAAGCCAGTCTATTGTGATGCACGATGTTGCGGCAACTGACAGTACCAAAGCATTCCGTCCTTATGCCTTGACTGCTGCTTCTATGTCCCAGATCAGCAACCTAGACTCCATCGTCGTTGAGGACCTTGAAGAAGAGCGATCAAAAATCAGAAGCAATTTGATTGATCGCTCATTGGAAGTCCTCAATGTCCATGACGATGTCACCTTTGAGCTCTCCGATCTCATATCCGCCGCAGTGGCCAAAGACGACTCTGGCATGCGTAGCGACGTCGGTGAGACGCTCGTCAATGCCATTGTCTCTTTGCAATCCGAAGAGGACTTCCGACCCGTCGGGAAGAAGATCGCATCTTACGCCCACCTCCTGGCCCTCACCATTCAGGACCGTTCTTTTTACGAAGCGACCCTGCCACAGCTCAAGGATTTCTTCGGTTCCCTCCTTGGGTTCATCAAAATTTATCCGGATCAGCGGGCGGAGGACTCATCGCCCTGGATTGGGCACATACTTCTGATCATTGAGAGGCTGCTTGCAGATGATGCGAAACCGCACCAGGTCGAGTGGACTCCTCCAAAGGATGAAGATACCGAGGAAGAGTCTGGTTCCATTTTGGAAATGCCAGAACCCGTCGTTTCTATTGAAGAGAAGGGTAACCTTTTCGACGCCATTATCGAAGTTCTTCCTCGGATAGGAAAGGACGAGACTTTAGCACTTTCGGTCGCTCGCGTTCTCGTCATCCTCACCAGAAACAGGCAGTTTGCAGCAAGGATTGGAGAGCGCCGCAACCTTCAGCGTCTCTTCGTGATGGTCAAGCAGCTTAGCGGGGTCACCAACGAGAAACTGCAAAGCGCTTTCATGCTCATCCTTCGCCACATCGTCGAAGACGAGGACACCATCAGGCAGACGATGAGAACCGAGATTCAAGCTATGTTCGAGAATCGCGATGCTCGAGCTCGTAACCAGGTCGACACGAGTGCCTATGCCCGGCAGATGTGGTATCTTGCTTTGCGCGCCCCCGAGATTTTTGTGGAGGTCACCAACGAAAAGCTCACGCTCCGCATGTATGACACCACCCAACGACAGCAGGTTCTGGCACTCAAGAAGCCAGAAAAGAAGGCCGAGGACTCCGAAGAGCCCCGTGGCGAGTCTGTGAAACCCTCGACGGAGGGTGATGCGAACGGCGATCAAGAAAAGTCCAAGCCTGCAGAGATGAAAGCTCCCGTCGTCGAAAATCCGGATGGAGTCATTCATTACTTGCTGTGCGAACTTCTCACCTACAAAGACGTTGAAGACAAGGAACAGCCGTCGAATTCGCCAGAGCAGCCCAAAGAAGCCACTCCTGCTGATGTGGAGATGACCAACGCCCAAGACTCTCCGACCCCTACGCCTGGGCCTGTCTCTGCCGGCCCCCCAGACACTAGCAACGCGGATCAGAAGAAGAACGACAAGCCCGTCTTCAAGGCCGACCAAAACCCTATCTTCATCTACCGTTGTTTCATACTGCAGTGTCTCACCGAGCTTCTGTTGTGCTACAACCGTACCAAGGTCGAATTCATCAATTTTTCGAGAAAGGCTGATCCGCATGCGATCACACCGTCGAAGCCTCGTTCCGGCGTCCTCAACTACGTCTTGAACGCTTTGATTCCCGTTGGAACTCTTGTCCATGCCGAGGACATTGCTTTCCGTAAGCGATGCGCTACGTCCAACTGGGCTATCTCCGTTGTAGTTGCGCTTTGCCAGAAGACCGGCGAGCGTGGCTTCGTCAAAACTCGCGATCTCAAGGACGAGGATGAACCAGATCTTCATTTCGTGAGGAAGTTCGTGCTTGAGCATGCGCTGAAGGCCTTCAAAGACGCCAATGCGTCGACGGAATTGCCCGACGTGAAATACTCCAGGCTCCTCAACCTTTCCGACTTGTTCCATCGCATGCTTGCCGGCAAGGCTACAACTGGCGCTAACAACTCTAATGGCGACATGCTTGTAGCCTCGCAAAAGCAGCTCGCCAGAATCATGTACGAGAAGAACTTCATCTCAGCACTCACTACGTCGATCGCCGATATTGATCTCAACTTCCCCAATGCCAAGCGCGCGGTGAAGTATATCTTGCGTCCAATCAAACTTCTTACTCAGACCGCCATCGAATTGAGCGTCAACTCGGACATCTCAACCAGTCCGGGTGCAACGGACGAGGATGAAATCTCGACAGCCACTTCAGTCTCGGATGTGGACGAATTCCGCGAGGAGACTCCGGACCTCTTCCGAAACTCGACTCTCGCAATGTTCGATCCTGGCAGGGACGAGGAAAGCGAGTCCGAAGAGTCCGGTGAAGAAGATGAAGAAGACATGTATGGCGACGAGTATGGCGACGAAATGGAATACGAGGAAGAATACGACCATGATGAGGGTGACGTCGTCAGTGATGAGGACGAAGAGATCGAGGGTATGGGTACCATCGAAGGACTTCCAGGTGACGCCGGAGATGATGTCGAAATCGTTATCGAAGGCGAAGATGATGGGATGTCTGGCGATGACGAGGATGCAGATTCGGCAGATATGGATGAAGATGACGATGATGGAGAAGATGATGACGATGATATCGAAATCATGGACGAAGTCACCGGAGATGATGAGAACGGTAGCATGGACGAAGGTGACGAGGAAGAATGGGCGAGTGAGGAGGACGATGAGGAGGTAGACTATGGTCACGAGGATGTGATGGAAGATGAGCATGATGCCGGAGACATCAACAATCTTGTCCGTATTCTTGATGGCCAACCTCCGCCTGGTCTTCTTGAGCATCTGCAAGATAACGATCTCATGATGGACATGGGCCGAGACGAGTTCATGGACGATGAAATTGAAGAAGATGATGAAGAAGAGGGTGATGAAGAGGAAGATTACGATGAAGACATTGCCTATGAAGCTGGCATGGAAGAGGACGACGATGAAGGCATATGGGATTGGGGCGTTGCTGATCCTGTCCGCGGACATCATCATCACCACCATCATCATCATGGTCCTCGGGGTGTTTTGGGTGTCAACCCATGGTCCTTTGTTCCCACAGCAGGACTGGGCCAATATCGATCCCACCGTCCTGGCGGTCCGCAGCGCGGTACCGATGATGGAACTAATCCGCTGCTCCAGAGATCCGGCAGAGGTTCCGGTCCGGGCCTCGATCCAGCTCGCCGTCCTCGTGGTCAGGCGGAGTGGGTCCATGCCATGGATGGGATGCGCGACGGTCGCATGCTCCCCAATGGCGATAGCCCTGTCACTTTCATCAGTAACCTTCTGAACATCATGAGCCAAGGCTCAGCGACACTCAACCGAGACAGAATTCACGTCACGGTCGAAGGCATGTTTGGCAATGCACCAGGACTTTCCGCCGGCTATCCTGGTCATTACGGACGGCGAGTTAATGAACAGCCCTCTCGTTCGTCGCGCGATGATCCGGCTCAAGCAGTGTCTTTCACACCTGCTCTCACTATGACTCGCTGGCAGGAGGAAGCTAAGCTGCTCTTCCCTCAGACTTACGTTGAGAATGCCAGCCGCACGTTGAACGCTATCTTGAAGGTGCTCGTTCCTCCAGCGATCAAGTTCCAGAAGGAGGAGCAGCGCAGAAAAGAAGAGTTGAGGAAGAAGGAAATCGAAGAGAAGGAGAAGAGGGATCGTGAAAGAGCCGAGCAAGAAGAAAAGGAGCGGATCGAACGTCAAGAACGTGAAGCTGCCGAGAAGGCTGAAGCTGAAGCCGCGGCTGCTGCTGCTGTCGCAGAGAATGCTGCGCAAGGCGAGGACTTCGCACCATCTGCGGCGGGATCTGCTGAAGGCCAGTCTATGGAGGGTGTTGAGACCGCAGAAACGACCGCTGCAGGGGGCAACGCTGAGGAAGGAACTGCTGAGCCTGTACAGCGTGTCATCACTAACTTCCGTGGAAACAACATCGACATAACCGATCTTGGAATCGATTTGGAGTATTTCGAGGCACTACCAGAGGACATGAGAGAAGAGGTGTTGATGGGTCAAATCCAGCATCAGCGCGAAGAAGCTCGCACCCATGGAGACGAGCCGACCGAAATCAGCGCAGAATTCCTCGATGCCCTGCCATCTGATATTCGGGAGGAGCTCCTTGCCCAAGAGGCTGCGGCTCGCCGGCGCCAAGAACGTCAGGACCAACGTCGCGCAGCTGCTGCCAGTGGCGATGGTGGAGCTCGTGCAGAGGATATGGACACTGCCAGCTTCCTTGCTACGCTTGACCAGCCTCTACGTCAAGCTATTCTCATGGACCAGGACGATGCCATGATCGAGACATTGCCCGACCAATTCAGAGCGGAGGCTCGCAGGTTGGGAGGAGACCGCCGCCTCAACCATCTCCCTGACAATCTTCCTTACATCTCCCGCCTGGGACAGGCAGCAGGTGGCGAACAGGCAGATGAGCAAGCGCAGAAGAAGTCAAAGCCTCGTCCCATCGTTCAGATGCTGGACAAGGCCGGCGTTGCAACGCTGCTCCGGCTGATGTTCATTACTCAGAATAACAGCGCCAACCAGACACTCAACGGGATTCTCAAGGACGTTTGCCAGAACCGTCACAACCGCGCAGAAGTCATCAGCATACTCCTGTCTATCCTTCAGGACGGCAGTGCTGACCTCGTTGCTGTTGAACGCAGCTTTGCTCAATTGTCTCTTCGAGCCAAGCAGCCAGCGCCGCAGAAGACACCACAGCCTATGAAGCGCTCTCTCACAGGTCAAGTGCCAAGCCACGCTGACTTGTCGCCACAAATGGTCGTTCAGCAATGCCTGGGCACATTGGTCTACTTGGTCTGCAACAATCCTCACATTTGTTCTTTCTTCTTGGCGGAGCACGAAACCGCCGTCGGGTTCAAGTCGAAGGCTACTCGCAAGGGCAAGGCCAAGGAGAGCAAAGCCAATAAATATCCTCTCAACGCCCTTCTGGGTCTGCTGGATCGTCGATTGATTGTCGAAAGCGCCCCGATCATGGAGCAACTGGCGTCCTTGCTCACGAGCATTACGGATCCACTCAATGTTCTCCTGAAGAAAGACAAGGGCAAGATTGAGGAGAAGAAGGAGGAGCCAGCTCAGGAAGAAGGTAGCTCGACGGCTCTTGCGCAAGTGACCGTTGGATCAACTGAGACTACCGATACCGCCATGGAGCCTGCCGGCAATACAACTTCCCAACCAGAGGGTGATGCCGTGGAGGGCGCCAACGCTGCATCCGCATCCAAGGATGAGGCTAAGACTGGGGAGCCCAAGAAGGCAAAGGGTCTTGTACCTCCCGAGGTGCCCGACTATAACCTTCGCTTGGTTATTCAGATTCTCGCTGCTCGCGAGTGCAGGAGCAAAACCTTCAAGGACACACTCTCCGTGATCAATAACCTTTCCGCCATCCCTGGCGCGAAGGAGATCTTCGGGCAGGAGCTGATCAGGCAGGCTCAGGATCTTGGCCAGTCTATCCTCAAGGACCTTGATGATCTGGTCGCGCTGATTTCCAAGGCGGAGTCTGGGACTGATGTGCAAGGCATGGCGCTTTCGAAGTTCTCCCCAGCAAGCTCAGACCAGACGAAACTTCTCCGGGTGCTCACTGCATTGGACTACTTGTTCGACCCGAAGCGCTCTGAGACCCAGAACAAGCCGTCATCCGATGACGAAGGTCTGCCCGCCGAACAGAAGGCAGACATTCTCACAACACTCTACGAGAATGCTACCTTTGGTCCCCTGTGGAACAGGTTGAGCGAATGCTTGACTACGATCCGCCTGCGAACCAACATGCTCAGTGTAGCTACGATCCTCCTTCCTTTGATCGAAGTGCTTATGGTTGTTTGCAAGAACACAACGCTGAAAGATGCACCGCTGAGCAAGGTCTATCAGAAGGAGTTTGCCATGACCAGCCCACCACCAGAGAGTCGCATGGAAAACCTTTTCTTCAACTTCACAGGGGAGCACCGGAAGATCCTGAACGACCTTGTTCGCAACAACCCCAAGCTGATGAGTGGATCCTTCTCCGTCTTGGTCAAGAACTCCAAGGTTCTCGAGTTCGACAATAAGCGGAACTACTTCAACCGCCGACTACACTCTCGCGGATCCGAAATGCGTCATCCGCACCCGACTCTGCAGCTTCAAGTTCGTCGTGACCAAGTCTTCCTCGACTCGTTCAAGTCTCTTTACTTCAAGAATGGCGATGAAATGAAGTACGGCAAGCTCAGTATTAGGTTCCATGGCGAGGAAGGTGTCGATGCCGGCGGTGTCACGCGTGAATGGTTCCAAGTACTTTCGCGCCAGATGTTCAATCCCGACTACGCCTTGTTCATCCCGGTTGCATCCGACAGGACCACCTTCCACCCTAACCGCATGTCCTCGATCAACCCAGAACATTTGTTCTTCTTCAAGTTCATTGGTCGCATCATCGGCAAAGCGTTGTACGAGGGTCGCGTACTGGATTGCCACTTCAGCAGAGCAGTCTACAAGCGCATTCTCGGCAAGCCCGTCAGCATCAAGGACATGGAAACGCTCGACCTGGATTACTACAAGTCGCTCCTGTGGATGCTCGAAAACGATATCACGGACATCATCACCGAGACCTTTGCCGTTGAAACCGAGGCCTTTGGCGTCATCGAGACCATTGACCTGATTGAGGATGGACGCAACATTCCGGTGACAGAGGAGAACAAGCACGAGTACGTCCGCTTGATGGTCGAGTACAAGTTGACTGGGTCGGTCAAAGAGCAGCTGGATGCGTTTCTTCAAGGTATGTGCACTTGACTCAAGATCATCTAGAGATAGGCTAACGTTATGATTTTCAGGGTTCCACGATATCGTACCGGCCGAACTCATCTCCATCTTCAACGAGCAAGAGCTTGAGTTGCTCATCTCCGGTCTGCCCGAGATCGACGTCGACGACTGGAAGAACAACACCGAATACCACAACTACACGGGGGCATCTCCCCAGATCCAGTGGTTCTGGCGTGCAGTCCGGGCGTTCGACAAGGAAGAGCGTGCCAAGCTTCTCCAATTCGTCACCGGTACCAGCAAGGTCCCGCTCAACGGATTCAAAGAACTCGAGGGCATGAACGGCTTCAGTCGGTTCAACATCCACAGGGACTACGGCAGCAAAGACCGGCTGCCTAGCTCTCACACCTGTTTCAACCAGCTGGACCTTCCAGAGTACGACAGTTACGAAGCACTGCGCGCACAGCTGTACATGGCCGTGACTGCTGGCAGCTCCTACTTCGGCTTCGCTTAGTTTCCCACCTCTCGAAATTGATGAGCATGTTGATGATTTGCATTTGAAGGCGCTGAGAGGTCAGGATGGCTTGCAGCCTTTAGAGGCGATGTGAGCTCCTTTTGCATTGGGCGGTTCATATTTTCTTTTCACTTTTGAGTGCTGAGCGTTTCATTTCCCCTGTACGGCAACTTATTTCCTTTCCGGGCTTTATAGGCAGAGCGGGAAAGCGAGCGCCAACGATGGACAGCCGAGGGTTGCTGACTGTGCAGGGGCGGAGTGCAGGCCGTTACTTGTGTGGAGGCAATGCCCAGTGGCCCGGAGTGGCGCTCACGTAGATATGGTAGCTCAACTTACAGGTAGTTTCCAGGAATAGTTTCTAGGGCGTGCTGTCGGTCACACGTGCATGTGAATGTGTTCCATTCTGCAGCCCACGCGTCGTTCTTGCGAGAGATGATGATGATGCACCCCTTCTGCAGCCGTCCGCGGGCCTGATTCAGCCTCTTCCAAATCATCCATCCCGCTGCCCTCGCCGCCTTTGGCATGACTTTTGTCGGAAAGCAAACAACTGAGCAACAACAACAACAGTAGTACTTCTGCTGCCCGAGACGATGCGAGACGGTTGTCCACACAGCCGCAGGGACAAGGCGGAATTTGACAAATGGTCGGTGTGCAGCCAGCAGATCAGCGTGTGGACACCCCACACGAGCCTTTCTGCAGCGTCGCATCCTTAACTGAGCGCTGGACAGATTCATGTTGCCAAGCACCAAGCTGGCACCTGGTCTTCCAGCCCCGTTGGTTGCCATGGTCTCACTGTCAGCGCCAGCCTTGTGATATGAGCCTGACGACGGCTGCTGGAGTGCCATGCATCTGCTTACCTCTGTGCCGTCCGCCAGCTTACCGTTAACGTTACTAACGTTATTCCCAAGGCTAGCACTCACCTCTGTCGCGACCACATCGACACCCGCCCAGCTACATACCAACAGCTTCTCCTAAAATACGCCGAGGATACAGTAGCGGCCACGACTCCAGCGGGCTGTGATCGTCAGGCCGCAAGGCCCGTTGGCAAAGACAACTTCTCGTGTCCCAGCTTGCTCTCTCTCTCTCCCAAAGGCTACCCAACCTCTTTTGCAGCCTCGCATAGCCTTGCATTGTGCTTTCTGGCAGTCCTGAAGTCGGTCAGCATCAGGCCTTCAAGGCAACCAGACGGTGACAAGGCGACAAGGCAACGAGCATTAACGTTATTGTGCCACCATGTCGAACGGCTACCGAAGCGAACTTCAACACCCATTGCATGACTCCGCGGACCTTGGGGACCTCTCCAATGCCACGACTCGAAGCCAAGCGCCGTCGTCCTTCCGCCACCGAACCGCTTCGCCGACCTACGAACGATTGCTCGAGCAAGCCGACGATGACGACGGCGTTGGTGGGGGCACTTCGACCTCCGCGGGCACCGCTCCCCACCATCGTGGAGGCAGCTTTGGGCTGGGGGTAGGCGACAACCGCGACCGCATATCTGAGCAAACGGCCTCTCTGCCGAGAAGTACAACCACCGCTAGCACTGCTTCGACGCCCAAACACCGCTTCTTCCCTACCGCCCGAGACTCCCCAGATGCGCACAACAGGTTCGCCGAAAACACGAGTTATGAGGGCGCAGGGGCAACGGTGGAAGGAGATGGTGTTAAGAGGAGCCGCTCACGACGGACGCTGCCGAGCATGTCTTCGCGCTCCTCGTTCCAGTCGCCGTACGTTGCTGAAAGCGACACGGAACCGCTGAAAAGGACTCCAGCGTCACTGTACGAGGCTTCGCCGAACCCGTACGGCTTCTCGCCCATCCATGCTTGCCCGACCAGGAAGAACTTCCTCCGTGGCCGTAGTTCATGGTTCACGTGGACGATCATCATCCTATCCATCTACTCTACGGCCTTCTCTGCGATATTTCTGATCATTGCGTTGCGTGCGCCGCGGTGGCCGACGATCCACGACCGCGGTTCTCTTACTCCAGCAAATGCGTCACTGGTTACCGCCATCTTCGCGAAAACCATCGAGTTGTCTTTCGCGACGGCTTTTGTGGCCTTTCTCGGACAGGTGCTGAGTAGACGGAGCATGGCGGTTGCTAGTGGTGGAAAGGGGGTTACGCTGGCGGAGCTGAGCATGCGCAATTGGGTCTTTCAGCCTGGCGCTATGATTACTCGCTGGGAAACTGTCCGTTATGCCGGCCTGAGTATTCTGGGTGTCATCTCGATCGTCGCTGCCATCTCCGGTATGCTGTACACCAGTGCTTCAGATGCTTTAGGTATGCGTTTCAATGTTTTGGTTTATAAACTGCTGACTGTGAACAGTACAACCGCAACTCAAATATGGCAAGTGGGAGAGCAAGGAGCTAGCTGGCAATGTTTCCACATCTTTCGCCAATGCCACTTATCTTGGGAATCATTGTCAAAGTCCAGTCCCCTATGACGAGGACCCGGATTACCACGACTCTACCTGCATCGACATCTATTACAACGCCAAGTCCTCACACGATTTCCAGACTTATCTTGCGAACTGGGCCGGATTCAGTGACAACAGTACCGGAGCCGTTGACGTAAAGAACCGCGCGATTGCAAACAGCCTTGCTGGTTCTGATACCACTGTTAATGGCACATGGATGAACGTCACCGTTGAAGAGCAGAATGGTAGAATCGTCAATAAAGCCCGTCTGGCGATGCCACACTCTGGCGTATTGCAGGCCGCCACCGATAAACGGAACAAAATCCTCCAACCGGAACAACTGGGAGGTCTTGGTGCATACACACTCATTGCATCGACACCAAACCCCATGATTGAAGTTGTATGTGCGAATATGAACAGGAGCGAGCTAGCACCGATCGTCTGGACCACGTGGGATAACCCTGACAAACTCGACACGAGCGACTTCACGTCGCAGCTTGCATGGTACGGGCCGGACAACTGGCTCAATAAGACCGTTGTTGACGACATCTTCGGCTGGGGAGAGAATGTCACAAATGGAGAACACCCGCCGGTGTTTGCGAAATACCCATTGGCATATAATACCATTCTCAATCAAACCGCCCAATCAGTCGCCAGGCCATCCGTCTACATACTCGGCCGCGACGGCGACAGTTCCACGGAGCGCTACTCTCTGTGTCAGATGAGAGCCATGATGACGCCAAACTGCTCGACAACATACGTTGCCGCCGAAGAAGGTTCATCATTACACAGCACCTGCGATCCGGAGCACGACAAAATGGCATACATAAACCACTGGAAGAACGCCACGGAGGATGAGCTCATGAAACCAAGCGATGACTGGCTCTGGATCGGCAGCGAGCTCGCAAACAGCATGTCCCTGAATACGGGCATTGTAGACGGCAAGGCAGCGAATTGTCGCATGCTGACGGAAATGATCCTCAAAAAGCCGGAGCTCAACCCGACGATGCCGAGTCTTGCGGAAGCCATGGCTGTAGTGATGGGCAGCTCGCTTCTCATGTCGACACTCGACGCACCCTTTGTCGGTTTCTGGGTAAGTCCCCCAACCCACCCACCCCATCCGTCCCTCAAAAACGCTAATCAAGTCCAGAACCACACCGGCACCCTCTCCACCCCAGAAACCCAATACCTCAACGCCACCGTCCGCGCCCGCGAATACGCCTCCGGCCCCAACGGCTCCCCCCAAAAAGCATTCTTCGTCGTGCTCGCCGTCGTATTCTTCTTCAACTGCCTGTGTCTCGCCTACTTCCTCTACCACTGCGGCCTCGTCACAGACTTTTCCGAACCCCCGAATCTGTTCTCCCTGGCTGTGAATAGCCCGCCCAGTGCGCATTTGGCGGGGAGTTGTGGGGTGGGGCCGCAGGGGAAGCAGTATGGGATTGAGTGGTGTATCAACGAGGTCGGGGAGCATTTGTTCATGCATCCGAGAGGGGTTGTAGATGTGGATGTTGACGGCCGGGGAGGGGAGGGGGAGACTCCGAAGAGTGGGTGGAGGAAACATCTTGGTGTTGGTAGTGGTGGTGGTGGTGGCGGCGCGGCTAATGGGATCGAGTTGTCGAAGGCGCCGTCGGAGAGTCGCGTGTCCGAGACGTTTGCATCGTTGAAGACGAGACGGAGCTTTCTTTGAGCGAACAAGATTATAGGGGAAGTGATGGGTTCGGCGGTATTTCGCGGGGTGTCAATGTTGTCGACATTTTTGGTGGATTTTGGGGTTTGGCATAGCGTCGGCGCTTGATACCACGTTTTTTCTTTCTTTCTTTCTTTCTTTCTTTCTTTCTTTCTTTCTTTCTTTTCGGATCTGAGAAATGGAGCGACGGCGGCGGAAATCATCTAGAAGGGATATAACTGGGGAGAAGTGTGAAAGAGCTTCCATCTATATCATTTCTTCAGCGTTTAGAACTTAATACGTAAAACGCTTGTAGTCTTGGCTTGGTGGAGAAGCAGCCAAATCAGTCGTCTACAGCGAGCGGGGCATGAGAATCTTCAGTGGAAAAGTCGCCGAAGGACCATATGCAATGTACAAGTCCAAGTGAAACGCACAATCGAAGTTTTAGGCTAGATGCGGCAACGGGCTTTCTTCAGGGCTCCAGGAGAGTAGGGGTCGACTTGCTTCAACGTCCCAGCGAACAGCACGCGGAACCGTTTCAAGGATGCAAGAGGCACATTCAGGACTTGCTTCAAGGCGGCCGGAAACGCAGTTACATTGCTTCGGGTGTGTCTCATAGCGACGACTATATAACCTGCCCGGATCTCGAACCAAACGCATATTCTCCTTGCCGACGGTTTTACTTCGCACTGCCTGCCTAGTTTTTTTTTCCAACCCGTCATTTGTGACGCAAACACTCCATGCCGAGGGTACACTCGGCCCGCGATTGCCTTGTCTCGGGACCGCGAATTTGGCAAGCTAGTCTCGTTTGCTGTGCGCATCTTACTGGCTGCCCTTGCAAGAGGCAAGGAAACTGAAAGCTAGCACTCAATCTGGGTTTTATTCTCCATCGGATAGATATTCGTGAGGGATACTCTCAGTGTCTTGTCTGTCGCACATGGTTGCAAGCGGGTACTAACCCGCGCGAGCAGCAGCGCTCCTGACAACATTCTCGGTGGCGCGTGCTGAGTGTAGAGCCAACGTGGACAGTACAAATCTGCTCTCGCATCCACTCTTCCCTTTTCCACAGGCAACCAGTACTCCAGCGCTTGGCAAGCAGTGTGAATTTTGCGTGTGGGTGTGATGGGCGCAGACGCTGCGACATTCTCAGTCCTTTCGTTCCAGGTTATAATAGTCCAGAACTTCAGATCCGGCTACCGACATTTGAACTCGCTGGGCGCAAACGCGTAACGCATGGGAGACGCAACCGCTGGACTGGAGATTCGCTGCCGGGTTGCGGGTTTGTGATCATGTCATAGTGGTTACCAGATCTTTAGACAGCGACGGCAACCGGCGCCGCATTATCCGGTCCATCGTCCTTTGGCAGATCATCCTGCATCTCAGTCAGCAAACCATCCTCATATCTCCTGCCCTCTTCTCCTCTTCTCCCCTTCTCTCCCTCTCTCTCTCCCTCTCCGCCTCTCTCTTCCTCTCCTCTCTTCTCCCCCCCTCCCCTCCCCAGATCCGTACTCACCGCATCGAAAATAATCTTAATCATGAGACTGCAACTCGGACACACGCCCACATCCTCGCCGTCGCGCAGGTCGCCCAGCGAGATCTCGAATCTGTCGCCGCAGGGGCAGGGATAGTGGTACAGCTGCAGCGCTGCGTCGTACGTCATGTCTTCGATTTCGATCTCGTCGTAGTAGGACTCGGACATTTTGGCGGACGGGCCCGGGGTTGTGGTTGAGGGTGTGTGTGTGGGAGAGGTGCACTGAGTGGGAGAGAGGCGGTTGGTGTGGTGTGGTGTGGTGTGGTGGTTGTGCAATAGTGGTGGTGGTGGTGGTGGTGGTGGTGGCGATGAGTCTGGATGTTCAAACGGCGCGGTCGGGCAAAAGTTGCGAGGCGAGTCATTTAGCGATTCGTCTACAGGCTCTTGAGTCACGCGCATGAATCCGCTACGCATTGGCCTTTCACTCTTTGGCCGGGATTCCGACATGATGATGTGTATTGGAGGAATTAATGGCTCGCTATTGGAGCAGTATCTATATCATATTCTACGGTTTGGTGTTCCACTCGCTGCTCTGACTGATTGATGGTCTTCCGGGTGCAGTTCGATCCAGTGATGGGTTCTGTCTTCGGACTCCCCCTCATAATCAGCAGTCCTGCTCGGCATAGTTTCCTTTTCTAATTTTTATAGAGGACAACATTCAGATCCCAAACAAGACAGAAGGGATATCATCAGGTCTGTCCATAGCAGCATATACAGTTCATATTCAATCAACCATGGGATTCCATGTGTACGAGTAGTTACAGGTCACTGCACATAAGAGAGCTCGGCTTTGAAGGCTCTGAACAAGCCGTGCCGCGGCTCACGCTCGTGGACGTCAGTCGATATTGTGTCTTTCAAGGATCAACCCTGTAGCGTTCAATGAAGAAATCAGTTCCCGCAGCATGCCAACATGTGAAGACAGTTGCTCTCATCAAAAGTGCAAGACAGCTCACGATTGGCAGACGAGTGCCTGGAATCCCAGATTTCTAGAACTTCCAGATCGACCATTCCTGGACGGCATCGCTGCAAGTTCAAGGATGGCAAAAGAAAGACGGAACCCGATATCGACGGCACTCGCATGGCATGGAGCGCTTATCATATGCAGGGTCGCGGCACCCAGAAACGAGCAGCTGGGTTTCAGGAAACAGTCTTACCATCTGTCTGGCAGAAGCCATCAACGACTATGCAGAGCGTGACATTGGGGAATACAGAACTCCAAGACGAGGACTGCTGAGGCAGGACAGGTGACGCCGTAGGAGGATGAAGATACATCGCCAGACGGAAGACCACTGCAAGCGCGAACAGTTCCTCGACATGGCAATTTGGATTGAGGGGCACAGCAAAAGCACGACCTCTCCTTGGCCGTGCTTGGTTGGGACCATCAACGGAGCCAGCGACTAAATGCAGGCGTTGGTCCCAGGATCAGCTCTGAGTTCGGGTATTCGGAGAGCCTCATGCGTCGTGGGATGTCGAAGCACCTAGGCACTGCTTGGCACGTATACGACGCCGACTCCACTTGTGGGCTCTCTGCATGTCGGTGTATGTCGAGGAGCAGCTGGCCGCCCACGGATTGGTGATTGCGATCCGCGACAGCAAGAGGGGAGAGGAGTGCGGTTGTCTCACGCCGCGGACGCTGGCTGCTGCAGTCCCAACGCGGGAAACAAATCCTGGAGTAGAGATTAGGTTTGCATTGCCGAGGCAGAGACAGCGACGAGCGAACCGGGGCCTCTGATAGAGAATCGTTTCCCTAAGTAAAAGCGCGGAGCGTGGGACAGGCACACTGGCAGATGAGGGAGCAGTGCTCAACGGACGGCATCGGATTCTGCCGAGCGCCGCGTCGTGATCGGTTCTGCTGAGGTCCTCGATCTCTCTCAACCACGGCCACGCGACTTGTTGCTCATTTCGGGGACGGACGAAGGCGCAGGCACTGTGATGAGATGATGATGAGAGAGCCCCGCCGCGGACGGGACGGAGCTGGAGGCGTCCGGTCAAGTGTCAGCCTTTAGTCATCAGTTGGTACTGCGGCTCACCTGCCCTGGGCTGGGGCAGTGTGTCGTAGTGTGGTGAGGTGAAAATTCTGATGCTCGGTCCGACGCTTGCGAGGCCAAGGCTTTACGTGAGGGATTGGCCCCGGGGAGCGCCAAGACCACGACTTTAGCGGACCTGGAGGCGTCGGCTGCGGCTGCGATGGTGTTGTTGCGGTGTTGTTGCGGTGCCCTTGTGGTGTTCTTGCGCTGCCCTTGTGGTGTTCTTGCGCTGCCCTTGTGGTGCCGGCGTGTCTCGTCGTGAGCGCAGCCTCGCCTCCCCGCCTGTCATGGCGTGGGATGAACAGCGCGCGGCACTTCCGGTGCGCCACAGCTGGGGAGGCGAACGACTGCCGGCGCCAGAAGGCCCAAGTCAGCTCGCCGTTATCGACCGTCAGTGATAGGATGCGACGACGCACGGCGGGACTGCGCGGTCCGCCATTAGGCCTGCCGAGAGTGCGCGCCCCCGTTGAGGGGCAAGTGTCAGCGTGTGGTGTCTGGTGTCGTCTGCTGTCCTGGCTCCTCTCGGTGTGGGCACCCGTTTGGGGTTGATGAGTAGTTGATGATTGATGAGTGGTGCGTCCCAAGACACTTTCACGCCGTCCGACTGTCGCGCGCCGACGGAGAGAGAGAGAGAGAGAGAGAGAGAGAGAGAGAGGGACTAACGAGTGACATGCATGCATCTCGACAGGCATTGCTTGTCCCTCCCTCTCCCTCTCCCCCTCCATCTCGACCGGCCTGGTGCGATGCGGCCAGGGCAGTGTGGCATAAGGCTGGCCCACCGGCGCGGGCTTTGCGGACGACTCCACCTTGTGCTGGGGCTGCGATGCAGTTTTCAGTTCGTCTGCAGTCGATCTGCCGTTGCGAGGGTTGGCACTTGTGGCCCTTGTGGCCCTTGTGGCACTTGTGGCACTTGTCGCCCTTTGGCTTGTTGTTGGTGCGCAGTGGTGCGCAGTGGTGCGGATATGCGAGTGGCCAACTGACCAACTGACAGCCTTTGACCGAGCAAAACCCCGCCGTGTCGCCCCGTGTAGGCTGGGCGTGGAGGCACTTGCAGGCCTTGCACGCGCTTGCAGGCCTTTGACGTATCGTTGGCCGGTGCAGTCTGCCCATCCGACTTAAGACTCCTCCGTCCGGATCGCCTTGTCGCTTTGAGCTGCCCTGTTGCCCACTCTCAGATAACAATCCAGCCCCAGGCCTCAGCTGCCTCGATAACACCCCGCGCATCATATGCAGCCCGTAGGGAGGTGTAACCAAGATCAAATATACCGATCCTGCTTCGTGCGGGTTCTCCGTTACCGCAAGTGGAGGTGAATTCTTGAGCGCCTCTTGAACCATCCCATCTTTCCGACTCCTCCACTCCCAGAGCACCACCATGGCCGAAATCTTCGACGAACGCCGCAACAACTTGCGGAAGCGCAGCGTTGGCACCATCGAGGTCCCGCCCGAGCTGACCAACAACGGCGAGCTCCATCTCGACGACCTCAACGAGGCCGACAAGGCTCTCGCAGCCGAATTTGGCTACAAGCCGGTTAGTAGACATCACCCCTCGCCTGACTTCTCGACAACCACCGCTGACTGGTCCACAGGTCTTCAAGCGTGAATTCGGCTACCTCTCCACCTTCTCCTTCGCCGTCAGTATTTCAGGCCTCTTCGCCACAGTCGCAACAACCTTCAGCTACCCTCTCAGTGCTGGTGGTTCTTCTGCTGCTGTCTGGTGCTGGCTGATATCCGGCGCTGGCTGCATGTGCATCGCTTGCTCTGTCGCAGAGCTCGTGTCCGCCTACCCAACCTGTGGCGGTCTTTACTACACCGTCTCCCGTCTTGCCCCACGCGAATGGGTTCCTTCGATTTCCTGGGTCACCGGCTGGGTCAACCTCCTCGGCCAGATTGCCGGTGTTGCGTCTTCCGAATATGGCTCCGCCCAGCTTCTGCTCGCTGCCATTTCCATGGGCTCTGGTTTCAAGTATGAAATCACCACTGGCGCCACTGTCGGTGTCATGGCTGCCCTCACGGTCTTGTGCGGTCTTGTCAACTCCCTCTCAACCTACTGGATGGAAAAGATGACCAAGACTTATGTGATCTTCCACGTCCTCGTCCTCGTGTCGTGCTGCATTGCCCTCCTCGTGAAGACGGACAACAAGCACGATGCCGATTATGTCTTTACCGATGTTGACGCTACCTCTGGTTGGACTCCGGTTGGCTTCTCCTGGCTCTTCGGATTTTTGTCTGTTTCGTGGACGATGACTGATTATGATGCTACCGCCCACATCACTGAAGAGTGAGTGACGAAAAGCCCCCATGCGACAAATCGGATTGCCCAAAGCGCCTGCTAACCGTTACTTAGGATTAACGAGCCGGAAGTCAAAGCACCGTGGGCCATTTCCGTTGCCATGCTTTTCACTTACATCGCTGGTTTCCTGTTCAACATCGTCCTCTGCTTCTGCATGGGTGACTCGAGCGAGATCATGTCCTCGTCCATCGACCAGCCTGTCGCCCAGATCTTCTACAACTCGCTCGGTCCTGCCGGCGGTGTCTTCTACACCATTTGCGCGTTCATCATTCTGCAATTCGTCTGTTTCACAGCGACTCAGGCGCTGGCTCGTACCATCTTCGCCTTCTCCCGCGACCGTCTTATCCCGTTGTCCAACGTCTGGACCAAGATCAACAAGAGGACCGGTACCCCCATCTACGCCGTCTGGATCACCGTCTTCTGGTGCATTGCCATCAACCTGATCGGTCTCGGCTCCTACACCGCCATTGACGGTGTCTTCAGCGTCTGCGCCATCGCTCTTGACTGGAGTTATGTGATCCCCATCATGTGCAAGCTGATTTTCGGCAAGTTCAAGCCCGGTCCGTGGAACATGGGCAAGCTAAGCTTCCTCGTCAACGCTTATGCTTGTCTCTGGACGCTGTTCGTCAGCATCATCTTCATCCTGCCGACTGAACGGCCGACGACTGCGCAGAACATGAACTACGCCGCCGTCTTCTTGATCGCTATCTTCGCTGCCGCCATCATTTACTGGTACGCCGGTGGTAGGAGATGGTACACCGGTCCCCTTGTTGAGACCGAGGGTATCCAGGGCGATCCATCGCAAAGGTCCTCGGCTGAGGAACAGTACGAGGAGAAGCACGCCTTCGAGCGCGCAGCGGGAACCCCTGAAGTCAAGACCAATTGATTTGATGATTTAAAGCGAAGTAATTCGTGAATGCTGGCCTTGTGGTGCCAGAAAAAGATTTCGTTGAATGTTGGTTTTTTTGGATTCGATGTATAAAACTTGATGTACCCGGGTTTAACGATCTTATGTCGGTTTAGATAAAACAAAATTTGGAGCGTTCAGTTTTGTTGAGTGAGAGTTCTGATCTGTTGAAAACTGAGCACAAGCGTTTTTGCATCCCATGATGTTCGTTGTTGAAAGCTGTTGGAGTCTAGAAATGGGCTTCTCAATACAGGTAGCTACTGACAGCGGCTGTGGTGAGATAGTACCAGGTCTCTCGAAAAATATCGTTATCACCTGGTTATATGTGGGGTAGAAGTGGATGACATCTCATGCCACTGAAATTGGCGTGCGTTGCGTAGACCGGTATCCAGGAGATTGGCTGTTAGTATCGAGGAATGTCCATACTTGAAAGTGGTGAAAGCTTTGAGTCTTTTGCATATTGCGACCACAGCTCATTAAACATGTCGCGATCTATAAAGATAACAAGAAAAGAAGGTCCGACTTGCATAGGTTGAATCAAGAGGAAGTGAGGTTGGTTCCCACGGGATGGACAGTGGACCCCTCGGACGGCCTCGGCCCGACGAGGTGATATCATTAGGACCAGCCTATTCCGTTTCCGTCGCAATTGATCTCAGAGCCAATATGTGGTTGTTGATACCAAGCCTCGATAAGAAGTGTTTGGACGGATGTGCTGGCAGGGACTGTGCCGCTGTTGCATTATGTCGTGCATGTACGAGTACACATTAGCAAGAACTTGTTGATCATTGGCTGGCGCCGCCCCCCTCATTCTTCTCCGTTCAACTGCACGAAGGTAGAATTTCAGTCTGATAGCGCATGAGATATATCATTGTGGTAATCGTAGAACGCAATTCGCGCGGAGGAATTCGAGAGACTCCGCAGCCGTGTGCAATGGGTATTCAAACGCCGGACCTAGAATGCCTTCCTAAACGCCATGAGTGAAAACCATTAAACCATTATAGTTTTTCCTTTTCCCTTTCCTTCGTGTTCGGACTCAGCAGGCTCATCCTCATCGTCATCATCACTCATGTCCTCATCCTCATCCCAGCCGAAGAAAGTCTTGACAGCGGGCTTGCTTGCGCTGGCTGTGACGACCTCCTCATCGCTCTCACTTCCCTCGCTGACGCCAGATCCAGAACCGGACTTGTCGCTTTCTTTGTCGCCGAGCCCTGCGCTGATGTCTCCGGCTTCCATGGCGGCCATGATAGACTCCCTGGTCTTTTCGATGGCTTCTTCCTTCGCTTCAACCCACTTTCCGTCGAGTCGTGCTCTGTGTCCGCCGCCACTCTGCAGGTCTTGCTCCTTCTTCTCCGTCGATTCGAGGAACTGCTCCCATCGCTTTCTCCGTTCTTCCTTCTCCTTCCTGTCCATTTCCGGCTTGATGGCGTAGAGGTCCGCAAGAGCTTTGGCTTCGTTGACTGTGCGCAGACGACGACCATCTAAGTTGCGGCTCGATCCGTGATTCTCGCCTTGTCCGCGCTTCTTGCGCATGCGTCCACCGGCGGCGCGCAGCTGAGACCCGAAACCACCTTTACCACCGCATAGCGGTGCGCTAAGGCGGAGAGGCAGGAATGCATCATCAGGTGAGGAGAGAAGCGAGGCAAGAGGGGTTTCGGACTGCAGCTGGAGGAGCTTGTTTGACGTAGTTGTAAGGAGTAAGCGGTTGTTTATCGCAGGGATGCGCTGGGAGAGAGCTTCTGTAAAGTCGGAGACGGTGGATGATGCTGGAAGCGGCAGTGACAGTGTCGTGGGCAGACCCAGGCCCGGGAAAGAGGTCAACAGCACGTTGATCATTTGCGGCGCCATATTTCGCAGGACGTGTTGTTGTGGCAGAGGCAAAGGTGGTGGTGATGTCGATGGCTGCGAAGTACTAGGAGTCGAGGATCAACGAAGTCTGGGCGTTCGCTTCACTTTACCCGAGAATTACCCATAAACCACACAGAATCAACCACCATTTTCCGCATCTCCAACCTCTCGACCGACGAGCAGCGACCGACAACCAATCCCCCGACTAATCAACCAAACCAGTCGCCATCATGCTCATCCCTAAGGCCGACCGCAAGGCGATCCACGAGTACCTCTTCCGTGAGGGTGTTCTCGTCGCCAAGAAGGAGTATGTCAAAATTCGCGTCCGCCCACGGTAGCTTTACTAACAGGCAATAGCTTCAACCTGCCCAAGCACAGCGACATTGACACCAAGAACCTCTATGTCAGTTGCCTCGCTCTCGATTGATTCACCAGCGCGTGATCTGCAAATGCGCCAATTCCGCGAATCGACCGCTAATACCCAGAGCAGGTCATCAAGGCTTGCCAGTCCCTGACCTCCCGCGGCTACCTGAAGACCCAGTTCTCGTGGCAGTACTACTACTACACCCTCACCCCCGAGGGTCTCGACTACCTCCGCGAGTGGCTCCACCTGCCGGCTGAGATCGTCCCCCAGACGCACATCAAGCAGCAGCGCTCGCACGCTCCTCCCCGTGGTATGCTCGACGGCGGTGACCGTGAGAGGCGCGGCGGCGGCCGTGGCGCTCCCCGCGGCGACCGTGACTCCTACAGGAGGCGCGATGCTGGCGAGGGCAAGGAGGGTGGCGCCCCCGGCGAGTTTGCCCCCCAGTTCCGCGGTGGTTTCGGCCGTGGCTCGCGCCCTATCGCGGGTAACGCTCCTCAGTAAACGCTCTCAACACTCGGGTCGGCTGGCGCAGGATTGGGCTGAACTGCTAGTGCAATCGGTCGGCTGGAATGGATTGTGTTACGGGACTTTATCAAAAATAAATGGATTGGGTTGGGTCGGACGGTAGCGTGTTCGATCGAGTGAAAGAAATTGCCGGGGTCGCATAGGTCGAAGGGGGCAGATGACACTGCATTCACGATTGACGTCTGTTGAATAGCAATACAGATGTCTGAACACTCCGAGACCGATGCCCTTTGATGGTTGTGACACGAAATAAATAGGAGGATCTGGGCATTTCTTACTTGGTGCTCAAGGAATCCAAAATACTTCTGTTTCTGATCAAACTATACACCAATACCGCTGCATCGCATTGGCACGTTGTCAAATCCTGTTCCACTGATGTTTGGGTATTTAGGATTGATAACAAGTCGTCGGTGCAGGTGACGCACAGAGGCAGACCCTAGGGTTTTTATGTCTGTCGTTGCTGGGGGAAGCGAGCAAACAGACTCATACCAAGGTCGTCTTTCTGAGGGCTCGGCTACCCGTCTGTCTTGGTTGCAGCTGTGCCTTCATGGGCAGCTCTTTCAGCCCTTAGCTTATCATAGCTGAGCACGCTCTTCATCAGAACCTCTGCGCCAACTGTACAATCCTCCGGACTGGTATACTCGTGGGGATTATGGCTCACGCCATTCTGACTAGGAACGAAGATCATGCTCGTTGGGCATACCCGGTTCGCACAGACAGAATCATGACCAGCTCCAGAAGTCATATCCAAGGTCATATCATCTTCCGGGAATATGGACTGCGCAGCTTCTCTCACGCAAGCAACGCAATCCTTATTGAATTTAATAACGGGTGACTTGAAGTCGGTCCGCCACTCGACTTTGCAGGTTTTGTTGGTGTATGTTGTGTCCTCAGCGATGCATTCGAAATCATACCTCAATTTCTCCGTGAGCTTTTTGAGCGTCTGGTCAGAGGAAGCTCGTAGGTCGAGACTGAAGGATACTTTTCCGGGAACCGTATTTGTCGAACCAGGCTCGACGGTCAAGATACCGGTACCAGCAAGCGCGGAATGCCTTACCGCCGCCCGTTGAGTACGCAGAATCATCTTGCATGCTTTGTGCAACGGATCACTACGGCTTGCCATATCCGTGGTTCCCGTGTGACATTCCTCCCCAGTCACTGTAATGGTAAACCATTTGTAACCTTGAACGCCAAGTACGACGCCAATTTTCTTTTTCTCGTTTTCTAGCCTCGGGCCCTGCTCGATATGGAGCTCGAAGTGAGCGGCCATTGGCATATGGTTGTAGTCGGCTGGCGATGGACCTGAGTAGCCTATCCGCTCTAATTCCGACAACATGGTGACGCCCGTTTTGACATCGCGAGAACTGTGGGCGGCGTCAAGAGGAACTGAACCAGCCCATACACCCGATCCCATCATCGACATGGGAAAGCGTGCTCCTTCTTCACTGGAGTCAAATGTGTCAACGTCTTTTGTGCGGTGCAAACCATGCGGGAAAGCTTACTTGGTCCAGTTCACTACTCCTACGGGGAACTCGGTCTCTATCTTGTTGTCCTCCAACACTTCTAGCATCTCAACTCCTGCATGGATGCCCAAGATGCCGTCATAACGTCCGCCAGTGGGTTGTGTATCGAGATGCGAACCAGCGAAGGTCGCTGGGCCTTGGTTGCGGCCCGGCCTGATCGCGAAGATATTCCCCATGGCGTCAACAGTAATTTGGCAGCCAAGATCTCTTACTTTCTGACAGAACCAGTCGCGGACTTCCCTGTCTGCGTCGGACAAGGCAAGTCGCGACATGCCAGTCTGAGTAGAGTCCGCATCACTTCAAGGGTTATCAGCGAAGTGATCCTTGATTAAGACAATGGAAAGCAAATCGAGAGCCGGGATTATAATTAAGAGATTCGGAAATGATGTATAGCAAAGGTTATTGATGACCGTGCGACCTACCTGCTCCAAGGTACTCCTGCTCCAAAGCGGCAAGTTTCATGTAGGCTGTCCATCATTCTTTTTGAATTGGGCTTCAATAACGATATCTCTTCCTTGGACAAGCGTGCCGGCATAGGTCGAGTGTCCGCTAGCCATCGCTTACCCGTCTGTCCCTTCTCCAGCGGCGATGTTGCTGAAAGACACCAATGCCAACTTCTACCCGTTCGGCGATTGACATTCAGCAGTGCTCTTTTTGCTGCTATGGACATTTTAGAACTGATTGAATGAGCTACAGGGTAGAGCTGTAGGTAAGGCAAGATGTTACCGGGTGATGATGTATCCTGTAGGTTCGCTGCAGGTCAACAGCTGTCAAGGATGGGGGGTAGTGCGCACGGACCATCTCGCAGCTCGATTACCAGGGTGTTGAGTTTCAGTCACTTCAAGTCTTCTGACAAGTGGACAAGTCAATTTTCACGGGTTTGTAATTCCTATAGACAATGATTCTTGATCAGTTGTTATTATCGCCTCCTGAGTTTTCTGCAGAGATTATGAGATAGCTCACCCAGCAAACTTTACCTGACCAATAACGCTCCGGGTATCAATTATATCTCCTCAGCAAACATAAAAGCTCTCCTTGTCCGGTCCGCATTATCTATAGAGGAGATTGCTTTATTGAACATATTTAGTCCTGAAATCGCTCACTCTCGATATATGCAACCGCTAGATTTGATTGTTCGAGAATGAAAGTCTCACCTTGGGGCTACACCAGCATTTGGCACACTGCCTACTATCTATTCACCCGGATCACTGGCTCTTGTGTAAAGTAATCCAATCGGATGATTAGTCGCTGGAGAGACCGCATTTTCCTATCTAGAAAGGGAAATAGAGGAGGTTCAAGATATACACTGCACTGCGAGCTGCGTGCAAGGGCCTCTAGCATAGTATCGATCGACCGCGTTAAACAGTTCAGCATACGTGTGGGGTGGCGTAGACATAGCTTTCTATAGAAGGCCTTACTACTTCTTCAACAATCGCCTCGGTGTGATCTGGCCGGCCTTGATGCTAATAGACAATCGCTGATATAGGCATCCGTCCAGATGAAGTCTGTTTAATGACACCTGAAACTTCCATTCGTAGCTCCAGAGTCTGCCGCCTATATGCACAGGAGCTACCGACTCGATGGTATGTGTCAAGTGTGGTTATACCGCCAGCCAGCAGTCGATTACCACCGCAAATTCTAGACGAGGGAAGGTCATAGCAAAGAGCGCCACAACGTAAGCCCTCAAATGGTCAACAATTCATAGAGTTTATGAGAACCATGAAATGATCTCAGACCGAAAACAAAGATCCAAAGAGGGAACAATAAGGAAGGAGATATGACCAGGATTGGTATGATAGCCTCTATCCAAGACCGGCCGCACTTGTAGCGAGGCCTACTTCTACATATGTGTTTGTCTTTCAGGTGACAAATGCACCGGTGGTGTATGGATGAGATAAATTGAACTAGTGGGGTATAGAAGTGCATCTAAATCCACACACTACCTTCTGCTGCTTCGATGTCTCCTGATCGGCCCGAAAGTACTACCTGATCCGGTCTATGGGCTCTCACATGTTATTGTAAGGTCAATGACACCAATATAATGGCAGCCATATTGTTGGCCAAGGCACAAAATGCATCTGACACAGTCATGTGACCGGGGCTGATAACGGCCAACGCATCTGCCTGCCATCGACTCTGCCTATATAAACCTCATGCCGCTCTCAACTCACCCTTCCCCGGTCGTACAACATCTCTCTCGTTGTTTGTACCAACCAACACTTTTCCATCCACCACGAGCAAGCTACTACACCATGGCTCACCCATGGCCGGCTCCCAGCAACCAACCCTCCCTTCGCCATCCACCACGAACGGGCTACTGCGCCATATATTACCCGGCGCAGGCGCCCAACAGCCAACCCTCCCTTGGCAATCCATCACAACTCAACTACTGCACCACGTATTACCCGGCGCAGGCTTCCAACAGCCAACCCTACCTGCGCCCTTACCCTCGAAGCGGCTACTCCGCCAAGTATTACCCCCCGCAGGCTCCCGACAACCAACGCTCAATCGGCGGCAACTCGACTTCAAACAACCCACCCCCGACCATCGGCAACCCTCCTCCTAAGCATCAGCTCCCAACCAACGGCAACCCTCCTCCTAAGAACCTACCCCCTACCATCGGAAATCCGAAGCTCCTGAACACCACCTACCTCGCCTACCTCGCAGCCTATCCCCTCTTCAACATCTTCAGCGTCCACGAATTCGAATACGGCCTCTTCTACCTCGCCTACCTGCGCACGACCAGCTCGCCCGGCGGTCTGAAACTCCTGCCCCCAGACCACGAAATCGACGAATGGCTCTACATCTGGGCGACCGCGTACTCTGCCGACCCCGACAGATTCGATAAGACTAACAGCACCGGGACAACATCTGAGACGATGATTTCCTGGACCCAGGACAACCCGAAGTATGTCGACGCTAGGGTCGCGTTCCTGAGGGAATTCCCAGCCATGACGGAGCGGAGGCCTAGGGCTCATGTGCTTAACTATGGGCTTGTAGAGATGCTTGGCGGTAACCCGACGGAGGGGCTTGCGAAGCTCAAGGGCCAGTGGTACCGCGATCCGAAGCGGACGGCTGCTCTCAGGTCTGCCGTGATTAGGGAGCCGACACCGGATTATGAGCCTTGAGCGTCGGGATCAGTTCAGCGAGCCTGAATCATCAGCCTTGCAGGTACGTGCACTTCAGATCTACTTCACATATTACAACATCTCTACACTGACCTCATTTTCCTCAAGGCTAGAGAATAACGTCAGCGTTCACATGGATATTGTGATGGGAAAGGCGGCTCAATGCAAACCATTAGCGGCTTCTCTTCCAATCGTTGGATAATGGAGGTGGGAGCACAGTAGAGTTTTAGACATTACTAGATCATAGTCCCTCACAATCGACCGCCATGATGGCTTCCTCATTGTTCACTCCTCTATTGTATTCGTTAGGTGGTGCAAAGATAAGACCATAGTCATGCTGGCATCCCAGTGACTGTCTTGTGACCTCGAACCCACGAATAGATTCTCGGCCTTTAGACTCGATTATCAAGCTTCCTGATCTTTTTCCGTGTCCTCCCAATCTCGATCTCTATTGACCGCAGCTCATCACTTAGGTTCGTGACATCTGGGACGGACTCCTCAACGACACCAACGAAATGCTTCTGTGCAGTTCGCAGAGCGGGCGGTACCAGTATTCCAAACCATTTTATCGGGTCGACATGCTTTTCCGCGGACTCGGTGCTCTTCTCGCTCTTCTTGCTCTCCTCACTTGCAGCACCAGGCTCCGGCTTTTTGCTTTCTTTTTGGGGTTGGTTGACTCCGCACGCAGGGTCGGTCTCCGATACCGGCTCGTCCTTCCCAGCAATGTCGGTGGGCTTGTTGTCCTCTTTCATGAGCTTCTCCGTTGAAGTACTCGTATGTTCGACTTCGGGCCCATCCTCGTTATCTGCCGGTACGGACCCTTCAACTTTCTTCGCGGTAGAGACAATTGTTCTTTTCAGTACTGATCTCGATTCATCCACACTCCTGTACACACGTCAGGACCGTTGCTAGCTTCAACATCAGCTCAATGGCACTTACACCGTACGGATCGCCTGCATGCGCTCATCGTAGAAATCCTGCCCATATCTCGCTCGATTGGGGGCATTGAAATTAGCTTGCGCTATGGAGATGTATCCCTATCAACCATAAGCAGCTGCTACCACTCTACGCGATCAAGGTTACGTACTTTGGCGAGCCGAGAAGAAAGCTGCTCTCGAGCTTGCTGGTACTGGTCCAAGAGGTCGAGGTAGCGTTTTAGCAGATCATCGAGAGCGTCAAGCAAGCTCTCCTTATCGGAAGCAGAGGCTTGTATCGTCTCCTGGGGAAGCTGAGTTGTCTCAGACATGAGAGTGTTTGGTGTTGAATTCATTGAACCCTGACACCTCTCAGACTGCCCAATGACGCCGCCGCGCACCCCGGTCAGCCCTACCGGCAGTCCGGACGAACATTTGATCCCCGTCCATCACGCCGCTCGAAGCCATTCAGATGCTCGAACCTCTTCCCCGACAAACATGCCCAAGTCAGACGTTTTTCTTCGCCAATTGTTTCGGAGCGCGGCGCCTTCAAGTCGCCAATCGATCCGCAGACCGCAGACGCAATGGCGGTGTCCTGAGTGCGCGTACAGACCGCGCATTGAGCGCCGCTTTCAACACACCAATCCCGCCGACGACCCTGGTTTCCAGTCGATTGTGGACCAGCCGCCTCAGCTCGTGAGATCCAGAAGTAGGCATGGCTATGGTCTTATAATTCTTGGTGGGTCCAGCTCCTATGCTCTCTGCAGAGCTCCGTGAGCTGACAATTCGTTGTATAGCCATCATCCCCATCACAGCTTTTGCACTCGGAACATGGCAAGTCCAACGGTTAGGCTGGAAAACCGATCTAGTCGCACGCTTCGAAGATCGCTTGGTACAACCTCCGCTCCCGCTTCCACCTAAGATTGACCCCGATGCCATCCACGACTTTGACTACCGCCGCGTCTACGCTACCGGTCGCTACAATCACAGTAAGGAAATGCTAGTGGGGCCGCGCTTGCACGACGGCGACGATGGTTTTCTCGTTGTCACGCCGCTCGAGCGACCCGAGTACGGGCCTGAAGCTACTATCCTCGTGAACCGCGGTTGGATAGAGAAGTCGAAGAGAGCGCAGAGGGATAGGCAGGAGGGGTTGCCGAGGGGGGAGGTCACGGTGCAGGGTTTACTGAGGGAGCCTTGGAAGAAGAATATGTTCACGCCGGACAATAAACCTGAGTTGGGGGAGTGGTATTTCCCCGATGTCGAACAGATGGCAAGGAACGCTGGATCGCAAGCGGTTTGGATTGAAGAGACGATGAGTATGTGGCAGTTGAGAGAGAAGCCCTATTATTTGTGCATGGATGCTAATTGAATGGACACAGGGCCTGATTTGATCGAGTCGATGGACAGAACTATCAAAGGAATCCCAATCGGCAGACCTGCCGAGGTGAACTTGAGGAACAACCATACTCAGTACATTTTCACATGGTGAGTCTCTTCGAAAACGTCAAGTTCTCCGCTCGAATAATAATATAATGAATCCGTTTAGGTATTCATTGTCGCTGGCAACATCAATCATGCTCTGGATGGTTGTCAAGAAGCCGGTCTCGTCCATTTCTCGGCGGGTGCGCCAGAGCAGAGAATGGTAGGATCATGCTTTAGACTGCCTTATTCGTTCACTCCTCTTCATCTTCTTCAATGGCAGCCAGCCGGTTTCGTTTCCTACTCCGAGACTTGGGCGCTGGCGGCATACGTATTTCCTGCAATAACTCGCGCGGAAGGTTTCGCTGTGCCAGGGAGAATGGCGTTGTGGTAGCATTGATTTGGCGTTGCCTATGATACACAAAGATTAGCAATCGGAGGATAACTTGTACAGTGAGAACCAGGGTATGTATGGATACAACGGACCTATGCATCAGTGTAACCACATCGCTCTCGTCGATGGTTTTGCGACCAGCATGGTCAGCATACGACCCCAAGTCCTCGGCTACTTGCTCGAAGAACCATTCCGAAGCCGCCATCAAGTCCTCGATAGCGGCCTTGGAGAATTTAGCTCCGCCGCTGCGGCGCGAGCAACTCGTTGCGTAGCGCTTCACGCTTGAAGAAGGCAACTCTGGAACCTTGATGCCGAATCGTGACAGTCGGAGGTCCTTGGGCTTGCGCTTTGCGCCGGGTTGCTTCGAGGTTACTGCGGCGTCTTGAGTGGCTTCAGTCGAATCTTGGCGGAGAGGACGCGGCGTTGCTGCCTCTTCCTCATCTTCGTCATCGGGCTGCGGTCCGTAGGCGTTTCGGTCATCCTCAATAAGACTTGGAGGATCACTTTGCTGGTCGAACGCTTCAGGCTCATCTCCTGCGCCAGCGTCTTCAGCAGGCATCGATGGGCGCTGCGTTCGTCCAGTAGGCATAACGAATCTAAAAGTTGGCTCATTGTCCGAATCCACTTCGCCAGCACCACCATTGATATCGCTGACTCGAGACTGTCTCCGAGCTTCGAGCAGAGCGCGCAGTTCCTGTGTAGTATCGCTAGAGATTAAGTTAGCAAAATGAGTGATGAAGGATAGAAAACATCAGCCACATACTCTTCGAACCTGTTGACGGTGTCATCGCCAAGAGCGTCATCAGCGTCGTCAAACAAGATCGGGGGAGCAATGTCTTCATCGTCAAACAGCTCGACCCCGTCCTCATCAATATCCACAAGATCCCCGAACCGTTCACTCAAACGCATACGCCCAAAGCTCGCACGCGACAACCGCGGGTCCTCGCTGAGAGCACGCCGACCACCTTCCACCGAGTGAATCGTCGCATCTTCCGCATCAGCATCATCCAAAGCCATCGACAGCCGCGGCGGCGCTTCATGGAAGCTATCATCCACGTCTTCGTCATCCACAGGCATGGACAACCGCGGCCGCTGCAGCTCCGGTCCCTCATCGAAGTCATCCAGCGCCGCGCTCCTCCTTGGTCTCTGCGCCTGAGGCTTCGGCGACGGCGCAGTCGGCTCGGATGTTGCGGCCAGTCGACGACTGAGCGCTCTGAGGGTATCCCGTGGCGTCTCTCTCTGACCTAAGCCGCTGCGTCGACGGTTCTTGCCAGTCGCCAGCGCTGCATCGCGCCGTTGCTGGAGTGCGCGGAGGGCGTGGGGAGTAGTTATGGGGCCTCGACGCGCGGGGAATTGACGGTTGCCCAGGCGTGGTGTCCGATTGGTGCCTGGGGTGCGGTTGATGTGGTGGCCTGCTGATGTCGGTCCGGCACTCGAGGCTCGTTGCTGGGGCGTATTTGTCTGGCCTCGAAGGGTTCCGGCGAGCTGACGTAGCTGTGGAGTGTTAGTTATGGCGCATATAGCATTGTACGGGGATGTTTACGCTGGAGTATGGAGTCGCTCCCTCTGCCTGGACATCATTGGTATCGGATATAGGGGGGGTGGTTCGCGATTTCTTGCGTGGAGGTTCGGTCATGTTGCGTGTTGCGTTCAATCTGCTGTGAGGGTAGGGTGGAAGTTGACGTCGTTGTCCTTGAGTCGTGAATGCGCGTCGTTCATCCGATGAGACGCGTTCCGGCCCGAGTCATGTTGGACTTATCGATAAGGCGCCACATCGGATTTTCGTCACGCCTTCTGGATCCGTCTCGAATCCAGCTGCAATTTTCAATCAACTAAATCACATATCACGATGTCAGACTCAGAAGACCAAAGTGGCGTTCCGCTCATAGAGTCACTATCCCGGTCTGCTTCGCCTGAAGTCGGCGGTAAGAGGAAGAGGTCCGACGATGCGAAGCCAGAGAGCAAACGAGCGGCGAAGAAAAGAAAGAGCAAGAAGTCGAGCCATGTTGACGACGGAGATTTGGATGAGGAGAAGGGAGTGAACACATCCATTGCGCGAATGGACAGCCAGTTGCTTGCGGATCAAATTGCTCAGAAAACGAAGAAATTCCAATCGGATCTGAGCAGTGTGGAGCTCGAGGACCGGTACCTTTCAGGTAAGTCGAATATACCACCAAGACTTCCCATGAGCAAGTTAGAAGTCCCGGATTACGTGTTCTGGAGCTTTCCTATTTTCCTTATAAATCCAGAATGCCCTTAACATCTCGTGCAGCTAGAGCCATTCTCGACACCAGTGACTGGGATCAGCAAAGGGACCTGGAACATCTCCCTGCTTTCTTGGAGAAGTTTGCCGGGGGCGACCTGAAGTCTGCCCCGAAGTCGAAAGGCTGCCCACATACCATTGTTATTGCTGCGTCTGGTATCCGGGCCGCTGATTTGACAAGGTAAAGACCGACCACCAATCTTATGGCAGGTTCTTTTTCTCATTATCCTGTAGGTCACTCCGCAAATTCGAGACAAAAGATACAAAGGTGGGCAAGCTCTTTGCGAAGCACATCAAAATCAAAGAGGCCATAGAGTTCTGCAAGAAGACTAGGTAAGCTAGTTCGTTTCACTCTGTGCATGCAAGCGAGCTCACATCACACGCAGAATGAACATTGGTGTCGGTACACCTCAAAGGCTTTCGGCTCTGCTGGAAGACGGTACGTACATTTCCCAGGTGGATCCTGAGCTTCTGTGCTAATTAGAGCAGGCGCCTTGTCCGCAAACGGCATTCAACGTCTGGTTGTTGATGCTTCCCATATTGACCAGAAGAAGCGTGGCATCATGGATATGAAAGACACGCATATCCCTCTTGTGGATCTCCTAATTCGGGACCACTTCAAGGCACGCTATGGAGAGACTGAGAAGAAGCTGCAGCTGTTATTCTATTAAGCAAATCAAAGATCATTTGGCCAGGGGAGCCCGCCGGACACTAAGAATTCGTCTCGTTAGATCCAATCATTCCTCGGGAACAAAGTAGTAAGAGTGTCCACTATTTCTGACCTTTCTCGCTGACTGACAGTTGGAGATTTCAGAAGAGAATTGTCGATGGTAGGATAAGAAAAATTGTACATGCACCATCCAGTTGCTGGGCGATGACGGTTGGCAGAGTTAATCAGCGGGAATTTGGCAGTACGTGTTTTTCTCTTGTATGGCGTTTTGGGGGGCCTCAGGTGCCGTATGGGGCTACTCCGGCACTTGAACAACGAGGGGGCTATCATTCAAGCACAGAGCCCATGATAGGGACGACAATTTTAAAAAACAATCAAACCGCGTATGCATTACTTGATGAATGATTTGAGCTCTCCAGGGAGTCGCGTGTTTATGAAGAAGACGAACAAAGAAAACAATTGAAAGCAGACGGCACTGCCAGAGATGTTGAGCAAAATTCGTCCAATGGTTAGGCGGCAGATGGAAAGACGTCAGACTGGTGATTGGTCAACTGGTTGTAGAGATGTACTCGTTGTTCCCTGCCCAACGACAGTGTGTGTTCGCTCTCGAGTCCGTGCCAGGTGAATAGGAGGATCACCGAAGCTGGTCGCGCAGACTTTCCGGTCGACTTCGGGCAGCTCGGAAGGCTTTGAGCGGTGGAGAGGCAGAAACGCAAGACGGGAGGCTCTGGCTGGGGGTGACAAGGCCGGGCGTGTCTGCGCAAGGCTGTCCTGGGCTGCACCGATTGGGCGAGGGCATGGAGTTGCACAGCGCCGGTGGACTCGCTGGCGCGATGCTGACCTACCTGCAAGGGCAGCGGACGTCGTCTATAGACTCTGCGCTGGACTCTCTGCGATTTGGCGGACCAGGTCACGGTCTGGCGCTTTCGGCTGGTGAGCTGGACTCTCTTCGCATGGGGCGCTTGTGTTGATGCGATGGACTCTCGCGGATTTAGAGGGTGAATGGCCGACCCACTGCACTAGCGTGGCCGAAGTGCAATGGACCCCAGGCCTGCCAGCCGCCGATAACTGCGCGGTACGCAGACTCTCAAGACCCCAGCTCACCCAGAGAAGCACGAGGGCGCACCTTTCTGACGGCCATTCACCCATCAAGAGACCAGACGACGAACTCCCAGCCCCAGAGCCCCCTTGCAGCAGTCCGCCGGAGCTTCTACTCGCGCCTAAGATCCGTCATCATCGCTGCTACCTCCCGTCCATCTCAACGCCTCCTCTCCGACCACCGCCAAACAACACCCACCCCCCGTCGACAGTCAGCCCACCCGCCGAGCTTGAACCCCAGCTGTGCCAGTTCACCATCACGTCCTCGGCGCCGCTCCAGATTTGCCTTCATCATTTGGTCCCGCGACGTGCTTGCCCCCCGATTCTCGCCAGCGCAACATAGGAGCCGACTTCACCACAACTTTCTGTCGGTGAGCTCTCCAGAACCCTGTGGCGGACCCTGCATCCTCATGTGCTGATCGCTGCTTCGAGAAGACACAGCCGCAAGTAGTTTCTTGACGTTGCCATTGCTCATCACCGCTGGTCACTAAGCTCGACTCCTGCGCGCGACCCTCGACTGTCACTTGACAATAAGCACCACTACATCGCACAATGGCCGCCCAACCTGCAACGCAGTCGCTGAAGGTAGTTTGGACGGTCCTTTTGCCCGGCCTAGCTGACGGATACTCTTACAGTGCGTGGTCACGGGAGACGGTGCTGTTGGCAAGGTACGTCGCTGCTAAAGACATCTCGTCATACATATGCCCCCGACTGACGCGATTGTAGACATGTCTTTTGATCTCATACACCACCAATGCCTTCCCTGGCGAGTATATCCCCACAGTGTAAGGCTCCCACCAACTTTTGCGCAGGTGTCGCTTATAGAGTCTAGCTTCGACAACTATTCGGCAAACGTCATGGTCGACGGCAAGCCCATCAGTCTCGGCTTGTGGGATACTGCAGGACAAGAAGATTACGACCGCCTGCGCCCTCTCTCTTACCCTCAGACTGATGTCTTCCTGATCTGCTTCTCCATAGTCAGCCCGCCCTCATTCGACAACGTCAAGGCAAAGGTATGGGAAATGGCATCCCGCGGGCAAGATACAACATGCTGATCTCCTCGTCTCAGTGGTACCCCGAGATCGAACACCATGCCCCAGGCGTCCCCATCATTTTGGTCGGCACGAAGCTGGACTTGCGCGACGATGAGGCAACGCGGGAGAGCTTGCGTCAGAAGAAGATGGCGCCGATACAGTATGAGCAGGCGGTATTGGTCGCAAAGGAGATCAAGGCACACAAGTACCTGGAGTGCTCTGCTCTTACGCAGAGAAACTTGAAGAGCGTTTTCGACGAGGCTATCCGGTACGTCCCATGCGAAAATTGGCTATTCCAGGAGATGACGCTGACAAAACACAAGGGCCGTCCTAAGTCCGAGACCGGCACAGAGGTCCAAGAAGCAGAAGTGCGTGGTGCTGTAAAGGCATAATAGCAGCACAATAGGGATAGGTCGGTGGAGTTTGAGCTCAGTTTCTACATACGCAACGGGGGCAGGATCGGGAAGGAAGCAGGTACAGGTTTGGTTGGTAGAAGGAATAGCAGCGATCGCATATTCGCTGGAAGGACGGGCTCATAATTTCTTAGTACTAACTGCGAGCACTGCGGACAGAAGCCTTTCTTTTACCTCCTATTTTGACTAATATGCGATCCGACATTCCCCCTTTTTCCTTTTTTCCCCAAACGACAGCGATTCGGAAATTCTTGGAGAGGGGAGTCTGCGTTCGTGATATAGTTCTGTAGATAGTGGCAGCAGGAGCAAATGGGCACGTCCGTTTTTTGTACCAGTTGAGCTGAGCGTGACTAGTGGCCCAAGCTCCATTGATGACAGGGTTTCTGCGGCCAAGGGTGACTCGTGTCGGATGCACGGAACTTGAAGCTACACACCACAGCTGCTGTCGAGTATCATCACCGACCTAGCTGCCTCGACCGAAAGACCGACAGTACGCACGTCAACATGTTCCACCAAGGAGATCTCCAGAGCGGTATCGCTGCCGCGATCCAGAGCTCGAGATCTGTCGTATGCTTCGTTCAAGGTGCGTTGTGCCCACCTGGCCTCTGGCGCAGACCACAGAGCTCGTGCTGATCACTGTTGGCGAAGTAAGACGAGAACACGGAGAGCTTAGAATGGGAGCAACACTGGCTGCGTGAGAAAAGAGTATGTAATATTTCTCTAAGCTCACTTACCTCGACACTGATACCTTTCGTAACAGGTTGCGGCGCTCTTAGCCGCACATGCCGTGCTCCTGCGCATTGAGGCTGGCTCGCAGGAAGCTGGTTTCCTGTCAGCTTTCTGTCCGATTGAGAATACGCCTACCCTGGTGATTATACAGTAGGCGAGCCCGATCCTAAAACATCCTCTGGCTTTAGCTGACCCTCGGCGTCGCAGTAATGGTCAGCTCCGCGAGAACATCCTATCAGGCGTCACCAAGGAAGACTTTGTCCAGCGCGTATCCAGCGCTCTTCACCCCGCCGGAGTATTGCCTGCTACGCAGGCTCCTTCCAGTGTCGAGCCAGCTACAACTCCTCAATCCTCAATGCCCGCCGCTGGTACCGCAGACGTAATACCGACCGCTACTTCCAGACCCTCCCAGTCCCCCACAAGTACCTCCACCCCTACTACAACATCCACCGAAGACGCAGCCCAAGCCGCCCGGCTCGAAGCCGAACGCCGCCGCACCCTCCGCAACGAAGCCGAAGCCACCGCCCGCGCCGCAAAAGCAGCCGGCAAGCGCAAAGCCGTCGACACAGAACTAGCTTCCTCCAGCAGCACAAACTCCCAACAATTAAGCTACGCCGCCCAACAGCGTCTACGTGAGCGCACCCAGCGCGATGAGCGGAACCGCATCCTCGCACAAATCGAAGATGACAGACGGGAACGCAAGAGCCGGGCCGAGCAAGCAAAAGCACAGCGACTTGCATTGGAGTCTGGTGAGACCGATGTTGGACCAACCTCCCAGCTCGTCAACCCGTCATCCCAACAGCAACGACCCACAGTATCGGCGGCATCCAACATCGCGCTCCAGATCCGCCTCCTCGACGGCAGCAACCTACGCAACCGCTTCGACCGCACGGCCACGCTGGCAAAAGACGTGCGACCCTGGATCGATACCTCGCTGAGAGAAGCCGAAGGTGTCAAGAAAGCTCCGCCCTACACCTTCAAGCACGTGCTCTCCCCGCAGCCGAACAGAGCTCTTGGCGAAGTAGAGGAGCGCGAGACGCTGGAGAGTCTGGGTCTTGCGCCTTCGGCTACGCTTGTGCTGGTTCCGGTAAGGGGGGCCGTAGAAGCGTATGCGGGAGCTGGTGCAGGCTTGGCGGGAGGGTTGTGGGCGAAGATTCAGGCTATCCTTGCTGCGCTGTTGGCGGTGGTGTTGGGGTTGTTTGGTATGGGCGGGGAAGCGAGAAGGGGTAGCGTGGCGGGACGTGATCGGTCTGCTGCTGCTGCGACACCTTCAGGACAGAGTAGGGCGGAGACAAGTGCGGTGAATACGGGGAATAAGACGCCAGGTGGTGGAGTCAAGATCAGGACGCTGAGAGATCAGAGGGATGAGGATAATCAGTACTACAACGGCAATTCGTTGGACTTCGAACCGAAGGATAAGGACGAGGAGAAGAAGTAGAAGGGATGGAGTGAATGCTGGGGCGGCGTTGGAGTATTTGATGCCAAAGACAGTAAGTACGTGGTTATGAGGGTTACTACAAGGAAGCATTGAGATTGTAGGTCCCGAAGTTTCCAGAAGAATGGAAGATACTTCAAGTCGTTCATCGGCAGTCTGCGCGGCCGTATCGTGGCATTCTGTGTTACGGAAGTGGTTCATGACTACTAATTCGACAATCACCGCTCCGGCTCGGCTCGATTGTTCGAATAACGTTAGTCTTGGCAGGGCTTACTTCGACCTCCTACAGAGCTACCATTTGGACCGCCTTCAACGTCTCCAACATGGTGCAGACTTTCTTGCAGATGTTCATCAACGCAGTCCGGACCTACTTCAAACACCTACCTGGGCAACTTCGAAATGACCGCTCTTCGACAAATGTCCGAAAGTTCATTCTCATCTCGTATACGCTGATAACACAGCATCCAGTCATTACCATCTCGCCATTCACAACTTCGTCTGCCCGCTCTGCAGCGCCTCAAACTCCTTTGCCGTAAAGCGCACATACGCCTCACCGTCCACAGGAAGCCAATACAACCTATCCCCCGTCCCCTCCACCTTCACCACATCAACACCTTCCAGCCTCAATCTCCCCTTCTGCATCTTCATCGTCCCCGTATAATCAATCGCCTCCGTCAACCTCAAAAACAACGGCACCGCATATCTCGGCAAATTCCTTCTTGCATGCTCCACCAATCCCTTCCAGTCAAAACTGCCCTCCGTCACGCCTTTAGGAAACGTGATGGCCGCGCAGCCAGCTCGGCCGTCTGAACGAGGCACGCTGACGCCGTAGACGTTTGCTTCGGCGATTTGGGGGAAGGAGCCGATGACATCGGACACTTCGTTGGTGGAGACGTTTTCGGACTTCCAGCGGTAGGTGTCGCCGAGCCGGTCGACGAAGTAGTAGCGCCCGTCCTTGTCGAAGCGCATCATGTCGCCGGAGCGGAACCAGCTGAGTGTTCCATCTGTCAGCACTTCAAAGTCTTCATCATTGAATGAAGGAGACGTGGACTTACAGGTCGCCTTTCTTGAAAACGTCACGGATTTTCCTTTTTTCGGATGCGCCGGGGTTATCAAAGTACCCCGTGTAGCCGTGATTCTCCAACGTCTGATCCAGGAGGTACAACATCTCTCCCGGCTCGTTCGTCTTCGCTCTGACGGCCCAACCGTCCTTGTCTCTGACAATCGCGTCGCCATCGTCAAGATCGAGCTTAACGAGCGCTTCGGTTCCCCCTCTTCTTAACTTCCACATCAGACCACGGAGCGCCAGAGCGTGTCTGGTGAATTCGCCTTTGTTCTTATTGAACACCGATCCCATACCATCAGTCGCAGCATACAGTTCATGGATAACGGGGATGCCAAAGCGTTCTCGAAAAGGCTCCCACACGTCCGCTCTCATGCCGTTGCCCCACGCCATTTCGACATTGTTATTCTTGTCCTTTGGATCCGGCGGCGCGTTGATTAGGTACCGACATAGTTCGCCGACGTATTGTATTATATTGGCCTGGGCGGCGCGTACTTCGGGCCAGAAGCGAGAGTGGCTGAACTTGCGTCCTAGCACTATTGTGCCGCCGGCGTGGATGATTGCGGTGGTACACAGGGCGTGCGCGGCGCCGTGGTAGAGGGGCATGCAGGTGTACATGCGGGAGTTGGGCGTTAGGGAGAGGAGGTGCGCGACGCAGTATCCTGTCAGGAGGTCTCGGCCAGTGGGTATGACTACCGCTTTCGGTAGGCCGGTGGTTCCCGATGTGTATACGAGACCGCGGAGATCGTTGGCATCGACGAATTCGCTGCGGGAGCGAGGAAGCGGGGATGTTTTCTGGAGAGCGGCTAACTGAGAGGGGGAGTAGTAGATCGTTTTGACGCCGATGTCCTGGAGTTCTTCCACATGGGGTTCGACCAGGGGCGTGACATCAGAGTCGGCCAGGAGATAACGGCATTTGCAAATCTGGCCAAAGGACAATCAGCCTGGAGCAATTGAGCAGGCCGGAAGGTGTCATACTTGAACGCAGTGGACCAAACCCTTACTGGTCAGATTGCAATTTATGAAACTCGGCACCGCTCCAATCGCATCCAACGCGAACCAGAGCATCAGATACTCCGGGCTGTTCCCACCATCCAATGCGACTATCTCGCCGACCTCAATCCCAAGCTCTTCGATCAACCAACTCCCAACCCGGTTCACGGAATCGACGAATTGCGCGTACGACCATTCTCGGCGCTCGGGAGATGCAGCATCGAAGACGAGGAAAGGATGGTGCGGTCTCACGGCTGCGTGCTCCTCGAGCACGTGCCATATGAGGAGACGAGACTTTGAGGCCCGAGACTGGAAGTAGTTCTCGACGTGCTGCGCGTTTCTGGAGAGGTCTTTGTAGCGGAGATCATGGCCGATGTGGAATTTGGCGTTGAGGTAGGCTCCGATGCCGACAACGCTGGCGACGGCAGCAAGAGGCACTGATGGAGAAGTGTGAAGTTAGCATGACAGCCTCCCAGATCGACAAAGACTGAGTATCACGAAAAAGGAATTGTGTACATGACATGTTCAAACACAAAACCGTAGCTTGTCTCGGACTTGGAGTAAGTGAAATTGAGGTAATAGAGAGAGAACCGATTAGGGCTCACACGATGTGAGTGAAGTGAGAACGGGATTGCGATGATAGCTTACCTCGAACTCAGTCTATTACCGGCACGACTGTCATTGTGTTTATTAGTGCTCACACCGAGCTTGTTTAGCAGTGAAGCGGAGAAAGTAAGTGCGGACGGAGGAGTGAGGGCCCGACACCTGATCCACGGTTAACGCGAGTCAGCCTTTGGCGGGGTTCGTGTGGGGAGAGCTTCTGCGTGAATCGTGTACGGCTCCGGGGCTCGGGATTTGTTTGGCCCTCAATTCCGAAGCACCTAACGTTGACAGCTTTCACTCCGGCCATACTGTTGTCACTCCTGGGACTCTCTCTCACTCTTCACCTTTTCTTTTCCCCTACTCAATCCAAAACAACTATCGACAAGAATGTGCTGCCCTCATGTCCGGAGTAAGCTTCGTCTTACCTTGACTACCTGATGTACATCTACCCTTTCCTCGTCCTCTCCCAGGGCCATTGAAGCTTTTGTTGAGAAGAGAATCTCGAGAAAGGAATCCTCGTCCAGCCCCCAATTCAAATTTCGAGTCGCATGAAGCGGTTAAAGTGCCGCATGTTTCTGTCCTGCAGTACCCCACCATCGGTCATCAATTCCTCGTCGCTACTCGTACGGATAACTTACCTTGCCGTTCTCCGCTATCTAACATGCGTCTCACCTGATGTAATTGTCCTCCCATTGGGTCAGTTCACAATGGCTCCGCATCCATATTATGGAGCGCAGGCTGTTGACGACAGACAAGGCTACAGCGCCGACATAACTTTATTGAACAGGCATACGAATCCATGGCTGCGAACACCTCAGTTGTCGAGACATGCCTGCGCGGCAGCGGGCCGCTAACGTTATGCATTCCCGTACCCGCCGTCTTTGATCCGAGTCGCCGACCAAACGAAAGATGGACAAACGTCGAGCTATTTCCTTTTCCCGTCATCTTGCTGTACCACATACCCTATGTGCGGGGTGTACACACATCTAACTCCACTTTACGCGCTCGACAGGTCCACTCATTAGCTTTCTCGCAACCATGTTTCTTCTCCTGCGCAATGCAAAGGCCTCGGACCGCTCTGCCAGCAATATGGTACCCTGTTACCCTATGGGGCTTATCACTCGGTTGGTGGGTCCACTAGGCTGTCTGTAATGCGTAACACAGAGTGCTATCACCCAGCCATATGTAGGAGCTCGTTCCCCTTCGTTTCCTCGTCGAGTTCCTTTCCGTCAATATTCTGTTGTAGAAATTGAGATTCGAATTCGAATCATGTTCGAGATATCGCTGCTAGTGTTTGTTTCCTTGCTGGCAGTACTCTACTATACTGGTATTGCCGTCTATCGACTCTTCTTCCATCCACTTGCGTCCGTACCAGGACCTAAACTGGCGGCTCTCACATCATGGTACGAAATCTATTGGGATATCTTCAAGGAAGGCCAGTACATGTGGCAAATCGACGCGATGCACGACAAGTATGGTATGTTGGACCATCCGTTCAAACGACAGTTGATCTTAGTACTGACTTAATTGTCAGGACCGGTTGTGCGGGTCAATCCGCGTGAAGTCCATATCAGAGATCGTAACTACTGGGACTTCTTGTATTCCAACTCCGCCAGACTCGACAAAGATCATATCCACTACCGAGGTCTTGGTTCTAACACAACGATGTGTACGTGAATTCCTCATCATGAACTGTCCAATCTCCGCATGGTTACTGTCAAGCCAATTATGACATTGACTTCCGCTAACATGCCAAAGTCGCAACGACGGAGAGCAATTTTCACAGGGTGCGTCGCGGTGCAGCGTCAAAGATGTTCAGCCCGGCGAACATCGCGAAGCTGGAGCCAAGGATACGGGCACAAATCCAGCGTCTCTTCGAAAGAATTGACGCTATAGGCAAGAGTGGCCAAATACTTCCTTGGACCGATGCCTCCAAGGCTCTGACGATGGACGTGATATCGGCATATAGCGAGCCACGGCCTGCTCGAGCATTCCTTGACTCGCCAGACTTTGCGCATCAGTGGCATATGGTAGTAAGGAGGAGTGTTCTGGCCTTTATCATTGAGAGGCATTTCCCCGTTTATTACTTCATCCTAAGCTTGATTCCGCGATGGTACCTGCAAAAGACCGACCCGGATGTTCTACAGTTGCTTGACAAGAAAGCCGTAAGCATGCTCTACTCCGTCTTCTATCAACTTCTATGCCACAGTGGATGTGGGCCCAGGCAGCTTAGGCTGACACGTTCTAATCAGGATCTCTTGGAACAAACCCAACGTGTTCTTGCGTCCCAGGACAAGATGACGGAAGATAAATCCTTAACAGTACTCGAAACAGTGAGTCTTCCGCTTCCGGACTGCACATTTTCCAAACTGATAATCATCAAAGCTCGTGACATCAAAAACCTTGCCTCTGTCAGAAAAATCACCACGGCGATTGACCGAGGAGATCGAATCGGTAAGAGGTCTCTGGATCGCGCAGCCTCGAATTCCAAGCTGATAGCCCATGGACAGATCCTCAACGCTGGCACGGAAACCTTAGCCACCGTTCTGACTACTATGGTGTTCTACGTTCTGGATAAACCTGAGATCCTTGCCCGTCTGAAGACCGAGGTTACTTCCTGCTCGCAGTCTCCCAAGGATGTAGTACTTGATTCGGCCACCCTTGTCAAGCTTCCATACTTGGCAGCCGTTATCAACGAAAGCCTCCGCGTCGCCTCTCCTGTGACTGGCCGGCTCACACGCTTCCACCCATCGCGCGTATTCACTTACACAAACAAAGACACAGGAGTAACACACACCTTTCCTCCCCATACCTCCATGTCCATGTCTCCACGAGACGTGATGGCCGACCCAGAGGTCTTCCCGAATCCGACAGAATTCAAGCCCGAGCGCTGGCTGGACTCGTCGAGCGACCAATCCTCGACGACGACACCGGAACAGCGCAAGCTAATGCACAAATGTCTCGTTCCGTTCAGTACAGGCCACCGCAATTGCATTGGGTTGGAGTTGGCGAAACAGGAGATCCTGCTCACGGCGGGAAATCTGTTCAGGAGGTTCGACTTTGAGCTTTATGATACGAGCGAAAGGGATATATCTCATGCACATGATTACTTTGCGCCGTTCCCGGCGGCGGATACTCAGGGGGTTCGGCTCAAGGTTAAGGTGTAGGATAGCGGCTTTTTCAGACATCGCAGGGTCCCTTGGTGTTGAGCGTGGGGGTGTACCTGTATACGATGCCGCTGATACATAACCTATATGAATAGCAGATAACGGTCTTGCTCTTCTTCAGGTAGAGTTTGCGTGGGCGAAGGTTGGCAACTGGAAGTGCTTCCGTACGTACCTCGGGTCTGGAGGGGCTAGCCGGTTTTGGACTCAGGCCGGCACTCCACTGCTGTCTGGACTGCTGGACTCCTGGACGTCTCCCGGCCGACACGACCGTATTTTACTTATCGTCGCCCGACCTCCCTCTTTGGACTCAAACTCCTCTCCTTCCAGTACTTCCAGTACCCACATCGGCCACACCGCAAATCCATCAATTGCGCACCTCACGCTCCACCCATCAAGCTAAAGATCAAGGTTGTTTCCCGACCGCAAGATCATCACGAGCCCCTGGCTGGCTATCATCGCATCCGTCGATAATGCCTTCGACCGGGCCAATGCGGCCGCTACGGGCAGCCGGTATGCTAACTATGCGAAGCGCACGCCGACCGCCTTCAATGCTGCGAGTTGACAAAATCGCGCAGGACCGAACGAGCGCCGTTGTGTCATGCGCAATGCGCTTGGCTACTACGGGGGGCTCGTCGTAGCTGCGAAGTACGTTCTGCACGATCCGGTCGGCTCGCAAGGTGTTGAGGCGGAAACCTTTTTTCCTGCCTTGAGGCACTGTGTCGCTGTGCATCCGATTTTGAGCGCTGCGATAGCTGGCGCCGCTACTGAAGCCCCTCAGTTTGTGAGGCCGAAGGCTCTGGATCTCAGAGATCACGTGGAGGTTCTTGATCCGGAATCCCTTGGAGTCGAAGACACAGATGACATTGATAGTGTTACTTTGGTGAATGAGAGGTTGAAGAAGGCCCTCATACAGGCCCATGACCAGCCATTTAAAGATTGCGAAACCATACCTCCGTGGAGGATTGTGGTGTTGCCTGAACCCCCGTGGTGGGGAAGATCTCCTGGTGAGACTTTCTGGGTCATTTTCACCTATTCGCACTCGCATGGAGATGGTAAATCAGGGCTTGCATTTCATAAGGCGTTCCTTCATGGCCTGCAACAATCGACGGATCCTACCAGCGATGACCGACAGGATCATCTGTGTACCACACCAACCGTACCACTGCTTCCTCCCATCGAAGAGGCCGCGGACCTTGCTATATCATGGTCATACCTTCTCGGCCCGCTCCTCGGCGCACATCTCCCTGGATTCATTTCAAGTTGGTTCAACCTTCGGGCTTCAGTAACGCCAGACCCTCCAGACATGTGGCGTGGAGAGCCTGCCAGCTACGATCCTAACAACTTCCGTACTGGAGTTGAATTGGCAACGTTCCACGATTGGATCGTAGCAGGAGCGGTCGCGGCCTGCAGGGCACACGGTACCAAGTTGACTGCATTACTGCACCAGCTTATCATCTGCGCCTTGAGCGATAACGTCCCCGACGGCTCGACCAACTTTGTTGCGCAGACTGCAGTCGATCTCCGGAGATTGATACCGGCTCTTGGGGATAACGACATGGCTGTGTGCGCAACTGGAGACTATGAGATGTTCCCACGCTCCGGACTCGTCGAAACCGATTATTTCGGCGAAGGCATGTGGGCTGCAACACGCAAAACCTCGGCGTCGCTCGCAACATGCGCCGGCACTTTGCAGGACCAGCCCATCGGGCTGCTTCACTACCTCAGCAACTACCGTGCGTATATGGAGAGCAAGTTGGGACAGCCGCGGGATTCTTCCTACGAGCTGAGCAACATCATGTCTTTTGATCCAACGCCGAGCAGGAACGTGGCTGAAACAGCCAACGAACAGCAAAGGAGATGTGAGATCGGCCGAGTGGTTTTCTCGCAGCCTGCGAATGCTGTGGGAAGCCCCATCAGCTTCAACTTCGTGACCAGGGAAGGCGGCGATCTCGTGGTGACACTTTGCTGGCAGCTTGGCGCGTTGGGGGTCGAAAACGAGGTTGAATTTGCGCGCGACGTGCTTGAAAGATTCAATCTGGACCTCGCCATGATTGCTGCCGATGGACACGCGGATCCTGTCACACCCTAAGGCTGCTTTAGTTAGCTACTTCGAACTCGCCGAGTTGGAAGTGTCGAGGGCGAAGTCATGATACGTGGTTCCATTGGCCATGATCTGGGTTTCACGCCACTTTGGCCAGCTCCAGGCAATGGCGATGGCGTATATCCGACACAATTTTCATTTTGGAGGATGATCACGCCCGCAGTCGTCCGGACGTGAACCATGTTGGCAGCCTTCTGGAGGTCATCAGCAGACTCGACGTCGAGAAGCAAACAACGTCATCGGATTTGCTCAACGGCGAGCCCGAAAGTGAAGTCAAAGAAAGCGAAGGAAGCGATGCGTTCCGGATAGAGGAGCGAGGTGCGCACCTGGCACGGACGAACCGACGTCGAGCTCGCTGCTGGCGGACGTCAGTGTTGACAGGCCATAGATGGTCCTGCGGGAAGCGGGAGGCGGTGCAAGAAGCGGCACATCGAGTCAAATCCGACCTCGACTCAGTTTGGCCTTTGGCTACGTGCCTGGAAAGGCTGGACGCCCCTCCCAGCAGCCTATTTTTCCTATTTTTTCCAAGCGGGCCAGATTGCTGCAGGGATCCCAAACTTTTCATCTTATCAAACGCCTTCGGCTCCTGCCGCACTCGTGCTTCAACACGGACTTCGACATGGCACGCGGGACGCTTCCTAATCGCTTTCTAATGCCACATCCACCTCTCCCCGTCCCCATCGGCATCTGACAGACCCGGCTTCTGCGACACGGCTGGCCGCCAAGCGTGAGCAGTTCCTGGACCGAAACCGAGTCGCTCTTCTTCGTCCGCCATTGACCGGCAGAGTCCTGATTCGAGAGATCCGTGATACGAGCACTGCTTTGCTTGACACGGGTTTCCGACTACGATTTGCGTCAAGATCTGATTTAAAAGCATGCCACACTCCCACAAACGAGGCTTTGCTGCGGTCAGCACGTTGTTGGCGGGCCGGCATCGGGAGCATCGGTGGGCCCTCGGCCGTTGGGCCCCTCTCCATGGGAGCAACAACTCCAGGCTCGATCTGGGAGCTTTATTTCGGCAGTACTTGAACATCCCTACCGTGAAACCCGACCCACTGACCGCAGAAGGTTCTCTGCACTTCATGGAACCGCTTGGTCAGGCTCCCGTCAGCGAGCAGACATGTTCGAGATTCCTAATTCCTTGTCGCCGTTGCATCATGAGCATTGGCGCCCAGAATGATACGGTGATATAAAGTCTTTTTAGCTTCCGCCATTTAGCTCAACGGCCTGTCACCGAGCTTTACCTTTCTTCAGCCTTGTCATTCCGAGTCAGTCCGCCATGCTGTCAGCTCTTCTCGTTCCCGCGTTGGCGGCTTCTGCCCTCGCTGCCCCTTCCTCTCGTTCCTCCGCCAAGGAGTTCGACTACATTGTCGTTGGTGGTGGTACCAGTGGTCTGGTTGTTGCCAACCGTCTCTCTGAGCTGCCCCATACCTCCGTCCTCGTCATCGAGGCTGGTGCCGCTGAGTCTTTCACCAACACCAACGTCTCAAGCGTCGCCGGCTACGGCCTCGCCTTTGGCACCGACATTGATTATGCCTACCCTACCGAAAACCAGACATATGCCAACGGAGATGCTGTCACCGTCCGCGCCGGAAAGGCTATCGGCGGTACCAGCACTATCAACGGTATGTGGAGCCATGATGGGAACCATGGAGCTTGACTGACGTTGTCCCCTAGGCATGGCGTACACTCGTGCAGAGAACATCCAGATCGATGCCTGGGCGGCTCTTGGTAACGAGGGCTGGACTTGGGACAACCTCCTTCCCTACTACAAGAAGAGCGAGTCTTTTGAGACACCCAACTCTGCCCAGACGCTTGCCGGCGCGACCTACAATCCCGCTGCTCACGGCGAGCATGGTCCTCTCAAGGTTGGCTGGACTGCTTCCCTGCTGACCAGCAACCTCCTCTCCATCCTGAAGAAGACCTACGCCAACCTCGGCATCCCGAGCATCATGGATGTCAATGACGGTACCATGAGGGGCTTCAACGTCTACCCGAAGACTGTTGACACCGAGGCCAACGTCCGCGAGGATGCTGCCCGTGCCTACTACTTCCCTTACGCCAACCGCTCCAACCTCGCGCTCATGCAAAACACCGTTGCCAACCGCATCATCTGGTCGAACGACACTCTGTGCCTTGAGGCTGTCGCTGCCGGCGTTGAAATCACTACCAGCAGCGGTGAGATCGAGGTCATCAAGGCTGCCAAGGAGGTCATCGTCTCTGCCGGTGCCATCAGATCCCCCGGTTTCCTCGAGCACTCTGGCGTTGGTAACCCCGAGATCCTGAGCAAGTTCGACATCCCCGTCAAGGTCAACCTGCCCACCGTGGGTGAGAATCTGCAGGACCAGGCCAACAACGGCATCACCTACTCCGGCAAGGCCAACTACACTGGTACCGCCGGCTACGTCGCCTACCCCAACGTCACCGACGTCTTCGGTGCCGACCTTGACGCTATCGCCGCTTCGGTCAGCGCCAACCTGCAGTCTTACGCCAACAAGGTCGCTATCGCCAGCGGCAACGTCACCCGCGCCGCGGATCTCTACGAGTTCTTCTCTCTGCAGTACGACCTGATCTTCACTGGTCAGATCCCCATCGCCGAGGTCCTGACCGAGCCCTCCGGTTTCACCTACGACACCGAGTACTGGACGCTCCTCCCCTTCTCGCGCGGCAACGTGCACATCTCGTCCTCGGAACCGGCCTCCTACCCGAGCATCAACCCCAACTTCTTCATGCTCGACTGGGACGTTCAGGGTCAGGTCGCCGTCGCCAAGTTCATCCGCGACACTCACACGACTGCTCCCTTCAGCAGCATCGTCGACACGGAGACGAAGCCCGGCTTCGACACCGTGGCCAAGAACGCCACCGTCAACGAGTGGGCTGACTGGCTCAAGGACACTTACCGCTCCAACTTCCACCCCGTCGCTACCGCTGCCATGATGCCCCAGGAGAAGGGCGGCGTCGTCGACCACAAGCTCAAGGTCTATGGTACCAAGAATGTGCGCGTTGTTGATGCTAGCGTGCTGCCGTTCCAGGTTTGCGGACACTTGGTCAGCACGCTTTATGCTGTCGCTGAGAGGGCGTCGGATTTGATCAAAATGGATGCTTAGATCCGGGTTTTAGGGAGGTCATTTTATGGGCCTTTAGAGGATTTATCATTAAAGATGTTATGATTGATTAGATATAGATATGAATCAATTTTTTGATCAGGTTGATTTTGACTTGAGTGCCTTTGTGCTGTCTTTGGGCTTCTGTGGTTGAATGGTTGAAGAAAAAGCCATGTAAGGCCTGTCGGTGCAAAAGAAGCACCATCTGTAGGGTTAAAATGCCGAGGACCGTGCGTCAACGTCATCTTCCCATCGCCGAGTCTATCGCGCCCTTGCCCATGCCGCCACTCTTGACGCGCTGGGTTTACAACATCGCAACACCGCAATCCCAAACCGCCAACCCCAACCTCTCGTCCTGACCGCGCCCAACGCGAGAGAGGGCCTTGTATGGCGTCGCTTCCAAGCCGGCTGAAGCAGGCCCGTCCCACTCCAGAGCCCGACGCCGCCGAGCTGCCGAAGAAAGAGCCAACATATCTGCCGAACGAGATCCTCCTCGAAATCCTATCACACATACCGCGGCAACCTAGCTCGCAGCCCACGCTCGCTTCCCTCTGTCTCTTGAATTGGCAATGGTACAATGCTACTGTCGGACGCCTGTACGAAAAGCCCCATCTCCAGGGCTCGAACTTCGATCCTTTCATGAGGACGGTCTGCCCTTCGGTCATCGCGCACGTCAAGAAGAGCGACCTGGCGGGTTTGGTACAATACCTCGACCTTGGATCCATAGTACACCAGAGCAGCAAGTCTAGAACGGGGCGCTTGCTTAGTCGGGTCAAGGAGAGCCTGGTGGAATTCGTGGCACCCCAGGCCTCGTTCGGGATCAACTGCTTTGCGGGCTTGTCAAAGTGCGCAAACCTGCGCTCGCTCAACCTGGCACTGGTATCTGGAGCTATCAGTCTCTACGACCTAGCCCGCGTCGTCAAACAATTGCCGAAGTTGGAGGTGATGTACTTTCCTCGATCTTCGACCGAGAAAGAATGGTTCAAGGCGAACATGTTCGAATGGCCGGCGCTCGTTGAACTTCACCTCGGTGGCGGCTTGCATCCGCAGTTCATCTATAGCTTTGGTGACGCTACCACTGGACAATCGTTCATGCCGAGCACGCTGACGACCTTGTCTTTGACCCACTGCCCTCGTCTAGACGACGCCGCCGTCGGAGCTCTTCTGGGTTGGGTTGGTCCGAACCTCAAGTCGCTCACCATCGAAGACATGCGCCAGCTCAGCATGTCTGCTTTGGATGGTATCTTGGTTGTCTGCAGCAACCTGACTTTTCTCAGAATCTCGCTCGATTACATCACCATCGACTTCTTGCCAAGTGAGACGTCAACATGGACGCATCCGCTCGAGCATCTCGAACTCAGCACTACTAACAGTAGCACCCACCAAAGAGATATGTTTTTCCAGCCAGCCGATCTCTCCGCCGCACTGGACAGCTTCCCGAATCTCCGGATTCTTCGCGTGTCAAAGCAGGCTGGTTGGCATGGGGACGAGCTCGCCGATGATCTGGAATTTCTTTCCAGCGAATTAGGTGAAGCCCACAAGCGCAGAGCCGACGCGGACCCCAGTAAGCGGAAGGAGATATGGGGAGTTTGGACGATGAACGACTCTTGAGCTCCGAATGGGCTCGCTAGGTGATTGGTGAGTCTGATGTTGCATCTAGGATCCTGATTTGAAGATGAGAACTTTTGTGATGATATTGGAATTTAGATGAAGGCGGTATTCCTGATAATTGGGAACTGGGTCACGGTTATTGCATAGCGCCGGTGCTCGGTGATCAGTTCATTGTGGGACGGGTAAATCTTGCAATTGGAGTATCTGTGTAATGGTGTTCTGTATCAGCAATACCCTCTGTAGATAAAATGGAATCACAACAAGCATGACTGTATGACCGGCCGGGGCATTGAGAGCATACTGTTGTGCTGTACCCTCAGGCTCTTAAGCAAACGGAGCTAAGGCCGTAACTCCGGGCACAAGCTAATAACTTTCCCGCATCAACACTCCAGCTGCGGCACATCCGTAGCTTTCCCGTCAACCAACCCGCGAAGCCCACCATGACACGCCAGGACACCAAGCGCAAGCAGCTCGCGAAGAAGCGCAAGAGGCAGAACCAAGCTATCACTGAGGATGGTGCTCCTTACAACAAGCGCTCGCGCCCAGAGAATTGGAGCGCGCTCCAGGCTGGGCCCCCGCCGCCGAGACCTCGTGCCTCCGCCGAGCCTCAAGATCGTGGACATGAGAGCCAGAACCGCTCTGCCTCGCCGTCGGACTTGGACTCCAGCGACTCCGGCTGCATCAGCGAAGACGATCCCCAGGAATCTACACCCAAGAAAGCCATGGCCGCCGAGAAAGATGCGGATGCGCTCAAGTACATCCCCAAGGACGACCGCGGTCGCCAGAAGCCGTGCGTGAACCAGACTTACGGTCAAGCTACATGGTTCCCTGGTCTCGACGATGGAGGCAATGGTTCTGGAGAAGAAGACGAAGCGATGGAGTACTTGCGCTCGGTAAGGTAAGTGTCGTCCCCCGTCAACTCTCAATGCGCCCGAAAGCCTGTCAATGCTTAAAGTCATATCAACAGACTATCGCCGAAGCCGTTTTCTGCCTTTCTCCTCACTCCTTAAGATAGCGCTTGGTCGAATCTTACGCTGACAATGTTACAGAGACGAGGCTAGTAAGGTTCCACACGTCCTCACTGCCCACGGCGATGACTACGACGATACGTACGATATCGGCGACACTCGTGGCTACTACCAAGACGGAGCCTATACGGCCGCGCCCACAATCGGTCCCGAACTTCCAGCTGATTGGGATCTCGAGGATGAGGGCGAGGACGACGCAGACGAGAATGGCAACCCCAAACCACGCCGCGCGATCGATCCTCAGGAGGCGTACAACACAGTCTTGGGCGCCCGCTACCGACGCCACCGCGAGGTCCTGCAACGCGATCCACCAGCCGATGCTATCGCTGCCCTCTCGCCCACCCAGTGCATCCACTTTCCATACAGAAACCACTTCGCTGAGAAGAAAGCGAAGAAGGAATTCCTGCGATGCTTCAAGGAGCAAATGCCACACCCAGCGCAGATCGCATCGATGGATAGCTACACAGTTCTGAGCTTGCTCGGTCTGATCACGACGGAGCTCAAACGCAACCAGAACATCAGCATGAGGCTGAGCACGTGGACGTGGTCACTGCTGGGCAGGCTGGGCGACTTCAGCACCTTGACCAGCGAGGACGTGTGCATTGTTAGGGAATTGGCTAAGCGCGCTATCTGGGTCAGATGTGGGTATCTAGGTAAGGATATTGCTGAACAGACTGCGGCCTTTGGAGACAGTACTACTGACTCGGATGAAGACTGGTCAACTTTCACGGAGAAGCAGAAAGAGAGCATCATGTCTTTCCAGGGAAACGCTCAGTCGTCGCATTCCTCGTCAACCCAATCCGCATCCGCCCAAGCGACCAGCCCTCAAGCTCCATCCACGAAGCCATCCAAACCAAACACGAGCAACGCATCGCCGCGAAAGAAGAAAGAGCAGGATGCCGCCCTCGATGCAGAAGACGCGCGGCTTGCCATGCAAAGCGCTAGAGACAGTCTCCTCGGCCGTGTCCGTGCTTCTGCACCCTCTAAGCCGTCGATGAGTAAGTTGGAGTTTTATGCGAAGTTAGAAGCCGGCGAAATGACTTTGGATATAGGCGCCGAGGCTGGTCTCGAGTCCGATGCTGAAATGGCGGATGCGGCGGCTTCGGCGCTTGAGGGTAAGGATGCTGGTGTTGTGGTTGGTGAGAAGGACGTCCAGATGGATGGTCACAAGGATGCTCAGCAGGATGGTCAGAAAGATGATCCGAACGACGTCCAGAAAGACGTGGAGATGGATGGTCCGACGGATGCCAAAGTCTCTGCCAAGGAATCCACCAAGAGCAACGACCGGATGGAGACCAAGGAGGATGGCGCGCTCAGCCCAGAAGACGAGAAACTCCCAAACGCCAACACGTGCGCCACGATCCACATGATCATCACCATCGTCGGCGAGACGTTCGGACAGAGGGATCTGCTAGAGTTCAGAGAGATCTGGGGAGAGGCCGAGCAGCTCTGAGGGTGTGAAGCTGAGGGAGTCTGTACGGGGGTTGCGGAGTATGGAGCAGGACTGGTTAATTGTCCTCGGGAGTCTTGCGATCACACTTGCTCCGTCGAAAAGAGACATACTCTTTCGTCGACGGGATTACGCTTGCGCAATCTCGCGGATCAGTACTTGGGTTTCGAAAGGGTGGCGGGGGTCACGTCGCCGATAAGACGGTTGATACTCGTTAGCTAGAGAAACTTCAATTGATCAACACCTTTCAACCTGTTGGCAGATGTCGTGACGTGAAGTGTGCGGCCAGATAGCACCCAGCCTCAGAAGGCTCGTTGGCCAAAAGGAAGTACATCGCAGTGATTTTGGACGTCCGGGATGGATGACGCAGAGGGCCGGGCGAATAGGATGACTGCAACGACATACGACAGCTGGTTGGTATTCGGCTACGTGATGACTGGTCACCCAGTTGACTAGTTACCTACTCACCAGCCATCCCGGCTCGGTTCGCAGTACATGGCAGAGCGGATCGGGGATGTGGACTCGATTCCCTGGCGATTTACGGCTCGTGTGTGGTGGATGGTTGTGTTTTTCTTTTCCTTCTCTTTTTTGGATCTGGGATACCTGAACAGATGGTTTGTGGGAGTGTGGGAAGGTGGGTGGTTTTGTGGTTTCGTTTGTGTGGTGGGGGTCTGGTTGCTGTGGCACGGCGCTTGTGATGGGGTCGTTGGGTGGAATCGCACAGACAAACACGGCGGAGGTCTTGTTGACTTTGTTGAATTGTTGGCTTGGTTGTGGATGTGGTTGTGGATGTGGTTGTGGATGTGGTTGTGGATGTGGTTGTGGTTGTGGATGTGGATGTGGTGGGGAGAAGAGGAAGAGGAGTAAGAGGAGAGATAAGTTAGCAGTACAAGGAGGAGAGAGACGAGGCCGGGGCCCGGGGTTTCAATGGAGAATGACGACACAGACACGTTGAGACCTTACCCTGCAACCGACCACCCCTTTGAAACCGCAGTACAGTCCGTCCAAAAGCCAAGCCCAGCAACCAGAATCTCCTGAACGGGGTGTTCAACGCGAACGGACGGACGGAGCGGAGAAAGGGGTTCCCCAGCGAACCAACTCAAAGGCAAATAACGACACCACGATTTCAACGACGCCAGTGTAGGGAGGAGGGTCGAGATGAGTGAGGGTATGATTTCTGCGGGCCGGAAAGGGGCGAGCGAGAAGACGTTCTTCTCCTCTACATTTACGAGAACGCTGCGAAGGCGGCGAAACTGCCGAGTCTAAATGTCTAGATTCTTTGCTTCTGAGATCGATGAACAGGAAGAGAAATATGAATGGAGTATCTGGTGTAGATGTGGGGTATCCAAAATAAAACGGCCTCTATCCTTTCCCTTTGCGCCTCCTTCCCTCTCCGCATCCTTTCCCTTCTACTTCCTTCCCCCCTCCCCACTCCTCAACCCCACTCCTCAACCCAACCCGGCGTCCCTAAACAATCCCCCCAAAAGTTGTCCCATTCGCCGCCAAAATCTGACTCAGCGCCATATCCGCCGTGAAGCCTTGACCCAGCGCCACCTCGGTGCCGTTGCGCCCGGCGAGGTCGCCTGAGAACCAGGTTTGCAGGCTTTCCTGGGCGGCGACGGCGGCGTCGAGGGCGGCGGTTTGCTGTAGGATGAAGAGGACGGCGAGGCGGGCGAAGAGGAGTTGGGTTGTTGTTGTGGTGGGGTTGGTGGGGGTGGTGGAGTAGGTGGGGGAGGCGGGAGAGGAGGTGGTGGGAGAGGTGGTGGTGGTGGTGGTGATGGGGGAGGGGGAGGTGGAGGTGGAGGCGGAGATGGAGTCGAAGATTATGCCGGCGCTTGTTTGGGCGGCGCGGGGGGCGAGGTCGGGGTTGAGGTTGAGGTCGAGGGTGGAGGAGGGAGGGGGCGGCACGGGGTGCAGCTGCTTGAGGGAGCGGGATGATAGGCCGTTGAAGGTGACGAGGGCGTTTTCGGAGGTGCAGCTCAGGTTGTTGGAGGAGAAGAGGGAGAGCAGGGTCGGGGGATCTAGTGGGATGCTGTAGTTGGTCGCGGACTGGAAGAGCAGCGGGATGCTGGAGCCGATGGTCGCGTTGCTGGTGCTGCCGACGGTCGTGGTCGTGCAGCTGGGGTCTGATTCGGTGGTGCAGGTGTCGCCGGTGAAGCCGTTGGTGCAGAGGCAGCTGCACGATCCCGACGGGCTGACCAGGCTGGTCCCGCCGTTCTGGCAGGCTTGCGACGATTGGCAGGCCGCCAGGGCTTTGGCGCTGGCTGATGAAGAGCTCGAGTTGCTTTTGGCGGGCAGGACGATGAGGCAGACGGGGACGACGACGGCGGCGATGGCCAGCACGGCGAGCATGGTGATGAGGGTGACGAAACACCAGAGCGGCATGCCGCAGCAGCGACGTCCTTGCTTCTTCGGCCTCCCGGTCCGTTTTTGCGGGTAGTGGTCGTCTTCGTAGTGGTGCTCCATGGCGAGGCCGGATGGCCAGCGGGAGATCGGACGGTCGTGCGGAGTGTGGCCTCCGGTGGGTGTGCCAACGGCCGGCGGAGGAAACGACGAGAGAATGTCGGACAGCGAACCAGACTTGCGTTGGTGCCCCCACTGCTGTTTCTCGTCCTGCCCGCCCTTTTCCCAGAAATCGAGGCCCAGCTTGCTGGCTGTCTTTCCGCGGTCCAGGTTCCCTGCCAGGCGCGTTGCTCTCTTGATCAGGTCGGGCAAGCTGGTGAGACTGCCTCTGGCCTCGGCGTCGCGGACGCTGTCCATGTCCAATCGAGGCGGTCGCCTGGCGCCGACGCGGTCGGCTAGATTGCCTTGCTGGATTGGCTTCGCGCTGGCGAACATTCCGCCTTTCTCAAGCCCGTTGAGAACTCTGTCCACTTCGGGGCCGTTTGGCGGCATCGAGGCAGACTGGCGGCCCAATGGCGAGGGGACCTTGTTCTTCTTGCTCTTTCCGAACACCGAGAGAGATTCTTGAGAGGAGTTGTTCGAGGATGAGGATGTGGACGGGCCAAACAGGCCAGTCCCTCCGGCGAGTGCCTCGCTGTCAGGTCTAGAGGACGATCTGGCCTGCCCGTCCTTGTGGTTGGAGTTACCAAGCCCGGCTGCGAATGCTCCTCCCGCCGCTCCCGCCGCCACAGCTGCCTGCCCGACGAGGCTGTTTTTCCTCGAGTTCAAAGTCTCCACGCTTCTGATCGTCGTCAACGAAGGCTTTCCCCTCCTTCCAAAACTCGCTTTCCGGACCAGACCCGCTGAATCGGCCTCATCTGACTTCCTTGAAGCTCGTTCATCGCCGTCATCGGTGGTTGGACTCAAGTCAAGCACATCGGTGCCGTCGTCGTCGTCGGAGTAGTACTCCTCTGCGTGCGTTGGCATCACATTACTCGAAGCGAATGAGTTGTGTGATCTGTTCGACTCGGCCTCTTCCACAATGGGTGACACGTATGATGCCTGGGAATAGTACGACGACGGTCCTCGTCTTGCTGAAGGGGGCGGTCCGATGTTAGGGCTCTTTCGTGGTTGCTGCGCCGGCATGCTTGCAATGGGGAAATCGGGGATGGATCCGATGGACGAGTTCGATGCGTACGAGGATGTCGTGGTTGGCCTATTGGGTTTGGGTGAAGGTACGTAGATGTTGGGGGAGAGGAAATCATCGTTCCGGTAACGTTGTGGCGATGGCTGGTCCGAGGGAGCCGGCATTGGCGGTTGTCCGGGTCGCTGTGGAGCATGGAGCATGTTTTGCTGCACGGTGGGATCGAGAATCGAAGGGACATAGGAAGGTCTCGGCGGTCTTTGAGGTGGCGAGGAACGGTCATTCGTACGCTGGCGCGGGCTGCCCTCGTCGTGTCCCTCGTTGAGAGGCCAGTGCTGCTCCGGCGAGCGCTGCTGATGCCGTGAACTTCCGCGACTGGAGGGAGGCGTGGGAATTTGCAGTTGCAACTGCTGCACAGGCGGCCGATGCCGAGTGTTGAACTGGGAGACCAGCTCATTGGCACGACCTGGGCGTCCGGGAGAGGCTGCATGTGAGCCGTAGTATGGCGTTGCGAAGGTATCATGACCCATTCGCGCCTGTTCCTCCTGCACCCTCTGCCTCGCTGCCTTTACCGATCCCTTGCGGCCTGGTTTTCCATGGCGGGAAGAATCGGCTGTCGTGCCATAGGGCACTCCAGCGCCACGGGGATCGTAGCTCATTTGTTGCCAGCAGACGGAGAATGGATTGTCGAGGGTGCCGAGCGATGATGCTACGCGCGGTCGTAGGCGAGGTCGTCAGGAAACATGCGGAGATGTGTGGCAAGTGTGGAGGGGATGTCGATCTAGATGGTGGAGTTTTGGCAGAGATTGGGCGGGGTGCGGAAGGCCGTCAATGCTATTTTGGTGCTCCAGGGCTGAATGCAGGGCAAGAATCTACAGAGCCATCCTGGCCAAAGGTCAGCCGGAGAAGCTTGCGGCAGCTGGGCTGAAAGATGCTAGAGGGATAGATCTGGAAGGAAAATGGAAGCGTGGCGAGGCGGGCAGGGCCAGATCAGAGACACGGTTTGAGATGCACAAGTACAGAGCGCCGGCGTCAGGGAGAGAGATTCGCCACCGGGCAGCACGGCAGACCTTGCGACGGCTGGTGTTCCAGGAGGGGAGCAATGACTTCCAAATCAACAAAAGGGACGTACGCTACACGAATGGCACGATTGGCGGCAGCCAGAGAGCCCCTCGGAGTCAGTCAAGCCTAAGCTGAGATCCAAGGGTCTCGAAGGATTCTGGATGACGAAGAAAGTGAGTTTGGTCTAGGGAGTGCCGTGCATTGGTGAATGGATAAGAAGGTTAAAGGCGGCGTTCTGCGGGGAGTCCGGCTGGCGGAGGCGAGAACAAGAGGCCTGAGCGGAAAGAAGAGAAGAATGAACGAGAGACTGAAGAAGCGAAAAAAATAGCAACGGAGAGAGTGGGCGGGCAAGCGTCAAGCTCGGCAGTGCGAGGATGAAGAGGGGCTGGAGGCGTGAAGAGGAGAGAGGAGGAGGAAGAAGGAGAAGAAGAAGAAGAAGAGGAAGAGGAGGGAGAGACGGAGGGGAAGAGACGGGGTCGAGTGTCGGGAGTGGTGGTGGCTTGGATTGTTCGGGCATGGCTGTCTCATCGGCCTGGGCCTTGGGACGCTCCGGGAAGCGAGGGCCCAATGTGGGCTCTGCTGGGGGTGATGGGGGTGCTGGGGGTGCTGGGGGTGCTGGGTGTGCGAGTTGTGCTGGGTGTGCGAGTTGTGCTGGGTCTGCATGGCTCAATGGACACGAAGCGAGGCTGGCACATAACGTTACAGTAACTCACGCACCGGGGACGAGATTGCGTGCATGGCGTAAACAACATGAGAGGCCATCGCATGGTGCGACACGCCCACCAAGGCCCCGACCAGACACCAGGTACCGGGTACTAACTATGTACAATGCAGCCGCCAAAGTCTTGTGCTCCATCAGACTACACGATGCGCGTTGTCGGCCACAGCATCGAGCGAGTGTCTGCGAGGCTGTGAGGGCGGGCTGGTGGTGATGCAGTCGGTGAGGATGGTGGTGAGTTTGGGGCGGGAGGTGGGGGGGACGGCAAGTCGAGGTTTGCGGACCGGGGAGAAGCGGGTCGGGGGTTTTGGATAGATGGACTAAGTACGTTGGATAGTCACTGTATGTACCAATTATTACTGTGTGTACCAGCACCGGAACAGAATCATCGCCGGCCGACTGAGTCGCAAGTGTCAATTGTCAATTGTCAAGTGTCAAGTGTCAAGTGTCAAGTGTCAAGTGTCAAGTGGCAAGTGTCAAGTGTCAAGTGGCAAGTGTCAAGTGTCAAGTGGCAAGTGTCTCCGCCTTCTTGCCACTCGATCACCATTTTATCAGTGTCTGGACGGCCACGGGAAAAGCGTTGTCGACGGCTCCCAAGATCATCAATCAGCCTTGGCCGTCGATCTGCCCCGGCCCGTTCAGACGACCGTCTCCAGTGGTCCGAAGCTGTGCAGACCACCAGGGAATCCCAGCGACGACGACACCTGCCCGCACCTCCAACTCGACACGCTGGACGCCCTTCAACAGACTCGTGAGAATCTCGTGAGGACCAGCAGGGCTGTCGGTGGTAGATTAGTTAGGCCGGCAATCTCGCTTTGGGGGAAATGAAGGCGGAGCTGCGATAACGATAGGATAACTTAACTACCGGTAACTGAGCCTCTCTAACTTAACTAGTTAGTCAGTTACATAGTCAGTTACAGAGTCACTCGTCGCATCACCCCTCTAACTACCGCCTTCGACACTTCCTCCAAGACGTCCCATCTCCCTTCCATTTTCCTTCCAATTCCCCTTCCTTGCTTCCCTGAAGAGACTCAACACGCTCGACCGCATCGCAGCTGCTCATGCCGTGCGCCTCGACATGGCACCACCACCGCCACTCGCTCTCTCCCCGCCGCTCTCTCCCCGCCGCTCTCTCCCCGCCGTATCCTTCCCAGCAATCATCTCTCAAAGAACTACCATCTCCACTTCATGCACATATGTCCTTTCGAAACTGTACCACTTCCCATAACATCCGTACCACTACAGCACATCCAAACCAGCCGGCCACAGCATCGCACAACAGCCAGCCTGCTACATTCGGACCGACATCCACCCAATTAGTCGCTAGAATTCAATACTATCAACATGTCTCAATACCCATCGAGTTAGCCGTCTGTCCATTGCATTCTCGTCCGCACTGACATGAGCGAATGAAGCACCCGATCGGAATCGTCCGCGTGCAAACACCGTCGGCGGACTACTGGATGCGCCTTACCTAGCGGATCTACAGGGGACAGTGCCCGCGCGGCGAAGGCGTCAGAATAACGCGTCGTCGGCGTCGTGGAGAACTTATGATTCTGGTAACGACAAGGACGAATCTGACGCCCCCGCTCCTTCAACCCAGAACTACACGCCCCGATCCCAGAGGCCTCGTCGCAGCAGACGGTGTTCGCGGCAGAGCCCCGGGACTCCGGCCAACGGAGACATCGAACAACCAGGACCAGCTCACCATGGTCCTACGAGTGTTCCTCTCCTGAGCCTTCTCCTATCCGCACCAGCAAGAAGCGGGTATGGCGTCCGGCCACGAGAGACATCCTGGGCCCCTCGTCAGCACCGCGAAGCAGCCGCAGACTCACCGTGCAAGGACAGGAGCGACGCATTCACCCCGTTGACGAATCTCGAAGACTTGGAGCACTCGTTTCCTCACCAGTACCGTCGCCCACCCACACCGCCGACATCTTACCCTTCATCCCCAATCGCCCTCGCCATCTGCCCCCAAGACGACTTCAAACTCCCCTCTCTTTCCCCATCCCCTCTCCCTTCACCGGACGCATACCCGTCCTCCCCCAATCTCAACACCCACGCCCAATCACCCCACCAGCAGCATGATGAGCCCCAGACGCTCCGCTCCCGCGAAAGCAGATCGTGGCTCAGTGACCGTGCCTCTCGCACCTCGGACATGGACCCCTCACCCATAACCCCCATGGGACCCAGACTAGCAAGCCAGACTTTCCCAATGGGGCACTGGGGCCAGGTCTCCCCCAACACTGTGGGCGAGAAAGACGGCTTCGAGCGCTCGGACGCAGATGGATACGCAGGTTCTCCAGCGCTTAATACGTCCACTACCCGGAATTACATATATTCCACACCCTCCTGGGACAAGAGCTCTCGCAAAGCTCTGAAGAGGAAAGACAGCTTCGAGCGCTCAGACGCGGCCGTGGATTCCGAACTCGCACATCCGAAAACAACACCTCCGCAAAACTACGCGCAACCCACGCCCCTCTGTGACAAGAATCCCCACTCCACTCTCCACAAAAGAGACAGTTTCCAGCACCCAGCCGCAGCCGCAGCCGCACCCCTCGCACCCCGCGCCTCGAGGTCCACCAACACTCCCAACAGAGACCCCAAGCCCCAACACCACACCTCTCCCTCCACGCCACCAGAAGCAGACACATCTCGGATAACACCCCGCTCCCGCTCCCGCTCCCGCTACCTCCGAGCCCGCCGAAACGCCGCCGCCGCCGTCGGTCCCATCAGGGGGTCGAGACCGCATGCTCGGGCTAGAGCTGCTGTGGGTACGCCGGGGTCTGGGGGTGCGGGGAGGTTTGCGGATCGGAGGGGGGAGGGGATGGGAGAGGGTGCATCTGGGTTTTTGGGTCAAGACGGGGGTGTGAGGGCGGTGCGGCGGGGCGGCGAGGACGGTGGAGAAGGGAGGGGTTCAAGCGGTGGTGGGGTTGGTGATGGAGGCAGCGACGACGGGGCTGAGGGTCAGCGGGGTGGATGAGATGGGGTGCCAGTTATTTGAAGGGGGATGGGGATGTTGCTCGCAGGGGCAACCAACAAGTATTTGGAGGGTTGTTCGGGTGGTGCATTAGGTACACGAGTGTGGAGGGCGGAGGAGAGAAGGCCATCTGGTGTGTGTGGGGCTCATGGCCTCGACAACCCCATGCTGTCATTACAATTGGAACCGGGACTGGCATTCACTCAGCTGTCCGCATTGATATCCAAAACGCATGCTTTTCCCCCGTTCTGTCTCATGTGCCAATAACGCCGTTGGCTTTTTTCTTTGATTCGTTCGGTTTCGATGCCGTGAGGGTAACGACGGATAAGTCGATGCTGATGACGACGGGGTGGTGAGATAGGCTGGAATGACGGACGGACTGCTTCCGTTGTCGACGGAACCAATGGCAGAAGCCGGTTTCGACGTCTACGTCTACGTCTACGTTACTTCTACGCCGCTCGAGGAGAGAGGGGATGATGGAATGCAACGCGATGCCACGACGGACAGCCGACGAACAGAGTGCTTCGACAACGCCATGCCGTACTTCTCTTCCAGGCAGGCTCTGCAACCCAGCACCCCCCACCCAACCCCCGCCAAATCACCACCTCGACCTCTTCCCATTGCGTAAGCTCTCTCTGTACACGCAGCACACAGAATGCTCCTCGCACCACTTCTGCACGATCCAGGCCGGCAACTCGTGCAGTTCAGTCTGCCGCTCCTGCTCCACGGCATCAACCTCAGCCTCAACCTCAACCTCAACCTCCACGCCTTCCTCCGCCCCATCCACCCGCCCCCCTCCCTTATTCCCGCCCTTCCCCTTCCCCTTCTTCTTCTTCTTTGGCCCAGCCTTGGCCCTCCCCGCCTTCCCCCCTACCAAAATCCTCACTCCCGCCCCATTCAGCCACCCCGTCAGATCCTCCACAACGACCGGATCGTACAGCAGGATCCGCTCCCACCACCCCGGCCTGCTGGGGTCGGTCGTTGGCGACGCTCCTTTGATCGCGGCTGAGATGCGGCAGAAGACGCCGTTTCGCAGATCCGACAGCAGCTCGAGCGCGACGCTGCCGCCGGCGTTGGCCATTGTTGCGTTCAGGACGGCGGCGGGGAGGATTGGGAAGGAGGGGGAGGGGGCGAGGGGGAGGGGGGAGGTAGGGGCAGGGTTGGGGCGGCGAGGTGGGGAGGGCGTGGTGGGGGTTTCGGAGTGGGAGTCGGAGATTTCGTCGATGTTGGTCCAGGGGGTGGTTGGGAGGAGGGGAGGAGGTTGAGAGAGGGGCCGTTTGAGGGGATTGGGCTGGTGGGGTGCGAGGGGGAGGGAGGGGTCTGCGGGGAGTTTGCGTGGACGACCGACTGGGCGCTTTGAGGGTGGGGCGGATGGGGGGTTCGTGGTGTTTGGTCGGGGGGAGACTTTGCGGGGACGACCGATTGGGCGCGTTGGTGGTGGAGCGGATGGGGAGGTGGCGGCGTTTGGTGGCTCGGTCGAGCTTTTGCGAGGACGACCGACTGGGCGCTTTGGTGGTGGAGCGGATAGGAATGTGGCAGAGGGCGAAGGCGAAGGGGAGGCTTTGCGAGGGCGACCGACTGGGCGCGTTGGTCGTGGAGCGGATGAGTTGGTGGCAGAGATTGGCGGCTCGGTTGCAACTTTGGTTGTCGCCAAGGTCGATTTGAAGCGCATTTCGCTCAAGCCCAAAGGCGTCTTTGAGAGTACTGGTATGTTGCCACTCATAGGCAGGGCCTGCAGAGCTTGGCGCCGGAATGGGGATAGTGATGATGCCTTTGGTGACAAGGGGCCACTCATGGCCGGAAAGACATTGTGCGCCGGGAGTTCGCTATCCTCGATATCGTCAATGTCCATGAAGTCTGATGACGGTTCGACTGGTTGGGCGCTCGGAAGGTCGTCGAATTCGTCGCCACGTGGAGGGCAGAAAGCCGGAACCTGTCGAGTGTTGTCATGTGAATCGTCATTCGATGTCCTCGGCAACAGCTGATCAAATGGTCTGAGCACTTCTTTCGCAAGCCCCGTAGGTGGCGAAGAGCTTCTGATTTCGATAGATTCCATCTGCGGCGGGTCGTCTTGTTGAAGAGGGTCCTCCTCGCTTGATATAGGGGCAGCCGTATCAACGTCAGCCGTTGGTAAAGCTGCTGGGCTTGGGGGCAGATCAACGCCTCCATCCGTGACAGTGTCCTCCTCATCCCGTGCCGCTGCCGCCCAAAGTCCCCTGCGTTTGCCCACTAGTGAGAAACCCGAGCCCAAAGGCCGAGGACGCAAATGCAAGGACTCCAATTCGCCGCATCTCCCGAGCGCGGCTGCGTCCGATTCTTGCATGGCCTGCTGTAATGCGCGGACAAAGGTGGGAGAGTCTTCACGCGCCAACTGTGAAGAAGTACCAAACAATATGTCTTGGGCGTCCATCCGGCGCTTTGCCGTCTCAGGAGACAGCAGCTTCTCAGATACGAGCTTGACGATATTTTTAGTCTTTGCAGCAGCCTTTCCCGGCTTCGTGACTCCATCCTTCTTGACGGGGCTTTTCTGTCGAGGGGCTCGTTTGCGTTTGGGCTTGGGTGGTTCAGTCTCATCCTCAGGCTGTGGCTTCTCTGACACTGGCTTTTGAGGAGCGAAAAACTTTGAGATGTTTGCTGACTTGGTACTGTCGGCAGCCTTTGGCACATCGGGACGATAAGCCGAAGTTGCAAGATCCGTGATCGTTCGTGGTTTCTTTCTGGCCGCCTTGTCTTTCTTCGCAGGTGATTCCGAATTCTCGGGCACGGCAGGTGTCATAGCGTGGTCGATGAGCTGATCAAAGTTAGTCATCTTGGGCTTTGCGATGGTTCGGGCCTGGTTTTCGGGCAGTCCAAGTACCTCAATCTTCCTGCGCTTTGTCAAGGCCTCTCCGGACTCATTTCGTGCAGGCTTCGCGCTGACAGCATCTGGAGCTTCATGTGCATAATTGAAGCTGTTCATGAGGTTAGTGAATGTGCTGTCGCAGACAGAAGCTGATGTTCTCGCTGCTTGTGTGGCAGTTGAAGCATCAACGCGCTCTAGAGTGACAGAGGTTGGCGAAGTGGGAGCGGCGTCTTTACTGGGCGAGACTGGCGTCCAGCTTCTCCGTCGTGCTATTGCGGTTTCTAGATCAAGCGGCTTGTTACAAAGTGGAGAGATGTCACGCGGTGCTGCACACACAGGCTCCTTTCCAGGTTTCGTGTGCGTGAAATGGGTTGAGACAGTGCCAGTAACATTCCTGTCTCTCTTCGCACCTGCCTCTGTGGCTTTCTTCCTTGTTTGCTTCTTCGCTTTTGTTGGCACCAAGGTTGAGCCGTCCTTACCGGTGACTACGCTGGCAACAGTCTTGGCCTTTCTCGCGCGCGGCTTGACAGATTTCGGCTCCGGTCCCACAATCGGGTTCTCATTGTTCGCTAGTTCGCCGCCCACTACAGGATCACTCCTGACTTGGTTTGATCCGTACGCCCCCGATTGCGGTCCATCTTCCTCAGCAAGTACATCCGCAGTACCTTTGCCCTTTCGATTGCGAGGTTTCTTCGCCGCCAGATCGTCCTTGGGTTTGACTCTGGTTGTGTTGGTGCGCTTCGTGACCTTCTTGAGCTTTCCAGCTGATTTGGGCTCCGCCAGTTGCTCATCATCATGAACACTAGGTGCGCGGTCCTCCACCCGCGGCGAGCCTTTGCCTAGACCGGGTCCCTGTTCCTTCACGAGGTTTGCGGCGCTGAGAAAGCCCAAGTCCACGCCCTGCGGTGGCTGCGCGGCTTTCGATCCAGACTTCAGCGCCGCTGGTATGTCCGTCCGCCTGGAGAGGATTGCTGATAATGATGGGAGTTCTGGCGACGAGCTTTGAGGAAGGATAGCCTGTGGTCTAGGCGGCGTGATGTTGCGCTCCTCGTCCGAGTCACATATGATGAGGCCCTTCGGAGGCGAAGAGCTGAGGATGACCAGGTCGGTCGTCGTCATCCTGTATAGCTGATCGCGGGCCGCACATTGCAATATGCGGGTAGTCGACAGTCAATGCTTCATGCGGGTTGGCGGTCGTTGGAGGTGGACTTGGAACGGAGTAACGTCGGCGCGATGCAGGTTGTTGTTCTTGAAAGTGTTTGGGAGACGCGACAAGAGTGAATGTTCGCCACACAACATCGCAAGGCGCGACAGATGTGGCGCGGTGGCGCGTGACCGCGTCCGAGCACCCAGACTAACTTCACACCAGCGTGGATCCCTCTCAACACCCCACACACTCTGTTATCACCACATCCGATCTCTTGCAACTTCCGCTCCACGCGAGCGCGGGCCGTAGCATCTGGCTGCTCCTTCGACACTCTGGAATGATGGACGTTAGATCGATCTCCATGACCTCGGTCATATCTCTTTCAAGGCCTTCCGGTCAGGATGTAGTCCTTGACAAGGAAAGCGGAGAGACAGCCAGAAACCGCGCTATGCCTCTACCCTGAAAGCGACGGTAGGATATGTTCCTCTGTCGCTTCAAGTCGGGCAGCAACCGCGTGCCCAAGAGGCAGGAAGCAACCGGCCAGCAGCAGAAACCAAGGAATCTCGGAACTTCGCCTTCACACACGTCCCGCTCTTGGAGGAAGGTTCGCGCGCAGGAGACTTCTTGTGGTATCAAGCTGTTGAGGATAAGTCGCGCTTTTCGTGGAAAGATCTGTTCAGGACAGGCGCATCATATGCTGGGTTTGCGGGTTTTGCCGGCCAAAGCGCAGCAAAAACACGGCAAGATGCCCCCGGTCCAGGGGAGCAGTTATCGCCTATGGCTTCTCGGGTAAAGAGAGTGAGCTGATAAGTTGGCGGGAAAACTGTCGATTATCACTTCTCGCGGGAAATCCAGGGACTTCCGACCAGGACTTTGAACAATGGAACCTCTTTACCGACCACAGAATGGCCGTGCGGCACTGTGGTAGGACGACAGCAGCGCACTGAAAATGTCAGCAGTACCCTCGGATGTCTTGTCGAAGTTGGGCGAGGATTTTGCACCGCCTGAAAAATCGCCCAGTCGACTCGAACCCAGCTGGCCAGAACCTTCTTGTTTCCGGCGTTGTTGACCGTACTCTTGGAAGCCCACAACAACACTGGTAGCATGCCATCGTGGTATCGAAAGAGTTTCCAAATTGACCCGTGCTGGTCGAACACATTGGTCGGGCCAACTGTCTGCACATCACTCATATATCCGTTCTATCGTACACCGCGCAGACGAGGAATCGTTCCTCAAGTCGATTGTATTGTCCGTATTCTGCAATTCAGGTTCCAGAGCTCCATCCGTGAGCGGCTAGGAGAGAACCGAAAAAAGTCGGCGCACCTCAAGCCCCTTATCCAAGCTGTGGAAAAAAGCCATACTAAGCCGACTATGCCATCTACTCCTCGAAAAGCTGATAGCTCTCTCTACCGGGATGGCGTTGAGGTTGGACTCTTCGACCATGCTCGGACAACTCAAAATGTTAGCCACCTCAATCTCAGTAGATGCAAAGGAGGCATACCTCGAATCTCGCCATCTTCCCTGCCTACCACCAGGTACTTGCGACGGCGCATAAGAGCTTCTCCCTTGACCAACTCCCTCGCCAAAAGGAAGAGACATATTCCTATGGACAGCTGAAGCCTCCGCGCCGTCGACAAGTTAAAGCGTCCCAAGACGTCCTTCCGATACAGAGCCATCAAAGAGTCACGAAAACGCATTCTGAGCTAGAAACAAAAACAAGAGGTGTATAAAGGGCACCATAATCTATTTCAACCTCATCGAGCCTCGAGCAGTTTCCATCCGCAATCGCCAGGAGGCTCCTTGGACCTCACATTTGTTCTTGACAAGAAGGAAATCGCCCATCATAGAAGCCGTCTCACCAGGAGAAAAGAGCGGAGAAAACCACGCGATTGACCTCAGAAAAGCATTGTGTTTTCAGCGAGCCTGACAGGCTCCCACGGCTCCCAGAGGAGCCGATAGAGTGCCGTCTCAGAGCACTCAGAGTGTAGATACCTGATTTTTTCATCACTGGTCTCCAACGAAATCAAACAACGAAGATAAGCACGCGAAGGCCCTCAGACAGTATCTTTGACATCAGCGAGGCCTGGAGTGGCTTCTATGGCTTCCGGAGAAACCGATAGAAACCGTCTCCGGTCCCTTGGATCGTTCTTTTTGTCATCATCGGACCTGAAAGAAAGAAACAACACCGCAAAATAAAGACAAAATAAAGACCAGAGAAAGAGAAAGGAAAATGAAAAAAAAGGACAAAAACAAAACAAAGACAAGCACGCGATTGCCCTCAGTCAGTATTTTCGTTGTCAGCGAGGCCCAGAGAGGCTTCTATGGATTCCAGAGAAACCGATAGAAACGCGTCTCAGATCTCTCAACTTTTACCAGAATTCATCATTGGACTTGACGGGTTCGCCTGTCTTGGAACCAAACCCGTAGGAAAAACAACGAAGACAAGCACGCGAAGGCCCTCAGACAGCGGCATATTCAACATCAGCGAGCCCTGGTGTGGCTTCTATGGCTTCCAGAGAAACCGATAGGAACCTACTCCAGCCCCTCAGTTCGTTCTTCTTACTTTGTCATCACCGGGCTTTGAGAAAATCGCCTGTCTTGGAACCAATCCCGCAAGAAAACAACAAAGACAAGCACGCGAATAACCTCAGAAAGTATGTTCTGCGTCAGCGAGTCGCGAAGAGGCTTCTATGGCTTCCGGAGAAACCAATAGAAGACCGTCTTGGGTCTCTCGGTGCCTTTTACCAGATATAATTCATCATTGGAATCGAAAAAAAATCGCTGGTCATGGAAGCGATCTCGCGAAGAAAACAGGAGAAAAACAAAAGGCAAGCAATGTGCCTCGGAAGACAGTTCTGACTTTGGTGAGCTCCGAAAGGCTTCAACAGTCCCCAAATGAACCGACAAAAGACCGTCTCGGAGCCCTTGGTGGGTAGCTGCTATTGCCTCCTCGTTAGACATGAACAAGAACTTGCTGCAAGCAGATTACTCTTCTTTTCTGGGGAAGAGTGGAAATAGGGAGGGGAGTATGATCAAAAAGCAGAAATACAAGAATGCAATGGCCCTCAGAGGTAACGTTGACTTCAGCGAACCCCAGAAGGTTAACCCCGCAAGGAAACCGTTTAGGGACCCTCAGTTGCAGTAAAGTTACTTTCTCATCACTGAGCTCAAAACAAGGGGAGAAGGGGAAACGCAGAAAAGCAAAAAAACGCAATGGCCCTCAGAGGTAACGTTGACTTCAGCGAACCCCAGAAGGTTAACCCCGCAAGGAAACCGTTTAGGGACCCTCAGTTGCAGTAAAGTTACTTTCTCATCACTGAGCTCAAAACAAGGGGAGAAGGGGAAACGCAGAAAAGCAAAAAAACGCAATGGCCCTCAGAGGTAACGTTGACTTCAGCGAACCCCAGAAGGTTAACCCCGCAAGGAAACCGTTTAGGGACCCTCAGTTGCAGTAAAGTTACTTTCTCATCACTGAGCCCAAATCAAATACGGGACTATATGCCCCAGAGAATAGAGAGGAGACGAGCCATCGTTGGCCGTAGAGCAAGAACGAGCAGACATGACTTTCGTCGACCGAAACCATACCGGGACTTACCTTGGACTAAGAAAACTTGGCTCGGTAGCCTCAACTCGCACCTGTCAAGACAAAATGCTCGGTCGTGTCTAGCATTGCAGAGCGCGTTCAGATACACGGAAGCTCAATAATATCAAAGGATGCCGATGTGTACACCGACAGAAGCCTTCTCGCCATCTCTCCAACAGGTGTAACACCTGGTATTGTGAGGACCATCGAGCAGCCTTAGGGTGCAGCGCGAAGGTCGAACATCGGGCATCAACGACGACGAGATTTCGGATGTCTGTTGTGAAGCAGTGGTCAGCTTCATGCTTTCGAAAAGGTTGCTACACGTCGAAAGTGTATGAGTGATGAGGAACCAACTAATGTTCTTTGAGAAAGCCCCGAATGTCTCTTGTACTGTTGTTCCGCTGGCCGTATCAAGACGCTGAGAGTCGGTAAGTATGAGATCGTGGTTTGGATCATACATAGGCTGGTGGTCCACAAAGAGCGAAGCTGCTCGGTCGGCGACGGCTGAAGTCACTCGACGAAATGTCGGAAGGTTTTCATCGTCGAGAAAAACCAACGAGGGCAGAGAAAGGCTCGTCTAAATCGGGAGTCAGCGCAATCCTCTGGGTGCTGCCTTGATTCTCTTCAGTCGTGCTCGATCGTCAGGAACGAAGCGGTTTGTGTCATCATTGCTTCCAAGGGAAGTCAAGATTTCTGGCTTGTTTCATCATCCGATTCCTCGCACAGTCGGGTTGGACTTTCCTTGTCAAATTTGGCCAACAGAAGCTTCTTCCTAGCAGTTTGGTCAGCCAAATTCTCAAATGCCTGCATGGCTTTGTGGCACTTGTGTATGCGGTCAGAGTCCGTTTTCAGATCAACCTTTGCGAATGAAGGTTCCATTCGCAAAGTCAAACACCGCCCATCGAACTGCGCCTGGCGCAAATGCACCAGGCCCTCATCACCCCGCTTCGAAACGACTGGGCGAAATTGTGACTTACCAGTTCATAGAATTGGACACGGAGAGCGCGAGTGCGCTTGCCGCAGTGTGGTGCTGGAGTAAGATCACCTTCAAGAGTATCCGATCCAAATTTGGTGTCGATTTGTCCTGGTTCAGTCAGAAGAAATTGTGAGCAGAAAGATCTTGATGCGAGTCCATCGTGAAGAGGAGGGGGATCCCATGATCAGTGAGCAGCGGAGTTGCTGTATCATTCAGTGTTCGCTGCCGGAGGTCATTGCAAAAGCTGTCGGAAGGGTGACGGATGCCGAGTGCGAGACGTCTGCCAAGTGTGAGCCCACGCGAGTCAACACACGTCGCGAAACATCATCAGAACATACCTCTGAGCTCATGCGATTCAAATTCGCTTGGTGTCTTGCATGAGTGGAAGCTGGCGGCGGCTTGTGGTTGGATGGGTGCGGGTGTCGCCTCATCCGCAAAGCGGCCACCAGTACCGTCAGTCACCGCTCTGCCGGGAGCAGAATACACCAGTACATACCTTGATTGCCTTTCAGGACGAGTCTGCAAGCCTTCTTGTCCATCCTTGAGTGAGGCGAGGATCCCTGAGATGGCCTGAGAAGATCAGCGAAGCATCTTACTCCAGGCGTCGCTCCACCACCACATCGGCGGTGCGGCGAACGCATCAGGAACCTGCAGAGACTTCGCGCATGAATTGCCAGGGGTTATCTTACCGCGCGTAAAAGCAGCGACGATGTATGCAAGCTCTGCGGGTTGAGATGGCGGATGGGTGGTGTGATGGGAGGAAGATGTTGAGGAGAGACTGCAACATCGAAAGCAGAGGCTCCTGTAGCCGGGCCACAACAACATGAGGGCTGGAGGTCGTCTGTGCGCTCTCCACCATGAGCAGCACGCAACGCAGCCTGCGGTCATGCAAAAGCCATGTGTTGCTGCGCCCTTTCTCTCCTCCTTTGGGAGATAGGCAGACGGCATGCTCATCATCGAGAGAGCCAGACGCCAGCTCTTCCGAGTATGAAGACGCTGGCAGTGTCTCCCAGGTTCCATGCCGGAGAAGCTGCCAACGCAGCTGCATAAACCGTCAGGGCCTATTACAGCAAAGAATTGCCTGGCTAATCACTGCACCAGTAAGACACATTGGGGTCACGGAATCAGAGCGACTATGAAGATCCCGAAGGCTCAGCCTATATCATCATGGAGTGGTCCTCGTGTAGGGAAATACAGCTCCATGATGGCCCAGGGCCTGCGTCCTACAACATGCGCGTGCAATCCAAGCTCATGGTCTGCCAGCGAAGCTGATTCAACATATCATGTAAAATCGACTGCAATCTTCCAGTGGATCATTGACTGCATCAGCCGATCGATGCTGGTCTACCGGACTCGCGGCTGCTGTCAAAGTTCTATTGTACCTCGACATAGCTACTGGATGAGGCCGCCATATATCACGACATGATCGTATCGATAGTCCTTCGCATCTGAGGAAGAGGTGCATTCTGATACTACGCTGAAGTAGGTTCTATCTACTCGGCAAACGCCTGTGTCTTGGGGATTGTGGAGGGCAATCGCGAGAGCAAGGTCCTTTCACGCTCATGACTGTATGTTCGGATGGTGCTGTGAGTCTCGGAGTCCTCAGCTCGAGCAGAAACACCACGTTCCCTAGCTCAAAGATATACTCAATGTTGTGGTCGAGATTCCCGGGTCTCCTTATGCGGCAGACCTTGTCCTTCTCGAGCTCCCTCACGCTGTCTCCTGCAGCCTAGCGCCTTCCATTCTTCTAACGCCGACTGCCCCCTGGTGTGTGTCCACCACCCGCCTTGTAGTGTATCCACCTTGAAGTGTCCTTCAAGGCCGTTGCTTTCGAGAAGTCGGCGATGGGTCTGCACGTTTGCAACCTGATCCGAATACCACGTTGGCAGGCGTCGTGTCCAAGCTAGAGGAATTGAGAGTAAGGTAGGCGCGAGCGGCGAGTGGGATGCGCCGGACGGGCTCCTGTTCATCTTGGCGGTTTGCGTGTCCTCTCAGCCTTGTCTCCAAGCTCCGCTGGTAGACAACCAGACCGCAGCATTTGTTGTCTTCGTTTTTGCCAGAAGGGACCGAAAACCCCTGAAGGACGTTCACCAATCCGAGCGTCATGGCCTTCTTTGTCGAATGCGGCCTGTAGCTCAGGTTAGTTGGCAAAGCTCCGAGGAGGGAGCCATGAACTCGCCTCATGAGCGCTGGGGTCACTGATAATTGGCCAGAACCAGAGGATCGGGCCACCGGCGCGCTTCTCGTCCCAAAGGAGTCCTTCGTGGTATAGGATCGGCCGGCGAGCGTAGCCGCAGGCCGTGTCTGTCAATCATTGTCAGGGTCTTCCACCAGAGCTTCCAGCTGTCCGGCATTGTTTTACCTTTGTGCATCTCTCTTGTACCATATTCCCCAAGCGCGCCCAGAGGTCCGCGGACCGTGTCGAACACGGCGTCCTGCGTTGCGAGGTCTGCCAAGGAGGCTTTAAGAGGAGGGAGTTCGACGACGAACAGCGCCTGGAATCTGCTCGCAGGTACGTGTGAAACTTGGGGTGGCGCTCATTCCTGCATGTTCAAACCCTCGATCATGTCAGTTGATCGCCCTTGGTCTTGTCGACGTCGGTCTGAGCAAGAACCGGGTATACGCACGCATCCATTCCGCCCTGCTGTCCCTTGTGGAGGTATCCTTATTGTAGGTATTTTTCGTGGTAAGGCGCAGCCTCCAGTGGGTCGATTCTTCACGTTTGGCTCAGGCGGACGCGAACGAATAGCGTCAAGGCGCTATGAAAAGCTGCTGGACTTCAAGCACTGTCGTGGTGGTACATTACCATCCGTATCCCACTCCGTACCCGGTGCTCCCAATGTACGCGGGCTTGATGATGGTGGCGTCGCTGTGGTGGTGGTGGTGGTGGTGGTGGTGGTGGTGATGGTGATGGTGATGGTGATGGTGGTGATGGCGATAGTAAGTCTAATTTAACGCAGCAGAAGGACCAGACATTTACCGGAAGTCCCCACGCAGCTTTCGATGCAATGCAACACAGGGAGTAGAGCAAAGTCACAACATACTCAATCTTCGTCAGAAGAAGCAGCGGTAAGCTTGAAATTCTCAGGATGGACGCCCCCGGTAAGAACCGCTTGATAGCATAGAACCAGCAGCAGCAGACATCACTCTGTGAGCTTAACTGCTTGGGACACCCGGTATTGCGGCTACGAAGGAGGTCCAAGCTATGTGCAACACCCTCAAGTAGGTATCAAATTGTGCATGATTCTATTTTCTCTTCATTTCCAGCTTGCGAGGTGATTTTTCAACGCTTCACGAGCCGCATGGCGAGTAGCTCCTCTGTCGAGCTCTTGAACAGCCATTCTCCCTTTCCCATTGCATCTACTCTTGCAGAGAGCAGCTGGTCGGCGCTTGACCTCTGTAATCCTTCTCCACACCCAATTGCATTCAATACGGCGCTATACCTGGCCCTGAGGATCGAGTTGGATCCCCAACGGGACGAACTTCTCCCGATGACGCACTGGCAGCCATGGGGCAGCTTTGTAATGTCGGTGCCTTCGGCGTCGCTTGTTCCGTGTTCGGCTCCCACTTTCCAATATCTAAACCCTCTTCCTTCGTCAGCTTCCTCCCCTCACCAACGTCGCCCAACAACCGTCGGCTTGTCATCCGCAGGTCGTCCACAGCGTTTATCCTGTTCCATTCATCACTCCTATGGAGCAGGCAATGAGGATCAGGGTCCCTCCCCTGGTAAGTCCGGCGCCCTTTGAAGCTACCCATCATATTGAGGTCTTGCTGGCCCTCGTCACCAGTAGACCGCACCGCAACCCAGCACTATCATGATCCCCCACTGCCGCGTATCGACATCATGACAGCAAGCTAGTTTGAAGTTGCGGAGGCTGACGAGATGAAAGGACTTCAACCCGAGGGATCCTGGTCCCTCGGCATCATGGCAATTGAGATGATCGAAGGAGAACCGCCATACCTGAACGAGTCGCCAAGTGGCAACACGCAGCTTGGCATATCGCAAACTCCCACCAGCCTTGTCACAGTCGTATCCACTACCAGTCAGGTCTTCAACACCAGCGAAGCCCCCACAACCCCGGACAGCTCTGCAACGCCTGGTAGCACGTCTAGCCAGGCCATTGCACGGCTTGTGGCTGATTGCCACAAATGGCATTCCCACGATCAAAGAGGAGTCAGCTCAAACTCCTCCATGGCCCCTAATCTGCTCGTCGCCACGCAGACGCTATTCGCGCCGCAGCGATGGTTCTCAAAGCGCCGATCCTCAGGTAATTGACTCCGCTCATGATGCTGCTGCGAGGGCCAGTGGGCCCTCTCTTCGGTAAGTCCAATGGTCCTTGAAGCTACTATTGCAGTACCTCAACATCATCACAGCTAGCCGGTTGGATCATTTCACTGCACAGGCTGACAAAATCTTCAGAGCCCCGGCCAAGAACCGCTTCCTGTTCCTGACGGCTTCTCAATCGATGCTGTCTTCGAGAAGGCTTAACTGCACATCCGTACCTTGATCTTCCACAACACCTGATCTGCTCTACTGGACGCGCAGCCGACGGGTGATTTGGAAGGGATGGGGAAGAGCCTGAGCCGTGAGACAAGCAACACAGCGCCTCCGCCATTATAGGCGTACGATTGGACCAGTGAAGAGGCCAAGGCCCAAGCGCAGCACACGTTCGAGAACGCAAGACCTGGAAGACCTATCTCCACTCCCCTCTATGCCGAACGCAACCCGACAGTCAACGAGTCCGCGTCACGAACTGTCAACTTTGCTCTCTGCTTGCCACGTCTTTTCAATTGTGTTTGGGTTGATTTCTAGACCCGCGCTCCGCTCCCCAAGCTTTCACTTTCCACATGTTACTCGAAGAAAATCATCGGAAGTATCGCGGGATGATCAGTGTCTACGAATTGAACGCTTTCCTACGAAATGCTAAAGCATGGCCGACGAAGCAATGTCGAAGGTGCACCTGAATCAGTGGGACCCCACTCACCGAGTGTGCAAGTGGATGAGCATAAGCTTCTAGGCCAGATCCTACAATCAGTTCCTACAATTTGGTCTCTCAAACCCTTCCACGAAGTTATGTTCGGGAATCACGAAATAAAATCACGTGGGTTGAAGCTCTGGCATGTCGCTCACGTGAGTTTCGTGCCAAGACTCGGAGTTCTCCACTCTGGCCCGAGGCTTGGCCGGGGCGACGGCTGAGCACTGGCATCACCAACAACGACATTCCAGTCAGCTTCCAGCTTCCTTTCTTGCAACTATGCGGCCCAATACTCCGGACTCGCAGCCTCTTCTCCATCGATATCCGATGATTAGTTGAAATCTGGCATAGAAGGGCATGCTCTCACAGCGACATCCCGCAATGATTGCTGAGGCATATGCGGGTTTTTTGGTGCAGGTATAGCCCGCATTGTATTCCTTACAACCAGAGTCTCTGGAGGCCCTGAGACATCGGCTAGACATTGGAATCTGATAGGAGACACTCAGATTTGACAAGCTTTTGCCTGGTCTCTCCGTCTCCTTCGTTTCCGTACGACTCTGTCCGAGGGTTTATCCCGAGCTGGAATCAAGTAATTGCGCCTCGACCCGCGACGCCAAACTGTCAAAAGCGCCCCGAGAAGATGCCATCTGGGATGGCGGGAACGACCTTGAAGCCTGGACCGCCAGGTAATTTGGCGAAGATGAGCCTGGTTATTCGATCTGTCTCCTGTTGTGCTGTTCGTTTCATGCATGAAAAAAATACCTCTCTTGCTCAGCATCCAGCTCCATGTCACGCCCGTGCCCCTCCTACTATCGCCATCCATATTTCTCAGGGCGATCCGATGTGATTTGCGAAAGCTGTAGCTTGGCGGTAGTCGGTGCGCTCGTCACATGGCACTGCTTCCAGAGCCCGCAAGATGTCATTCGCAGACTGCGTAATAATTTCACCTTTCACTCGTAAGATTCGCGTTAACCGCACCTCTGACCTATGAGGGTCAACGCGCACGTGTCATAGTACCGCGCTGATAGTGAATCACCCACAGCATACAAACGCGACCCACCCTCACACAAACTCTCTCTCCCTCCATCCACCGCCTTCGCGTCAATCGCCATTCACGACGCTTGCCGGTCAACACCATGTCTTCTACCGGACAAAAAGAAGACATGGTTCCGACACAGCAAGGATCATCGCAGCAAGACTCTTCGCAGCAAGAATCATCGCCTGACCCACCTGCCTCGCGAGAGGGTTCCTCACAGTCACCTGCTCCCCCTTCAGAGTGTTCTCCACCACCTCCTCCTATCCATAACCCGCAAAACTCAGAACCCTCTGGCCCAGCAGCGACCCAGAACGCGCCTCAGGATGCACAGCCAGCTGATGAAGAAGAAGAGAACATTAAACGACCGAGGCGGAAACGCGGTCACTCGCATGCCTATCGAGATATGATACTCGCGACCTTTGCAAATTCATCTTCGGAAGAGATCACATATCAAGACGTCTACAAATATGCTCATTCCATCAACCCGGATCTTTACCCAGCGGGTAAAAACCCGAAATGGGGATCGGGTGTCAGGCACGCGATGGCCCATAAGGACTGGTTCCAAAACACAGGGAGGGGGACTTACATCTTGGTACGAAATCGTCGGGAGCACTTAGGACCTCGTGCCATACGCCCCAAGCCTAGACCCGAATCTTCTCTGGTCCCGACTTCTACGCTTTCCACCAGCTCTGCTCCCATGGGCTTATTCTCTCTCACGCCCTCTCGGACCGGCGCGTCTCCTACATCCTACACTGGCTTTGCTGCAGGTGCTGGTCGTGCGATGCGCCATGCACCTATCGTCAACTCCGGTCTTCGCAACGAGATCCGTCGGACGAGCGATGATGCTTTGTCTCGGCGCAGTCGGTCCTCTACGGTTTCGCCTCCGCCATCGCGATCCATTGATACGCGCCCCATACCTGCGACACACATACAGTTACCATTCCCTGTTGAACCTGGCTCTGCAACATGGGCCACTTTCCCTACGTTGCGAATTCCTGCGCCGCTCCCCGAACCTGCCGCCAACTCTGCCCCGCCAGGCCAGCTCCACCCCACGTATGAAGTAACGATTCCTGAATACATCAACTTGTCTGCCTCTGACATTCTCTATGCCGAGGCATGCTCAAACTTTCACCGCGAGTTTCTGGATGCTGCGAACGGAGATCTTAGCCAGCGCAATATTGGCACAATCTTCTATCGGGAGGTACATGCCATCTTCTCATCCAGCCTCCCCGCTACTATGGTGGAGCGGCAGAGGCTTCTGACTTGGGGCAGAATCGGGGGCTGGCTACCGCCTTACGTTCGTTTCGACACTACCGAGGAAGATGAGATCTGGCTGTTCCAGCGGCTTCAGCGTGCATGGGATAGGACTCGGGAAGCTATCGCGCGTGGTGAGATCGAGGAGCCGGACATGGAAGACGAGCCGGGCATGGAGGACGGGCTGGACATGGAGGACGGGCTGGACATGGAGGACGGGCTGGACATGGAGGACGATGCCGATATGGATGACGAGGCCGACATGAAAGACGAGCCGGAAATGGAGGACGATCTGGAAGTGGGGGACGAGGCGAGCATGGAGAACTCGCCGAACGAGTAAGGGCTTTTGGTGTCTACGGGCCTCGACTCCAACGACTGGGGAGATGGTCTCATCGGCACTCCCTTCATCGACAGGCAAGACTCGAAGAACCGCGTCTATCAAGATCCACAACTACGACCTACCCGTGTCCGGAATCGAAAACCTACGCCTCAGTTCTCGCTTGCTTCTGGCCGGATGCTGCGACAAATCCTCCACATCATGCTGCTTTCACCCCAAAAGTCACACACCCCTCACCCTCGACCCCCATCCCCCTCGCCCAAACACCAACAAACACAAAACACACTTCCCCCCACACTTTCAATCCTGGCTACGCCCATCAAGGCCGTATCCATCTCACCACCGTCTAGAATCCGCAAACCCCGGAGTCCAGATTCACGAACATCAAGACACCCCCTGCACTTTCCCTCGAACCAGGCTACGGTCCATCTGCACACAGGGTTCCAACAACGGCTCCCTCACATACCAATCCAACTCCCCAACCAGTCATACCACCCCTCCAAAACCCCAAGGATAGCAAAGCAATCGATCTATCCTATCTGCACAGTGTTCCGACAACAGATCCCTCACATACCAACCCAACCTCCCAACCCGCCATGCCACCCCTCCAAAACTCCATAGCTAGCAATACAATCTCCGTGTCCCATCCGCGCGACCCAAAAACTCATGACCCGTGACCCGTGCCCGTGACGAGAGTATCCCGGACAGCTCACCCGCCCGCCCACAAAGCCACCCGCCTCTATAAATCCGACCCCAACCCCCACCGACGCAGCAACAACGCCTGTTGCTTCTTCCCTGCAAGCGCCACATTCGCCGTGCCCATCTGATCAATCTGGCTATTCACTCCGCAGCCGTCGCCCACGCAAGACACAACAACGTCCCCTATTCCAGCAGCGAAGCCGTCAGTACCGACGCGTCGACGATAAAACCCACTAGCAAGTTTCCCGTCCTACCCGTCATCACCACAGCGCAGAGACCTGTACAAAACGCGTCTTCTTCTTCTTCGTTCTAGGAAAAATCCGGGTAGACGTATACTAGGTCTCCGTCCTACGACTAATCTGGCTATTCACTCCGCAGCCGATGCTCACGTAAGACACAACAACGTCCCCTATTCCAGTAGCGAAGCCGTCAGTACCGACGCGTCGACGATGAAACTCACCAAGTCTCCCATCCTACCCGTCATCATCACGGCGCAGAGACCTGTACAAGTCGCGTCTTCTTCGTTCCAAGAAAAATCCGGGTGGGTACGTAACTTAGCTACATAGTCTCTGTCCATTTTCTCCCTCTGCTTTGGCAGAGTCGAACCGAGGCAGATGGGGCTGGTGATACGGAGGTTTGTTTGGGCGATGTGGCATCGGAGTTGCGGCGAGAGGTGTGCGGCGGGATGGGATGGGGATGGTGGAGTTCTGGGGAGGTGGTGAGTGGGGAGGGGCTTTGCGACTCGGTTTGTGTGATGTGGGGGCTTGTGTGTTGCGGAGGCGCGGTGGGGGAGTGGGCTTTGTGGTGGGGGAGGGGTGGGGTGGTGATGGGGTTGTGTGTTTGGATACTGTTGGCTGTGAGGTTGGGGTTTGCGTTTGGGCAGTGTTTGTGAAGTACTTATTGTTATTATTTAAGGTGGTGCTGTCATCCGTCATTGAGTGTGCTTGGTGCGAAGATAAGTTATTGCGGATGGCTAATTGCTGATATTGATCATCATCATCGTCGCCATCACCGCAACAAGCCGGAATGACACGCGTTCCTGATTTGCAAACTCGGCCTGCTCAATATGAGAAACGAGGCTTTTCAAGCGAAAAGTCCAGACTCGCGGACTGGGAGTTGGACAAAGCGCCGTGGTGAAGATGCGAAGAGCGAAGAGGGAGGACTTGGACGACTTTATATACTGCACTGCGCCGATCCGCAAAGGGCATCTGCACTCGGCGACCACAGCAGGGAATGGGCATCACGCTGCGAAGAACAGGGCCTGGGAATGGAAAACGAACGAGGACGAAATGCTGATACCGATAATATCAAGCGTGCGTCGACCTGTTGCGCGGTTAGCGCCCATCCACCGCCTCCTAACGTTACCCTCCACCATCACCATCCAGCCACCTCCGCACTCCTCGACCTCATCCAGCGCCCGCGCACTCGCTCTCTCGCCGGCACGGACAGCCTCAAGGCACGTCGCCCAAACCAACGACGCGGACCGCACCGGCCCGGCCACTCAACCCTCCACCCCTACGATCCCCGAGCCCTCTCCGCCCACTCACCGCAGACCAACCAACTATCGCGCATCTCCAATCGACGGTCGATCATCCCATCACGAGCCCGTAACCGCCCGATTCGCTTCTCCTCCTCGACTCGTTCGTCGTTCGTTGCCTCGACCCGGTCGTTTCCTCGCCTCGCTCGGAGGACCTCGGGGAATGAGTCGTACGACGGTTTGCACGGATGGACGGAGGAAGGAGGAGGAGGAGGAGGGGAGCGCAACTTTGCCTACCTTTGCATCGATTACGTTCTTTCCGAGCGGTCGCGTGGATGGATCGAAGTGGGCCAAGTGATGATATCCGGCACCGTTTCGATCCGCGCTCTTTCGACTGGACTTGTGCATCTGGTGTGGTCTGGAAGCATCACGGCGATCCGGAGCTTTCTGACGCGGAATACCGTGGAAGTTGGCCGCGCGAGGCTTGGATGGCGGAGGTGCGTGGGAGGGCGCAGAGGTTGTGCGGGTGGAGGGCAGGCTCGCAGGCGCTGGGGATGCTGTAGGTAAACGTGATGCCGACGGCCGGGGGTGGCACACCAGGCAGCGACCAAACTCCCTCTCTCCCTCTCTCTCCCTCGGGCTCCGGCCTCCGGGCTCCGGGCTTTGGACGGACGATGAGGCTCCGGGGGGATAGCGAATGCGAGCGAGGACCGCGAGGCTGTGGGATGCGCCAAGTGCTTTCCCCACAACTCGAACTCTCGCCAGCTGGAGTGAGGGCCCAGGCTCGCATTCCTGATGCGGTGCTGTACGGTTACTTTACCATATGCGGTGATTGCAGTTGATGCCATTGCCTGCGGGACACCGGGGAGTTGAGGTGAGTTGGCGGTGATGACTCTGCCTGTCAGCTTCTCGCGGGCGACTATAGATTACCTATCCAACATGCCTTGACAAGCACATGTGGGTACGGTGGTGAGTAAACGCAGACAGACTCATCAACCTCCCCTGGCAGCGACTATTGGCAGCTCCAAATCTTTGGCGACTCATTGCTGAAGGATCAAATTACGAGAGGCCCCATCACGGGGTTGCCAAGAGCGAGATAGGAGTCGTGCTTTTGTTGGTACCTGGCCAACCCCCCCCCCCTTATTTCGCAACTCGGGGCGAATTAAGGAAAAGACGGTTCCAATAGACGCTTCGCTTGGCAGCCTCAATGTACAGGTGCCACGTTGGTTTTTGGTCGCAGCAGCCTGATGGGGATGAGATGTGAGTCGGGTTCCGAGACCAGCGATGTCGTGTCCTGAGATTGGCTTTGGCTTTGGCTTTGATGAGTCGGCGACCACCACCAATCCCCCAGCTCTGTGTGTACCCCGCGGTCCTCGCGCCAGAAGAAGCATATGCATGCATGCATGCATGCTGCCTGAGGTGAACGAGCGCTCGTTGCGTGCCGAGCGGATTCAATGGTGGGCCGTAGCGATGCCAAAGAATGGATGCGAAGACGGCACATGCAAAGCGCGCATGGCCAAGTTAAGTTACCGCTCTAACTTGACGTTATATCCAGGGCTTTCTTTGTCGGCCTCGCCGACTTGAGGCTCTAACGTTACCCGCGGCGCAAGGGCCCAGGGGCAGTCGGCGGTGAGCTGGGGCAGGAGGTGATGAGGCCGGGGCCGACACAGACAGCGAGAGGGAAAGCGATGCAGCGAGCCAAGGGACGGGAGACGAACAAGCCCTCTAACGTTACCGCGTCCTTGGGTGTCACCTGTGAGACTCGGTTCGCCGTCCAGTGCTCCAGCCCTCCAGTCCTCCAGTGCTCCAGCCCTCCAGCCCTCCAACCTCCAGCCCTCCAGCCCTCCAGCCCTCCAACCTCCAGCCCTCCATGCGCCGTGTGCGACGTTTCGGGAGCATGCGTTCGCCTCGCTTCACACCGCACTGGGCTGCTTGGCCGCGCCTGTTTTTGGAAACAGGATGCGGGGGAGCGACAGGTACTGTGCTACTGTAGTGGTTTGGAAGGGTTACATGATGTATATGAACACATGCCAGAGCGGGACCCAACCTGCGGGACGCGTACAGTTGGACGAGTCACAGCAGTCACAGCAGTCACAGCAGTCACAGCAGTCACAGCCGCTTTGTCTCTGGGCCAAGACATGCGAAAGCTACCGCCGTCGGATTTAACGAGCCAAAAGTCATTGACGCACATCATGATGGGGTTGAATACTCATCGCCGACAAGCGAAAGCTTTTTCTTTGATTTGACGGCTTGTGTCATTCTGCCGTCTGGGTTTTGTCATCAGCGCGGATGACGTGCCCAGACCAGCTGCAGTGTCGAGTCGCAAATCGCAAATCGCAAATCGCAAATCGCAAATGTAAGCAGCCCGTCTTGTCAGCAGCCCTACGGCGACCCAATTCAGGCAATCCGGGGTCGGTTCGGTCGCGCTCGCTTCCTGTCGCATCCCGTCGCCGTCGCCGTCGCAGTCGCAGTCGCAGTCGCAGTCGCAGCTGTGACGGATGCATGAGCCAACGAGGTGATGCACGCGCGGTGAGTAATCCCACCCTCCACCCTCCACCCTCCACCCTCTGCCTTCTGCCTGACGATATGCGGTGGGGGAGCTGCGAGTGATGAGCGGCCAGCTCGGCGATTGGGAAAATCTGCAGTGTGCAGTCGGAGGACGGTCGGATGCGGGATCCGCAGCGCGACGTCTGGATGCCTGTCGCAAGTCGTGTGCTTGAAGAAAAAAAAAGTCGAGCGCGAAAATCTGCATGCTTATTGTGCTGGCGCAGTGGATCTTCGAGACGCGGGCCGGCAGCAACGACAGCTCCGTTGCGCGCGAATCCCCGAGAGCGAGCGAGCGAGCGAGAGCCAAGAGCCGGCAGCCCGAGTGCGAAACACGCCCGCAACCGGCACTCTGTTGTCTGGCCCTTGTCATCGCTTGTCGGTACACGTAGCTAAGCTGTGATTAGTTGTACAGAGCAATCATTGCCCTATGGCAACGGTCGTTAGTCGGCTGCTGGGCACCATGGAGTGCGCGGTAGACGGGAGCAAGGCGCGCCCTGGCCGAGAGCGACGAGGAGCTTGGGGGAGCTGCCAGAGGCTTCTGTGGCTTGTCGGGCTGATCGCACGCGGGCCCCGGGCGCGTTGCCAGTGCTGTCCTCAGCGTCGTCCGAACACGATGCAGCAAATTGCATTCCATGGGCAGATAAGTTAGTAGAGTTGGTAGCTGGCAGTGTCGGGGGCTGCTTGGGTCCGCGGGCTGGCGGAGCGCTCGCTCCTTGACGCTGAGAGCAGACAGACGGTCGTGACGCCGTGAACTCACTCACTGTCTGAGGTGCGAGAGTCGCTGCGGATGGAGTCACAGACAGTCAAAGGGCGCGGGCAGGGCGGGCAGGGCGGCAGGGCGGCAGGGCGGCAGGGCGGCAGGGCGGCAGGGATGCCTGATGAGGCACTGAGGCACTGAGGCACTGAGGCACTGACTGAGGCATGAGGCATGAGGCATGAGGCATGAGGCATGAGGCATGAGGCATGAGGCAGTGAGCAGAGACAGACACGGAGTCACGGAGACAAAGCGGAGATTTCGTCGCGCGCTCTCGCATCGTCGCACTCGGCCGGCCGGCAGGGATCGTCCGGTCAGTGCAAATGTGGGATTGCTCATCATCACCAGGCGGTCAGCGACCGCCCCCGACCCCCCGGCCTGCCCGGCGGGCTTTGTGTAGGCCTTGTAAGCCGAACACTGACGGTCTTACGGTCTTACGGCGGCCTTCGGATGCAAGCTTCACGTCCGTCTCGTCCATAAGAAACCTGCCTCCCCACCGCGATACCACACGGCCTTCTTCCCATACCATCCATACCATCCATACCATCCATACCATCCAGTCCATCCAGTCCAACATCACTCCTCACAACGCCTCGAGCTACTCGACCGCCTTTCCCAGCCTGCCACCACCACCCAAGCACAACCCGGACCCTCCTCCACTAGTCTCCAGCGCAGACCCTGCTCGGGCCTACTGACCGCCTTTCCCTGATTGGTCCCCACACCCCCAGCTGTACGCTTTCCCAGTCAACCATCCGAATCTCTTGACTCACCCTTCTTCAGGCATCCAAAACACACACATATCTAAAGGCCCGCCATGCCTTCCCACCTCCGCCTCCAGACTTCCTTCGAACCCTTCTCAGCAGAGACCACCCGCTCCTACTTCCCCTCTCAACAATCACCACCCGCCAAGAAGCAGAAGATGAGCCTTTCGCAAACCTACTACATCGCCGCCTCGGCACGGGGCAAGCTCACCCGCGAGGCCCAGAAGAGCGACCACAACCTCAGGCTGCTCGTCGGCCACGCCAACCTCCTCGACTCCCTCATGCTCGACCTCGCCGACGCCGAGCGCGAGCAGGAAGCCTGGTTCAACAAGACCGTCAACCACGCCACCAAGGGCGAGGAGAGGCACATCCAATGGATCGACACCATTGCCGAGGACCCCTTTGAGGATGAGGAGGAGGACGAGCTGGAGGAGGACGACAGCGACTCCGACTCCGACTACGACGAGGACGCCGAGGAGTTCGACATGATGGCTCCTCTCAGGCAGATAGCGTCCCCACCAGTCCACATCACCACCACCGAGATCGACGAGGAGGACGACTACTACGAGGACGAGGAGTTTGACGACGCGCACGCCCTCACTCGCTCGCCATCGCAACAATCACCACCCGAGCTCGTCCACGAAGAAGACTCAGAGTCCGAAGACGACTCAACACCACCAACGACGCCACCGCAAACAACTCTCGACTACACGGAGAAGGAGCGCGCTGCCATCGCAACGACAGCATACTACGACGACAAGCAAGACTCGTTAGCGTCACCCGAGCAAGCAGCACTACTTCATGACGGCTACTTCATCCCGCAAAGCAACACGCCGCTCATCGCCACCTGCTAGCACCGCAAACGGGCTTCACTATCTCACGCTTGCATGATTCTTTCCACGGAGCATTTGTTGTCGCAGCATTAGCATGGCGTTTGTCGGGCGTTTCCATATACCAATCTGTTCTATTTCTTTTCCATGTATCACGGTCACCCAAGACAAAGAAAGGGTGGGGGAGTTTATCGGGAAGGAGGGCACATGGTCCATGGGATCCCACCACTCCACCACAGCCATCATCACGGGCTTTTCTGCTTCTCCCTCCCGCTCCAAAGCGGTTGAAGGTTGAGAGCCACAGAGGGAAAATCCCCCAATCAATACAAATCAAATCAAATCAATCATCTGAACACGCGCTCCCGATTTGCTTTCGCCGTGACTTGTCTCGCACTCGCGCGTTGAACGTTGAGCTACTCCTGGTAAACAACTCATCTGACCCCACCATCCGCCCACCCACCCACCCACCCATCCACAACCCCACCAGCCAGCAAGCAACAGCAGGAGCAAAACCCAAAGCCCAGCAACTTGGAACGCCGACCGCCCCTCTCCCCCTCTGCCACCCTCCCGCAAGCAACACCACAGCACACAGCACACAGCACACAGCACACAGCACACAGCACAGCACACAGCAAACAGCAGCAGCCGCGCCCCCATCCTCACCGATCGCAACATCGCCCTCCCGATCCCGAGCCCCTCCGACCTCCCACCCGCCGCCAGTAAGTACCTTTGAACCCTCCAACCACCATCACCCATCACCCAACCCCCATCCCATCCCATCCCATCCCATCCCTCATCCGTCATCCGTCATCCGCCCATCCGTCACGTCCATCCGTCACAAGCACTCGCGTCCGCCGACCCGTCCTCCCGCCCCTCCACCTCCGAGCCCCGCCGAACGCGCCCCGGGACCCTTGCGCCTTGCGACGGGTTGCAGGCGCGCGCACGCGTGCAAGGCCGCACTATGCGCGGGCCGCACGGGCGCTGCTGCGAGAGTTTCTGCAAGGCCCCACCGGTTACGGTTTTACGGTTTTGGCGGCAGGGGTGCAGGATTTGGACTCGGGATGGATGGGTAAAAGGCGGATGGATGGGAGGGTTTTGGGTGGTTGATGGGGGGGGGGTGGGTGTGCTGGATGGGGGAGTAAGGGATGGTTCGAGATGCTGTCACTGGTGGTGGTGGTGGTGTTGCGGTGCGAGGCCGAGACCGGAGGATGGATTGGGAACGGGGATTGTTCTACCGCCCCGTCCGTTCTGCCTTGAGTCGAATAGGTTCTCTCGTGTGGTGCGCGAGAGCTGCAGCGGCGGTGCAGAGCAGCCTGACGAAACACAGCCATGGCAGCGCCTCAGCGAACGCTCACCGCAACGTTTGATTAGGCTTCTCCCACGTGCAGACAGGGCTTGGCCGTACAATCCAGTCCTCGCCAAGCCCCATCCAACACGGAAGCACGACATGCAAGCTCTGGCTGTACGAGCAGCTGAAATTGAAACCTCCAACCCGCCCAGCGCCGCGACGAGAATACGAATCGGGAAATTTGGAAGCACGAGCTGCGCGCGCACAGGGGACACCAGCAGCAGCAGCAGCAGAGGCCGCAAAGTGCCGCACTTTCCGGGCCAAGCCGCGGTGAGCGTGATATGCGTGTGGGACCCGCCGAGCTCGAGCGTCGTTCTGGAAGGCAAATCGTCGAGGGCTGTGGGTTTTTTTCTCTTTCGCTCGAGGAGTGGGGGCTTGAAGAGTGGCGGGCGGGACCACAGCGCATCGCTGACGCTCTCAGATCGCAAATGCGAGAAGGCGGTCTGGTTGATGATGGTGCAGCCGAGTCGAGGCTCGCGAGGCTGCATCGGGCGTACGAGACGGACGAACAAAGTCCAAAACTCGGGGTCGGCATTTCGATGAGGCCGCAGCCCGCCCCCGTCGGCCGGCTGGCTCCCGGGACGGGAACCTTTTGGCTTCGGGCGGGAGGCAGGCCGACTAGTGCGAGGGCAAAGCGTGTAATCGCAACCGTTGGCAGAATCGGGTTCATGACGAGATATGCACCTGGACTCCGCTGGAAGAAGACTCCGGGGCTGCGAAGGCCTCCCTGCGATCGGATGGAGGTTTGCTTGGTGCGACTTCCGATTGTCGTGGGGAGGAGCGAGGCTTCGACTCGTCACCGACACCATCGTCCCCCCTCATCCGCGCCGTCCACGACACATATCTCCAATCATCGGCTCGACCAACGCATCAACAGCGCCGCGCGAAATGCGACCGTGCAAAGGCCGAGATTTCTGGTGTTGGCGCGCTCGCGAGCTCGCCTCCCCCTGACATCCGTTCGCCGCCCCGCTTGGCGGTGTAGGCACGTATGGGGACCGGATGCATCTGCAGGGATCGTGTGGGGATGATGTGTGGGGAGCAGAGAAAAGACAGCGAAGGAGCTTGGCAGGGCGCTTTCGAGTCTGTCTGTAGTGGGATGTTGGCGGTTGGGATGGATGGAGATTGTCTGGGTGTGTGTGGTTCACGCTTCGTCGACGGCGCCAGCAGCGGAGAGAATGCCTCTTGCTGGGCTGAGGGAAGATGGGCGTCGAGAAACCTGCCTTGACGAGACGGCCACTTGGCGACCTCCTGCTGCACTACCGCTTTTGGCATATGGTTGTCGTCAGCCACCACGCACGCGCGCGCGCGCATGTGAGAGGCTGCCCTGGTGGCTGACAGCCGGGACGGACGCTGCCTGGGCCACGCGGAGGATTGCCCGGGATGGCTTTTGCTTTCGCGGGAGTCACATGTGTCCGTGGATGCTATGCATGCTATGCGTCGAGACGGGCGTCGGACGGGGGATACACGACTTTGAAGGCGCCGAAGTCAGAGGAGGGGGCAGAAGAAGGCGTCGTCGTCGTCGTCGTCGTCGTCGTCGCCCCTGTCAACCACACCGAGCACGACCCTCCCTCTTAGGCGCGGACAGCTGTGACCGGGTCGGCTCGGTGGCTTCAATCAGGCGTCCAAGGGTCCTGTAGCAACAGCAACAGCAACAGCAAACAGCAACGGACATGGCGTTGGAGATTGGACATTAAAAACAGGCGTGGACACATCATCATCAGAACTGGCATTCGAAGCTTGTTCGTCCCCTGGCCGACAGCGATTCAAGAGATGATGCTGCCACTGCCATCAACTGCCAACGCTGCCGACAACTCCACATCACGCTCGACCAAACGCGATCGAAAACGACAACCACGCATCCCGTAGACGAGGAGAATCAGACCTTCCTTCTCCACCCCAGTTTCCGCCAGCTCCCCGCCGCAGCGAACAGCCACACCGCGCACATGGCCGACCAGTGCACTCACTCATCAGCCCAGCCGACGCTCAGCCCAGCACAGCGCACACCCGTGGGGGCCCAGCCACTCGCAGATCAGAGGCGGTGTTGCGTCGACACGCGCCTGTGCCTGCTGCGTCCGCAATCTGATCGAGCAAAGGCAATGCACAGGCACAGTCACAGACACAGCAAGTGTCAAGCACAAGCAAACGCACTGCCTCCCGCCTTGTGCATGCGAAGCCAGGCGCCGCATGCATATCCCGTCTCGGAAGATCGCGCGGAGCGCTGTTCGCGATGCGCCGCGAGGCGAGGCGAGGCGAGGCGGGGCGCGCGCAGTTGAGGCCGCGGATGTTGCGCCACAGTTTCTGGCTGTGCTGTTGACGTGAGGCGTCGGTCTCATCGTTGCATCATTCGTGGCGTGGCGGTGGTGATGATGGACAGGTACGGAAGTACAAAATGTGGATTTGGCGTGTCGGAGCATGGGTTGTCGAGAGAGGACTTCCCTGCCGCGGGCAGAAGCAGGCATCAGGGGCTTTGGCGAATCATCGTGGTTGCTGTTGATCGCTGTGGTGATGATGGTTATGACGATGATTCTGCCGCTGCTGATTCAGGAAAGTAGGGTTGACGGGTCGACGGCCGAGTATATCTCTTCCTGTTCTTTTTCGCGTCTTGGCTGCGAGATTAACGTTGGTGGGCAGTCGTCATGGCTTCGAATTGACAGGATACCTTGGCTGCCATACTGACCGCGCATGTGAATCCCCCTTTTTCTTCTTTGGGGCACGGAAAGAGTCTCTCACAGGTACAGTACTTCGAAGCCGTCAACTTAACGGCGCGTCATCTGCACTGTCGCGGTCCCAATACTTGCTGAGACTCATCTCAGCCTGCCAACGCAAGCGCGAGTCAGACATGTCTCCTCTACAGAGAATCAGTCGCTGGACATGATTGTGTCATGCGGTTCCATCCAACTAAAGCGACTGACGCCTATGCAATCTGGTCACGGGCTGGAGTACCTAGTCGGGGCTTCATCATCATCATGAAGCACTCGAAGGCAGCTCGTACTACGCTAACTTACCTACGAGTAACTTACCGTCTCAAGGAGATTAACCACTTGCCAGCTCCGCAATACTCGAAATCCTCATCGCGACTTCGATGGTAGAGTCACACTACTGACCTTTATGCAGCAATAGCCAGGTATTCAGCTTCCCGTCTGCCGCATGCGTCGACGGAGACGCGGAGCTTTCGAATGCGCTCGTTTCGAAGCCGCGCAGCCCTTGGCGATGTCTCAAGGACTCCAAGACACATACTTAACTGACGGCCCGACTTGAACGTCGTTCGCAAGTCCCGGTGGTCCCAACGGCAAAAGTCTGGAGTACAAGGCGGGTGGAACGGGGGCTTCCTTAGCCGCCCGACGGCAGATCTGGATGCGATCCCATCCCGTCCGAGGCGTTGCAGCTCCTGCTCCTGCTCCTGATGATGAGCTGACACCGTGAGACGAAGACATGACTCCTGACGCTGAGCTGAGTCGGCAAAAACACAATCAACCTCTCGTCGCAGAGAATTCTTTTGCCACAATGTGAGGTAACTCAACGTACAACTGACACCGTTGCACATTCGACTCGCAACAACACCAGGATCATAGCTCCTGCATGTTGACGCACAGCTCCTGTCGACGAGCTCGAGCACCCAACGTTACCTACGCACTCATTCGCAACTCCACCCTCACTCCTTCTATCCGCCGCCGCCCGCCTCGGCAGGAGGCAACGTGCACCCTGCACGCTTGCGAAGCCCCTAAAGGACTTTCTGCGCCAGGTCGAACGCACTACTACTACCTCTCCAGCTTCTCCGTCTCGCACCCTCTCTCCATACGCCAATTGCTCCAGTACACCACTCTTCTCCCGCTCCCATTTGAACCCTGCCCTCCGTGGACCCTGCGATCGGCTCGCACGCCTGCAACCTGCTTCCCGTCCTCAAAACCCCCCCTCCCCCCTTCACATCCCCCAAATGATCGACCTACAGCACCGCATCTTCCTGCGCACCCGCGACGGCCGTCTCCACCACGCGACCCTACCCGCCCACACAGCCACCGTCCTCGACATTGGCTGCGGGACCGGCCAATGGGCCTGCTCCTTCGCCGACGCCCACCCCGACATCACCGTCGTCGGAGCAGACCTGCGCCCGCCCACCCCGGGACCCGGGAACCCCGCCAACTGCGCGTTCGTGCGCTGCGATGCGGAGAGGGAATGGGGGGAGGTTGATCGCGTGCTCGGGGGCCGCCGCTTCGATTACATCCACGCCAGGCTGCTGACGCTGAGCGCGGAGGGCTGGGTGCGGTTTTTCAAGCAGTGCGCTGCGAGACTGGCGCCCGAGGGCGTCGTCGAGGTCACCAATGCCTGTCTGCCACGGGGCAGCAAGGCGGGGTTCACGGCGAAGACGTCGGCGTTCGTCAGGTATCAGCAACTGCTGCTCGAGGCGTCGATGCGGTCCGGCGACGACTGGGAGACGAGCCGGTTGCATACGCCGCGGATACGGGAGGCGGGTTTGGTGCTGGAGGAGCAGGCGTTCTTGGAGTGGCCGGTGGGGCCGTGGGCCAAGACGGAGAGGGAGAGGGCCATCGGGACACTGACGGCTGCGAATGCGTTGGTGCTGCTGGACGTTAGTCCGGTGCGGCTGCGCAAGTTCTATCCGGACATGTCGAGGGAGGAGGTTGTGAAGCTGAAGAATGCGGCCAAGAAGGAGCTTGAGGAAAAGTACAAGGAGATCAAGTACTACAGTACGTTGTATGTCTCTCGCTTGAACGCCCCGGCTCCCTGGCGGGTTTGACTTGGCTAACGGATGTTCGACAGGGTGATCCATGTTGCGAGGAAACCGAAATAGCGGATCGGCCGCCTGCATTACTGGCTGGAGCGACTTATCGCGGCTGTTCAGCATTGCTATACACTTTTGCGAGGCATTTACATGGCGCTTACGGGGTTGGGACATTCGAAATTAAAACTGAACTGCAAACGGAGAAGCAGCATCGGCGTTGAGGACATACTAAAAAGATGTCAAGACGGGACATATGGGATAAGGCATGGAGTAATAGGAGTATGGCCGTTGAAAGCTCTGTACGGCGCATACCAACACAGCGACAGTTCTGTTCGTCACCAGGACTTCCGGTCCAAGATTCCGTTTTTGCAATCCGTTCTGCTTCATGGTTTAAGATCTGATCTCGACGGACTTCTTTCTTCTGCTCGTCCCGAGCAGTATCATTCAAGTCTCGCACCAGCTTCTGACTGGCTCGTCTCCAACACATCGATGATCACCGTGCAGTCTTACTTACCGCCTGCTTGAGATGTCCAAGTCAAGTACAGGCGACGGATCCAAATCTGTGGCAGTTCGAGCTGGACCGGCGATGAGCTCCCCACAGGAATTCAAGAAGGATAGACTCTCACGCTCTCTTGTTTGCAGGCACTGTTGATGTTTGCATTCCAGTTTAGGTGGCTACAGTATGCTTCCGGATAACTACTTCCCGCATATGACCTTCTCCTCTCGACCAGTCGCCCACCTGCGTTTTTCGATCACAGACGCTGACTTTATACATCGGGAACAGAATAGTGACCTGGGAATGTGCTGGGCGCACGGGATCATGACGGTCGTATCTGTATCTCGGAGTCTAAGGGTCTCCTGCAGACGATGTGGGGATGCGGTGATAGCCATCGAGGCTCACATTTTGACACTGATACTCCAGCACCTAGGAGATTTTGCTCAGCAAGAAGGAATCCGAGAACTTGTTGCAGAGATGTCGAGCACCAGATTGCCGTCCGCACCGATCCAAGACGTCGACACCGCCGTCGGAACAGTGGAAGACCTCGAAAGCTACTTGTTCCACTTGTCTGGAACGCTTCCAGAATCCAGAAGAATCTATCGCTAACGACGCTTTCCATGCCATGCGATATGAGGCAAGTTATTCGAAGGCTCCAAGGGCGGAAAAAGCTAGAATATGAGACTCGGCTGTTCGAAACGGGTCCACGTTGGAAGGTCGTGATGCAAGTGAAATGCTCAAAGCGCAGGTACAAAAGGTGCGAGCAGGGCGATCAGTACTCAGGATCAGGGATTCCTCGATTCATCAATTGCTGCTATACGCCGACTTGTTGCCAAATTGTGCTCCACGACGGCTTCGGAGCAATATGGCGCTGGTGACTCGGACAGTGTTGTCCCAAGGACTCCGCCACCACGGAATTCCGCGGCATCGAATGGAGCACGCTCGTATGACAGCCCCTCATCGAAACAGACCAGTCCAAGGGTGTCGGGACGCGAGATAACCAAGCCATCGAGCGTGGCAACGTTCAACTCGCCCTCTTCAACATCCGAGACAAGTCCTCATGGCTATCTCAACTTAAGCAGGCTGGTTGAGGAGCATCTTCGACAACACAGAAGCACCGCCACCTTTGAGGACTTTCTGGACATCTGGACCACGCCGCTTCCCACATTCTTTACACTGGAAACCTCCGATGGTATCGTTGTGCGCCAGCAGTTCAAAATCACCGACGGAGATTATCCTGGACTCGGTGTATGAGTAGATAGGTGGATGGATCCCTAGAGCCTCTGGCTACATGATGCTCTAAATAGCAACGTAGCCAGGGCTGTAGTCTATCTACGAATACTATGGAAGCATCTCATAAGGAGAGGACAGTCCATAGGACAAGGAGATCAACGCAGACAAGAGACAAGGAGATCTACGCAGAATCCAAAAGACAAAGAGCGGATGGTGCTGTGGACGAACAAGAAGCAAGAAGCAAAGCAAAGCAAAACACTCAACAGGCGCCCTACAAAATAGCATGCAGTTGGGAAATATCGCGACGCTGTTCTCCCCTCGGCTATGTGGACTCCTGAGGCAGATCGGAAGGGAAAGTTGAGCTCGAATCAGCGCAAATCGGTGCGGTAATAGTTAGAGAAGAGCTCGGTATCCCGCGTAAAGTTGATCTGTATTGGAATGATAATTTCTCCCAGATCGGCACTCTGCAGTGTTGTGCGAAGTAGCTTTTCCTACCATGTATATCTCTGCAGGTCGTCGAAGCTGAATATCTCGATTGAGTGCTCGAACGCTTCAAACAATAGGCTAGAATGATCAAATGGCTGGAACGAATGTCTGTTAACTTGTTTTGGCTGTATCGAACGTGCTGTCTAAACTATGTCTGATCGTCGTATGATGCTTTGGATTCTCGAATCTGCTCTTCGGCTGAGGTCTACTTGAATTTCTGGTTAGGCCATCTTGAGAAGTTGAATCCCCTCTTGGTTTTCCTCTTGGTTTTCCTCTTGGTTTTCCTCTTGAATCCTCCTCTTATTCCTCCTCTTGATTCTCCTCTTGATTTCTCCTCTCGAGTCTCTCCTTTATATTCTGACCCAAAAGAGATCTGGAGACGTCTCCTTCGGTTTCATCCTCCAACCACTTCATGATTGTCCTCGGGATAGCACCCCCAAGCGCCGCTCCGTCTCAGAATCGGACAGAAGAAGTGCACGGATCGACTGAAGGTGGTTCTTATGGCGGCCAAGCTGAAGCACCGGCTACACCGAACCACGGGCCAATTTTACTGACATCACATTGATACGTGTCCCAGCCATCGTTGGTTGCTTGATCGTGGGCTGCAACCATATCGAAGAATTCATCCCTCGGGGGCTTTCGTTTGAAAGGACTGGGTTCCCAGTTCGGAGGTCGCATCCAGGAGGGAGTGCCGGTGAAGTAAAGCCTGCGCATGTACTCCCGCCCTTCGGGATCAAAGACGTCCCAGCCGTTCCATTCACCCTGTGGCCCAAAGTCAATGTCGTATCTGTTCACTGCTCTTTGCCACCCCTCCATTGCAACTTTCTGGGCCTCGAACTCTTGTAACATGTCTTGATAGTTCCAATTTGTCTGGTCGAGGTTATTCCCTGCGTCCTCCCACCCAGGCACTGGATTCGGATATGCAGACGAAGGATTCTCTGCTGATTCACTGCATCTGTTCACCTCTCGTTTCTTGCGCGAAGGAGGCGACGTCGCTGAGGTGATCGGTTCATCTTCGCGTGCTCTCTTTTTCGAGTCTTTCTTCTTCAATCCGGGAAACTTGTCAAGAATCCAGTGCTTTATTGAGGAAACAGTAAGTGAAGCAAAGTTTTTATCTTTTCGCGCTCGCTTGTTTGGACCTCCCTCATCTGCTTCACCACTGTCCCGTTTCCGTTTATTCGATGACGTAGATGAGGAAGACGAGTAAGAAGAAGCAGATGCAATAGATCTAGTTGGTGAAGTAGGGGGGTCATTTGTGCGCATGATATTACGCCTCAATCGCTCGTGGTCCCATCTCTGCGTAGAGGCGCGCCTAAGGTTTCGATTGGGAAGCGACAGCGAAGCCCAAGGGTTTTTGGGATTAGTCTGGGCGTAGCACCCAGCATGATTGCCAATGCTAAGTACCTGATCTGCATGGCGCTGGAATCTAAGTTTGTCCGAGGATTGTATGAACCTATGTAAGTCTTCCGCATAGTGCGTCCCGGCACGGATTACCGGGGCATCCCTCCGCGCCCATGTGCTGATCGGTTTATATTTCTTGAGGTTTTCGTTGGGGAAGAAGAAAATGTCTGGAGGAAGATCAATCTTGCATGGATCCAGGAGACGCATGTATGTAAATTTACGACATTCATTTCGTAAGGTTCCATTGGGGCTTGTACCGGCTGGTGGACTGAAATCAGGTTGTCTCCACTGGAATTTCATTGTTTCAACTCTGTCTTCGTGTTCGGCATAGGTAAGTGACGCGGTATCTTTGAATTTGGTTTTGTTGCCGAGATATCCGATGCGTGAACGTAGTACTACCTCCGTGTGCAAATCAACGCGGCGCCAGCATCGCGGAAAGTCATTGATCAGCGGTAGTTCGTTTGGTTGGCGAGGGTATTCGTGTTTATCCTGCCCCTGTCCAGATCCCTCATATCCCCCCTCGATCCAATGTCTCAGTCTACTCACTATTCTAGAAATTATTTAGCAAAGTAACAACATTGTCGAGACTCTTCTTACCCAAGTCTATCATCATTTGCTACCAAATATCGGAATATAACAGCGACGGCAATGACATCACCGACAAGGTATCCCATCTGGTCGTCGTCTTTCTCCATTCCGGGTTTCATGGATGCGTAGAATGTGTCTTTATCACAATCCTGGCTGCCACGTGGCCACTCGTTGGCGCGATCTTTGAGATATTTGAGGATCCAATAATAACCTCGGGGAAGTAGCATTACGTCTAAGAGTTTGTCAAAATTGAGACCACGACGTGCTTGCCACCAGGGAATTTCATCGATGTGATCTTGAACGAACCCGGCATGTCGATAGAGGTACCAGAAGACGCTTTGCAAGTCGACATTACCCATACTGCATGGGCATCTTTGAAACCAATAGCTGATCCTCTGAACTTTCCGGTTTGGATGAAGCGGACAAAGGTGATCGTCCTCAGGAAAACAAAGATCGGCAGGCCTTGGATCCTGGTAAAGCTTGTTGCCGTATCCAAATTTGAAAGTTGGGACAACAAACTCCTTAGGCTCATTGCCTTGATCTGCGCTAAACAGATGACGCATGAAGACCCGTCGTTTTGTTCCCTGATACATGTGGGCAATTGTAGCATTAAGGACCTCGAAATCTTGTTGGAAATTCCACCATATCTTGAGAAAAGTGGGATTAAAAACCGTCTTTCTCAGAAGATGTCCAATTTGCGCGAGAGCTTTTTTGCTGTCGGCCTTCTCAATCATGTCGAGAAGGTAGAACGAGAATACAACGTGCCGATCCACTGCCATCGAAAGAACAGAGACAAGGTTTTCGCCATTGCCATCATCTCCATCACTTTTTTCGATTCCAAACAGAAGCTTCGCCTCTGCAGTTGCAAAGTCAGGTTCGAAATCCTGTATGCTGTTATCTGGGTCGTCCCAATGGCTTTGATACTCGCTGATATCCATCCGCGGCCGTTGGCGCCTGACAAATTCACAATCCACACCAACGAAGCGCTTCATTGGCTGCCATGAACCATCCGGGTGCTTTCGTAATGGCCTGATAGCTTGGCCTGGTGCAAGTTGAAGGGTTTCGTCCAAAAACCCGAGAGCTTTTTCAATTTGATTCGGATCTGAGATGTTGATTGTATAGGGACAGAGGCTTATTTTCTTATCTGGAATTTCCGCCACGATATCAGATATCGTTTTCTTCTTGTTATCGTCCTGAAATCCCATGAGTATTACATACTAGAGTTATTTGCAACAACTTACGTCTTTCCAGTCGTTATGACAAAGATAGCTTGGCGACGCCGTTCCGCCCGGTCTGACTTTCTCTCCCCAAAAGAAGAGCCTGTTGATTTCGAAGCTAGGCTTTCTCAGTCCGGCCCTCTCTAATAAGCCAGGTTTCTTGGTTCTATTCGTCTCTAATAATTCAAGAAGCATTTTCCCAGACTCATCTGGGACTAGCGTACTGAACTTGAAACGGAAATGTCTATCGTCGGGATTATCCTCGAGCAGAACATGGTACGTTGGAACCCGATCAAAGATTGTGTTTATGATGGTCCTCGCGGTGAGCTTCTTATCTGGAGCTTTGGACCGAGTCCACACTACTATTTGAGCCCTAATGGCATCGGCGACGATCTGGAGTATTATCGGGAGAGGAGCCATATCTGGAGTTGAGAGGATGTCAAATATCGCAACCATTCTTGAGCCGCGGAGGACAGGCTGCAGCCACCGATACCAGGCAAACAATTCATGTTCTGTGTTGAGGTACGCGCGCAGAAAATGATCGAGGACGTTATTGCGGATCTTTTGCACCTTTTGGGGATCTCCAATCGACTGGCGAGCTAGAGCGTAGTAGAGCGTCAGGCCGGGAACGAAGGGTTGAGCGGCGCCTTCATCTGTATTTGCGATGGGTTCGGCAAGAATGTGGCCATAATTTGCGAGGAAGTGAAACTCGCGGCTGTTTCGCTCTAACCCTCGTTTCGGCAACTCGAGGCTCTTGACATCTGCTGGCCATAAGTACAGCGCCCTATCCAGGGGGATCCGATGTTGCGGAGGTGACATGAACGTTGTCTCGTCGATAGAAGAACAGCTCCAGAAGAGTACCGCAGCGGGATCGCAACTGCTTCCATTTTGAACAAAAAGTGTGCTTATAAACGTGTACTCCACTGTGGATGATGCTTTGTGCACTCGAGGGTATTTTCCGCATCCGGCCACCCCCTTTGTCAACAGATACCTTCGGCGGGACCACCAACGCCGAACGCCGAAAACAACGCAACGGGCGCCAAATAAAATAAACATGGTGATCTACTCGTTCCTGGATCATTTGCAACCTTGGGTTAACGTAATGTCTTTGTAGACCAGACAAGCGCCTCTGATTTGACACGCCATCACCGCTTGGCATTCGCAGGTATCGTATATCCGCGAACCATGAAGTCGCTGCTCTTTCCATGCGGCTGGCTCTGGTCTCTCGATGAGAATAGGCTTTTGAGGTTCTCGTTGGTGTCCATCTTTCGACGCTTGTTACGCTCTTCTTGCTCGGCCAGGACTTTCGCTGTGAGGGAAGCCGTGGCAGCATTCTTGATACGTCCATCCGCCGGGGTGGTGGGCCCGGAAGCTGACCCGTGAGGCACTTCCTTTGAGGCAGCGGAACCATTTCTCTTAATGACCGGTTTCTTCGCATCTGCGGCAGCAGGTGCATTCAGGTTGGCCTCGGTTCCACCGCCCGCTGCGGCCTTCTTGCGTTTCTTGCCCATCCCAGGAGCTTTCTTAAGAGAATGTGTAAGACCCTTCTCTTTAAGAGTTTGCATCCTGAGCTGTAATCGTGCAATGTCGGTCTCGCTCGTGGGGATGATCGGAATAACATCATTTTCCGCATAGCTTTCGTTGCACTTTGTTACGATTAGCTGTAGGCCTTTCCAGAGAGCAGTGGTACGTACTTGCAGACACTTGTCTTCGTTGACCTCTTTGACAACGCTCCCAGCGAAAGCGTGCCCACAGGGCACAATGTAGACCGCTTTACTGCCCGGGCCCAACGTCTTGTTCGTGATTGGGCAAACCCAAGTTTCACCCTCAGCATTCTTCCCGTCCTCCGCCTCGAGTTCGAACTTTATTTCGACCACATCCTTCAAGCTTCTCACGGCGCCTTGCAGCAGCTTCTCTGCCTCCTCTTTGCTCTCTTCCGACGGAAGCAAGAATTCAAGGACTGAATCCTTGTTGAAGAGCCGCCCAAGACTGTCAGACACTATCGGGCGCGCGAGCGGCTTGTGCGATAGAGGATCTATGCGCCAGTTGTGCGCCTCGGCTTCCTTTTGCGTCTCCTTGAGTTCGGCGGTGGTGGGGTTGCGGGCGGCCTCTTTGACGAGCTCGCGGCGAGTGGGAATGCTACCTTTTTGTCAGTCGTGAGAACCAAGTGAGTCGAGAGTATGGAACGAACCTTCCGCCGTCGTTTCCCATGGCTGGCGTGGGACAGATGCTGGGGGAGGGAGATGGGTAACGGAGTTGGGGTTGCGGTGGCGCGTCGAAGTCGCGCCCGCTGCTGGTGAAGGCAACTACATCGTTACCCGGAGATGTTCCAGAACGCTCGGACCCCGCTGGCACCTTACCAACCGAAGGAATCTAAAGAAACACCCGTGGACTGTCACTACAGTCATGGCCAGCTGCAACAACCAAATGTTCCGACCCACGATCAAAGTACAATCAAGAATGCTTTGAAACCTGGCACCCTAGATCATCTTTGCGCATACATTGAGGGCCGTGAAATAACTCAATACTGCACCTGGGGTGACTTCATCCTTTCCCCTTCATCCTTTCCCCTTCACCCTTTCCCCTTCACCCTTTCCCCTGTGCAAACCTCAGTTTGAATACAAAGCGTGTCAGCGCGGTAGACACCAAGCCTTCATTCAAGGCCGGATGTCCAGTCTTCATGCCAGGACGGATAGAAAAGTAAGCGCTCTTTGTACTGATGAGACTTGCGTGCAACTATGTCTTCTCATGCCATCCCTCTGTAGATTATCGAGCTTCATGGTTTTCGATGAGACAAACCGGTAGCTACGAATCGGTATCCGTGAAGAAGATCTGGAATCGCTCTCGAGAGCAAACCCATCTTTGATAGGACCTTGGACAAGATAGCCACAGCCCAGAGTCGGCGTTTCCTAGCACCGATCGCAATAGTTCCAGGTTGAGGGAACTTATCAACTCTGCGAGTACTCCAGTTGGGCGACGATAGGCGATATACCGCGTGGTTGCGGGTATCAGCAAGATGATCTTTCCGTGATATAGACCAGTATCTCTTTGTTAACGAGCAGGGAAATACTACAGAGAAGTGTACTGCTGCTGGTGGCATGCGATGCTAGGCTTCATAGAGTTAAGTCCGCTACAGTACAGTAACTTAACGTTAGCGACTGGCTGCTCGCCCGAGTCCTCGCTCTCGTGGCGCCCCTGTCTCGTGCATCCCTCCACATCAGGCACGGGCTGCCGCTTTCGCCAAACCCCCACCCCAACGTCGCGATAACGCCGTCGCCGCTCAGATGCACGCCGAATGTCAGCAGAGCCGGCCTGCTTCGACGCGTACAGTACTGATCGAAGACACATCTGTTCTGTACTGCCTTCCACAAGTAGCAGGACTAGTCGCCAGCGGCAGTATGATGGTCATCAACAGGGCGGCGACACTACCACCCAGCAGTGGATGAAAGACTGCTTGAGATGATGCTGACCAGCGGAGACATCTACCTATCCAAGCAACGGTCCGCCCCGCTTCACGTGCTGCAACACGCGGCTCGGATAGTGGGCTGCTGCGCACTTTGATAAGGAAGACGGTTGGCACTTCGGCTGTTGGATGCATAAACGGACCTGACATTCACGTCTGGGGTGCTCGTCCACTATGATCACCAGCAACCCACCGCGGGAACTCGCCGGTACCTGGTTCGGGTCTTGGAAGTCCGGCGGCAATTTACTCCATTGTTATGAACGGGCGCAAAGATGCTGACCTTGGTACCGTTTGGCTTGTTCCGCCATTTTGCTGTGGTCTGCGTCCCTGGGTCTTCATCCCCCGCGCTTATCAGCTCTATGGGAATCGTTCATACACCTCTATACCTAACGCAGTCATCAACCCGGTGTCACCTTGTAAAAGCGAGCTACAAGTCAATCGGCACCTGCCTCGTTGCGTAAGTCCGACGACCATGCGGCCGTTAGGATCTCCGCAGTGCATAGCATCTGTTTGAGCGTCTTCTGATCGTCGACAAGCTCAACGGTGCGGGTCCCTACATATGATACATGCTCTCCCGCTCGGTGCCGTCAAAGCTCTGTGAATGTCTGATACATCGATTGACATTCTAGGAACGTAGGTGCACGCTTCACCATGAGCGATTGGACCTTGCCGGCCAACTACTCGTACGACGTCTATGGGTATCTGCCCGACGCACCCAAGCCAGTATGGCATCAGACTATGGAGCTCTCGGTCATTTGCATAGTAAACTTCCTCTCATGTAAGACACCATCCTGCATCATGTGCAAGTCACGGTATCAGAATATTCACGCGGCTCCAGTATCCATCATTGTCACTCGCCTCGTCATCCAGCACCAGAGATTCAAACGGTTTCGCAAAGAGGAGATATGGATGGGCGTGGCAGGCGTAAGTGCTGAGTCTACTTGTACGGGTCCACGTGACATCATAGTTCTGTGCTGATCGAACACCCCAAGATCCTGCTAGTATTCCCATACTGGACGTCTCTGATTGGCAGTAATCGTTATGGCAGTGGGTTACACGCCTGGAACATACCCGACGACTGGGCAAAACCCTTCTGGATGGTAGGTCTGCCAAGCAAACGAACAGAACTCTGAATAACAGTCTCTCGACAGTGGACCTGGGGATGGTTCGCATACTACATCGTCATTTCCATGATCAAGGTTTCGGTCTGCTACAGTCTGCTCGAAATCTGTAAGAATCCGACAGACCCTCACCGGTGCCTATGGCCCTAGATGAAGAATCTAACCTACTGACAGTGCCATTCACGTACAAACGACTCAGATACGCTGTGTATGTCTTGTGTGGAGTTATCATGGGCCTCGGGATTGCCAACGCTTTGATCTGGTTGTTTCAATGCCAGCCTTTTCTCAGCAACTTTGATTACAGCATCGCGAACGCGTGGTGTATTAACGTGGATTACTCGAGATACGGTATGTCGATCTCCGATCAGAAAACCCATAACAAAAACGCTTACTTCGTTTGTCGCAGCATGGGCAGGAATCAGTGTTCCAATCGACATTGTCTTGATCTGGATCCCAATCGCAATATTGAAGAAAACCGGTCTTCAAAAGCATGAGAGAATTGCACTGATGATGGTATTTGGTATGAATGCCCTTGGTACTTGTGCCACGTAAGTGCAATCGTATGGACAAATCCGTATCCAAAGTAAACCGGCTCATGATACTTGCAGAGGAATTGGAGCATACGGCATATGGATGAATAGGGAAGCAGTTGCTGACATTGATCTGTCCTATACCGAAACGCCGTACCTGATCTGCAACGTCGTCGAAATCTTCCTATACACTTTCGGAGCATCTCTCACGACCCTCTCGCGCTTCTTCATCAGGAGAGCTGCTGCCTTTTCCTCCGGTTCGGGATCCAACCAATCGTCGGGATTCTCTGCTTTTTCTAAGATGCCGCGCCGCGTCCGCAGGTTTTCCCTCTTTAGGAGCAAATCACAGCGACTGATGGATGATATCTCGGTGGGAAACATCACGGCATTGCCGCAGCTTCACAACCACGACGTTGAGATGCAAAGCCGTGCCACGCACAACCCTCACACTCCCAACAATTGGGAGAAATGGCATACATGGGAGGCCTACAACGAAGTTCCCGAGGGACCCAGCCCTATTCGCACGTACCCGGACAGAGTGGGTGTGCTTCCCGATCCTCCAGAGTCGCCTCCACCACGCAGTGCCAGAGTACAGACACCAGAACCCGCGAAGCAGACTGTGTGGCTCGATACGACGCAAGAGACGCTGGACGAGGAGAAGGGCTCATTACGCGAGACTAGTTAACGCTGCGCCAATAACTATCTCCGTTATCGCCATTGTCTACTAAAGAGCGCAAGCATCGGTCTCTTCTCTAATCAGGGTACCTCGGTCCGCAGAGCGCAGCGGGAACGGCAACGCGATATGACACCACTCTACCCCGGCACTCGGAACGATTTCTCGGAGCCGAGCGGCATAGACGCAGAAGAGCGGAACTGCCATGTCTTATCAGATTTGAAGCTGTATGTCATTGCGTGAACGCAATGGGCTGCGACAGGAATGAAGTGTCACTGTGAGGTCTAGGTGTGTGTAAGCGGTAGCGACCTAAGATCACGAAAGCAGGCAATGGACTGCTTTGTGGGTGATGAAAGATGGATTCGTAAGAAGCCTCACACGCTCGCGAAGCTATAAAGCAGTCGCGAGCGTAGGGCTGAGCTACGGAGCTATCTAATCAGATCATCTGCCCTAATCACGTGTGATCCTTATGCGCGAATGCGCAACAGTCCCCCCCGCCAAAAAAATGGCGTCGTCCCGATGCCATGGTATCATTCGAGTAGTCGTACAGGTAAACGTCTCTGACGTCTACCCCGGGTTAGCGGTAAGACTCTCGGGTTAGGTGGCTAGGCGGGTTGCTCTGGCTAGAGGCCATTATCGACAGGTTAGTCACTATTGTCATTCTGGTCCGCGGGGCGCTCTAGTAGAGTATACGGGCCATTAGCGTTATTCGTGATAGGAACAGGGTTATAGGGTACAAGTGCTCGTGCCGCATCGTCTAGATATTCCTCAGGTTCGAAATCCGAGTCTTGTATAGGCAGACCGCGTGTCTACTTAAAGGTGCGGATCAGCGATTTTGAAATCTAATCCTCGTTCACCTAGCGATTGCGATCGTGGCCGTAGTCCGTGAACTTAACAAGATACTCGGTGATTTCTAGACCTCGGCCGTAGCGCCGTCTCCGTCGTTTAAGAAGTCGGTCGACTAGGCGGGCTTCATCCGAGTGTAGCGTAGGCTAGTTAGGTCGAGTACGATTAAATAGGTTAGTATATCTAGGGCCGGGCTCGATCTACTTAATAGATATAACTAGGTATATCTTGTATTACCTAGGGAGATCGAGCTCGACGGCTTTGCCGTAACCGGTAATGCGCGTGACTAGGAAGGGTCTAAGGCGCTAGATAGTAAATTTTCCGTCTTAGCCTAGGGCTATATATCCAGGGGTAATTCCTTTACGAAGGTTAAGGTATACTATATCGCTAACTTACAAGGTAAGTAGGCGATAGAGCTTGTCGTATCGTAGTTTTATTCGAACGTTCGCCTATACTAAGGCATCGGCGGCTTCGTTACGAATAAGTTAACGGCGATTAGTAAGGTCTAAGCGAGATTCTAGATCGCCCTGCGGAAGTAGATAGAGCATGTCGAGTTATTCGCGAACCTTACGTCCGTAGAGGTATTCGTTCGGCGAGATCTCGGTAGACTTGTTACTAGAATTGTTCATCTAGCGGTAGATAGTAGGTAAAAAGTCTAGCCAGTTATAGTGGCCTTAAGATATCCAGAAGCGGAGCGCGATCTTAATAGTTTAGTTAGATCGCTCGCTCTAGCCATCGCTTACAGGATAGTACGCCGTTATTACGTGGAGCTCCGTTCTAAGCCGCTAGAAGAGCGATCGCTACATATCGGAGACGAACTTACTATCTCTATCGGAGATTATAGCAGCTAGTATACCCTAGTAAGTAGTAGCGTTAAGGAAGGCGCCGGCCTATTCTTCAGCGCTCTAGGTAGTACGGCTAGGAAATACTAGAACACATCGTGATGCCTTATAGGTAACGGACATAAAGGCATTATATCCTAAATATTCCGGGAGGCCGACGACAATATCGATTATAACGGTGTGAAAAGGCACTACCGTACTAGTAACTAGATGTAACTCGCTAAAGGGCTTATAGCGGGTCGTTTATGTAGAGTTACAAATAGGACACTATTAGATGTACTATGTAAGGCGTCGTGCTAACTTACGGGTGTAGTATCCTATACGCAAGCGGTCGTAAGCGCGGTTGAATCCACAGTAATCCTAGTAGTCGTGTGCAAATGAAAAGATATCGGCTTACATCGATTTTAGCACGTAGAGGCGGAGACGACGATCCTCGCTATCTACGTAGTAGACGAGACCGTCTCGAAGAACGAAAGGAATGCCTAGCTTAGGATCCTCCTCAAGAATATTATGAATGGATAAGATATAATAGTCGGTATCGTAGGCTATCTAGAGGCGAGTACGAAAGTCCTTAGACATTTTAACAACGGAGGTGTAATAACTCGCGGTGCCGAGTTACTAGTTAACGTGTCGATTAAGAATTTCGTCTAATCCGGGTTCGGTCTAGACTTGTTACCGCGGTAGTCGAGATAGCGCATCGGGGACTATATAGTCCTTACCGGGTCGATACCTAAATTCCAAGCTAAAGGTAGAAAGGTACATTAATGAGCGGATGAGCCGAAGGTTTATTTTGTCGGTAGAGGATGTCGATAGCGAGGTTTGTTTAGCAATACCGAGTGCCGTAGTATAATCGGTAATTACGAGAGTAGGTTTATCCGCGGAGTTAATGAATCGGCGGGCCTTTATAACCGTCTATACGATACTAGTAACTTCAAGTTCTGTAGGCTAATAGCGCGATTCAGCGGGAGTGAGTAAGCGGCTAAGGAACATAATTAGCTAGACGTCCTTTTAGCGAATAGAGTTAATACTAGTTAAGTTCCCTACAGTATAATAAACTATTACGCCGATACTATATCGGCTAGTGTTAACGTCGATGTAGAGCTAACGATAGAGATCGAAATAGACGAGTATAGGATTTACTGTAAAAGCTTTCTAGAGTGCGTTAAAAGCTTTAAGTAGGTAGGGCTCTAGCTCGATAGTAGACTTACTAAGTAGGTTTATTCGTTTAGCTCGAGTAGCCTTTTAGCTAAGCGGCTTTAGCGCTTGCAGCTTCCTATAATGTAGCGGGGCTAAGACAATAGCGTAGTCTTGTATAAAGCGGTGGAGCTATCTAGTAAGGCAAAGGTAATATTCGAGCTCCTTCACCGTAGTAGGAAAGCGAATCGCGGATATAGCATCGAGCTTGGCTTAGCTTATAGCTACCCCGAAACCGTCTACTCGCTAGCCTAGCAAGGTAATAGAGGGAAAGGCTAGGAGGGACTTCTAAGGTAAGAGCGTAAGGCCGGTGTCCTAGAGCACCGCGAAGATCTAATCGAGGTAGTGAATATAGTCGACAAAGGTCTTTAAAAAGATCACGATATCATCGACGTATACGCGGTAGAAGTTCCGAAAATCCTTAAGAAGGGTCTTAACCCGGCGCTAAACGAAAGGGGGGGCGTTCTTATAGCCTATAAGCGCTACCTTAAAGCGTTCCATACCCCTATAAGAGAGCACGGAGAACTTATAGCGATCTTCGGGTACTACTAGCTACTAGTAAAAGAATTACAATGCATTAACTACTATGATGAATACAGATCCGGCGACCGCGGCGATAATATCCTCCTAATTAGGTATTAGCTAAGCATCGGTAATAGTAATACTATTAAGCCCGCGAATATTAACTACGACGCGGCCCTTACGCACTAGGCCGTCCGGTAAGTCTGTAACACGCTAGACTACGAAAATAGGGAAGCCGAAAGGGGTAGGGTCGTAGGACTACTCTATTCGGTTCTGTTTGCGGAGCTTATCGAACTTCTTATCGACGAGAGCTTGTTCTTTCGGCCTAAGCTAGTAGACTTTGTAAGCTAGCTTTGCGCTAGAGAGCTACTAGTCTTTAATAAGTAGAATGCGTAGCTATTAATCGGGCGGTATATTAGTAACGCGACTATTATCGGTAAACAGATAGTCGTATTTCTTAATAAGTCGATCAAGTCGTTAGACGGAGGCGCCGCTAGAGTCATATGTAGTAGCGCCGAGATAAATCTTGATCTGTTTTGCTACATCCGTAGTTATAATACGGAGTAGCTTGTTTACTTCGGTCGGAACACTAGAGGAAGCTAGTAGATCCTTGCCGGATTTAGGTAGGGGATCCTTACCATTTTCATCTACATAGAACGTAGATACCGTTAACTTATCGGGTCCGGAAGCCGCTAGTTTTCCGATTATATCTACGCGTAGGACGGTAGATCCTTCGCTAATTAATACAGCTCGAAATCGGTAGTAGCACGAAGGTAGTAATTACGGCTAACGTGTATTACACCTTCGTCGTAGCATTCCTAAATAACGCCGATTAGGGTGTTAGCTCGAAGCTTATAAGGTATCGTAGTAGTATTAGCGACAAGGACGAAAGTAATGTCCGCGGTGACTAAGTAATAGTATAGCTAGACGCCTTTATGAAGATAGAAGTTATCGGGATTAAAGGTATAGTCGCGATCCTTAGGCAATCCAGTGGCTACGATGGGAATAGGCTAGGTAGAGGAGGGCGGAATTATGACTAAAGTAGAAGCTCGCATAATACGCTTAACGACTTCCTTAGGTTTAACCTAGATAGGTACTACTAGACCCTCGTAGGCGCGAATAGCTAAGGTATAGTTACTAAAATCGAGAGCTATGTTAGCGCTATTAAGAACGTCGGAACTAATAAGAAGATTCGCTAGTAGGGCCGGGAGCACGTATATCTCGATCGGAATACGTACTACCGCTATAGCTCCTACGACCGTGCTAGGAACGTAGAGGTAGGTAGAGACGTACTTATTTGTAGTAAGCTGTTAATCACTAACTAGGTTCAAACGTAGTAGCTACGCGAGTTTCTTAATATTATAGCCCTATTAAAGTAAATACGCTCGATTACCTAGGGTCGGAGTATAGCCCGAGTCGAGGCATAGCTAGATATGTCCCTAGTTACGGTAGACAGAAGCCGCTATAGTTACGTAACGCCAGGATCGGTAGGATTTACTAGGTAGAGCTATATATATACCCTAGGCCTCAATAACGCGGCCAGGTGTAGTAGATGTCTTGACGCTAGAAGACACTACGAAGGCAGGCTAACAAGGAGCGCGAAGGTAGGCATAAAGCTTGTTATTCGAGTCAAATCCACGGAGGCACTTACGACACGTAGGCGGAGCTACAGCATCGTTATGAACATAGCCGATACTAACGAAGGCGGCTACAGTACTATCGTCTTATTCGAAAACGGGGTCCTCTCCGTTAACTATTATACTTTCAAAGGCATACTCGAAGCTAGGATCTTTAGCTATATCGGTCTTATGAATACTCTCGGTATCGCCGTAGAATACTCGTTATGTCTAACGTAGTTAGTAAGGTCGGTTAGATTAGTACGAGCCACGGTTCGACAGTGCACGAGTCGAAGAGCCGTTCGTTAAGAAGGCTAGTCGAGAAGATATAGTAGCCGCTAGGGAGGAAGCCGGACGTTCGGCCGGAAAGGTAAGTAGCCTCTAGGGTCCTAAGGCTGGAAGTTAGACCTGACTCGGAGCGGCTTTAGATAGCTAAGAGTAAGCTTAATTAGTAGGCCTCTAGGACTAGCGTCTACGGTAACCTCCGCGGTTCGAAGATTAAACCGTAGGGTATTCCGTCGGAGTAGCGCGGTTATTAGTACGAAACTTACGACCGAGGTAGTACTTAGCTATAGCCGGCCAATCGTCTTCATTCTCTCGAAGGTCGTCGAGGTACTAAGAAGGAGATGTTTACTAAGTAGGCGCTTTAATATTCGCGCGGAGCATTAGATTAATCCTCGTATGCATAAGACTAAGTTAAGAGAAGATATTACCTCCGTACGCCGAGCGAGCTATGCGGAGGAAAGTGTTACGGGCAGAGCCGCGATCTAACGATTAAATAGATTAACTATAATACAAGAAGGTTTCGATGAAGGAGAAGAGGAACCTTCGTACGATAGAACTATATGCAAGTACACTATAGGTCACGTGGCTTAGCCGAGAGGCTAAGGCTAAGCCGAGTCCAGAATCTAGGGTCTAGTAGCTAGACCTATAACAATACTCCCCTCCTCCTCCGTCGTACGTAGTTGCGTTAATAACAACACTAAATAGTACATACTAGAAAAAAAAAAATTTCGTCCGTCGCCGTACGAGTGCGTCCTTATGCTTTACCTAGCTCTAGGCAGTAGCATGCACTAGCACGGGTTCCGGAAGGTTCCTTCACCTGCGGTCTAGGTATAAAAGGTCCCTCCCACCTAACTTCCTCCGTCTCTTTTATATCTCACTCCAATAAACCTCGCTCCCCTCCTAGGTAAGAAGGTCCGGCCTTAGGTAGAACGTACGATACTAACGACTTTGTAGCCTCCACTATGGCTACCCCTTTCGTTCCTAACGAGGCTACTAATACTACTCTTATAGTAATCCCGAACAACTAGGCCTTAGACCGTACGAGGAGCGCTAACTCTCTTCTCGCTCGTCGTAGACCTAAGGTGGTTAATAAGGGTAGCGCTACGTACGGCTAGTTCGCCTTAACCGAAGCTAGTAACCTAGCATTCTTTCACGTATACTATACTAGTAAGTAGGTAAGGATAAGATCTTCTAGCGTACGACTTAAGCTAATTCTTCTTTTAGAAGCGCGTCTAGTAGCACCCGCATCATGCCTTCCTTATCAAGCTCGATACTACTAGTGCCCCCGAGATTAAGCTCGCTTAGGTAGGTCCCTCTTTAGCTTTTACTTGCCGTACGACCGCTAACCTTTCCAGATCCTAACTACTAGGTAGTCCTACGTTAACGCGGTTCTAATTGCGTTACGTAGGATCTACTACCGTACCGCGTGCGAGTATACTCCTACTAGTTACTTCGGTCCGGTTATTCGTCTAGCCGGCTTTGCGTACGGCGCTTGCGCTTCCTATAAGTAGAAGTCGCACCGGTCGAAGTACCCCTGCGTTAACTATAAGGAGGAGCCTACCGCGCCCACTAGTCCGTTAGCGGTAGTCCCCCGTACCTTAGCGGATATAGTAGATTAAGGGGGTCCGTACGACGGTTCGTCGGGCTCTATAGTAGTCTTTTCTTGCGTACTAGGCGCTTTTCGTGATGGAAATAAATGAAATCTTTCGTCACTCTCTTCCTCCTACTATGATATCTCCTCCTCGTCCTCCTCCTCCCGTACGAAGCTAGTTACTCCGTAGTATCGCGGTTCGGTCGTACGAACCGTTAGCCTTATGAAAGGGGGCGGTCCTAGCGAGCTAAGCGTCTATCGCGGCGGTTTCGTCGAGTATAGTAGTAGACTCCTACGTCTACTCGGCGTAGCTAGTCCATCATACGAGGTAACTTACCTTCCCTCGTCTCGTACGGCGTTCGTCGGTAATCTCGTCGACCCGGTATTCATCCTCGCCGTTAATTTGAATTAGTAGCGGTTGCGTATTATCCGTGTATTACGATAGTAGCGGATCGTCTCTAGCTAGGTGGATTAAATTAATATAGAAGACGTTATAGATACCCGTCGGGGTATTTAGTTATACGGCGTGCGTACCGATAGTTTCTAATACCGTGTACTTTACGTGTTTCCAATCCAGCTTCCGATACGGTCGGGTCGTACGAACGTTTCGTAGGGAGAGCTAAACTCGGTCTCCGGCGCGGTATATAGGGGTAGGGTCCCTTTTCCGGTTTGCGTAGCGTTCGGCCTCCTGTTATGCAAAGGCTATAGAGGCTTTTGCCTAGTCGAGGCTATCCCGGATCGTTCGTACGATATTCTCGCCTTACTAGAGTAGCGTACGAGGTTTAGTAGGCGGGTAGTCTGTTAACTCTTTAGGTTTGAAAGGTAAGAGTTCGAAGCTATAGCTAAGGAAGAAAGGGCTAATACCTATAGAGACGTTCGTACGGCCGTTTATCGCGAGTTCGGCTATCGGTAGTAGGGATATCTAATCGTCCTAGTCGAAGTAGACGTACGTACGAAGGTAAGTCTCTATAGTACTATTCATCCGTTCCGTCGACCCGTCTGTTTAGGGGTAGTAGGCTGTTAATAGCCGTCGTACGACCTTCGCTAACCTATACACGTAAGACTAGAGTTTACCTACGAATTGCGAACCTCTATCGGAAGTAATTACTCTTAGGAAGCCGTATCTTCGTACGAAGCTACGTACGAAGGTTTTCGTAATATATTCGGCGGAGAGGTTTTCGAGCCCTTCGAGGATTACTCCTTTCGTGAGCCGGTTGGTAATAACTATAATATTCGTATAACCTTCGCTAACTAGGAGGTCTATAACGAAGTCCGTAGTAACTTCTTACTAGGGCTAGTCCGGCACGGGTAGGGGCTTAAGGAGTCCTTTCTTCTGTTCGCGAAGAGATTTCGTTCGTCTATAAGTAGCGCAGTTTCGTACGAATCGTCTAATATCCATACTTATATTCGGCTAAAAGTACGTACGGCTAACGTACGCGTAGGTTTGTTCGCGGCCTAGATAGCCCGTAATAGTCGAATCGTAGGCATTCTAGATAATACTCGTACGGAGAGGTTCGTGATCCGGTATCCATTTTCGTCTGCGGTAGAAGATATAGCCTAGGCCGTCTGTTATACATTCGGAGATAGAGACTTTAAGCTATAGACGGGACAGGAACTAGCGAAGGCCTTCTTATACGCAGCGTTCGGCTTCGTCGTAGACGGGGTCCTGTCGTTTAGCTTCCTACTAAGTCTTATCGGTATCGTACGAAGTACTACCCGCCGCCTCCCCGGTCGTGGGGGCTAGTTAGAGGAATGCGAGAGGAGCGTAGTAAACGGGCTAGTGGAGTAACTAGATCGTACGGCTCTCGATCCGAGGGTCGGAATCGTATAGAAGGTCTTGTTCGCGGCGGGAGAGGGAGTCGGCGGTAGTATTATCTATACCCTTACGGTAGCGGAAGTAAAAGTTAAACCGACTAAGGAAGAGTTACTATCGTACGTGTCGTTCGGTAAGCTTCCGAGGGCGGAAAAAGTACTCGAGGTTCTTATAGTCCGTAATAACTTTAAACTCGGATACGGTACGGAGCTCGGAGTCCTATTCTTCGAGGCACTATACGACCGCAAGTAGCTCCTTATCGTAGATTTCGTAATTATATTCGGCGGGGACGTTCTTTTTGGAGAAGAAGGCGCAGGGTTTTAGGGCGCCCTCGTCGTTATATTAGGAGAGTATACTACTAACGTTATAGCCCGAGGAATCGCATTCGATAACCGTCGTACGAAGTAGATCGAAGGTAGTAAGGATAGGTCCGGTGGAGAATATACGTTTAAGCCTATCAAACGCAGCCTAGTAATCGTCCGTCTACTAGAAGGACTTATCACGGTGGGTAAGTTCGACTAGGGGGCATACGATAGCTGAAAAGTCCTTGATAAACTTGCGGTAGAAGTTCGCGAAACCTAGGAAGCCTCGTACGCCTTTAGTAGTTTTCGGGGTTTCCTAATCCTAGATTACTTTGACTTTATCTAGGTCTATCTTAACCCCTTCGCCGGCTCGTACGATAAATCCGAGGTATTTCGTCTCCTTTACTTTAAACTCGTATTTCCTAATGTCTAAATATAGGCTAGTATCCGATAGTTTCTAAAGGATCGTCTTAACTTTCGTATGGTAGTCTTCGAGTGAACTACTCGAGTAGATAAGTATATCGTCGATATACGCCGAACAGAAGCTATCTAGGTACTCGCGGAGGGTCTAATTAATATATTTCTGGAAAGTACTCGGGGTATTTACTAATCCAAACGGGGTGACAAGCTATTCGTATAATCCGTACCTCGTACGAAAAGTAGTTATCCACTCTTTACCCTCGGTAATCCGGATCTTATGGAATACTACGCTCACGTTAAGCTTCGTAAACCACGTAGCTTTCCTAATCTATGCAAGTGTCTTATGGATTAGGGGGAGCGGGTACCGATCCTTCTTTGTGATAGCGTTTAGTACTCGATAATCCACGTAGAATCGTAGGCTACTACCCGGTTTTCGTACGAAGAGCACGGGGGCGGTAGTAGACGAATAGCTAACGCGGATAAAGTTCTTATTAAGTAAATCCGTGAGCGTTTTCTTAAGCACGACTAGCTTATCCTAGGATATGTTATAGAGGGGCCCCTATAGCACCTCCGGTTCCTTTCCGTCCTATCGTACGAGCTTAATATCGTGGTCTACACCTTATCCACGGTGAGGCGGTAGGGACGTCGCGTTCTCTAGTTTAAAGAGGCTTAGGAAGTCGTAGTACTAGGTTAGGAGCTTCGTACGGGGGTTAATAGCTTTCTTAGGTGTTAGAGCCTTCTAGATATCGCCTATCGTGACTATAAAGACGTTCGTGGCGCCCTTCGTACGGCGGTTTCTACGCAGGAGTGCGCCTATAGTAGAGGCGTAGACCTATATAACGTCGGATTTAGGGTAGGGTTTCCGTTCTCTATCCTAGAGTCTCGCTCCGCTCGTACGAATAAGTAGCTTTCCCCGTCGAGAGTCTATTCGTACGTCGTAGTAGTCTAACTACGGTTTCCCGAGGATAAGGTCGTACCCCAGGTGATTAGGAATTACGTAGAAGTATACTCCTTCCTCCGAGTGTGTCTCGATATCGACACGCGCTCGTACGACGCGGTCGATCTGTTCTTCTCCTCCTATCGCCCTACGAATAAGTTTAGGCGTGATACTAAACGTAGGTAGTCTATATTATCGTACGAACGTTGCGCTAATCGCCCTATAGCTTAGGCAGCCGTTATTAATTAACGTGTATGCCGTAGCCGTAAGGTTAATCATTGCGTGTATAATAAAGGGACGGGAGTTTATGCGCTCTTTATTAAAGTATAGCTAGTTAAATAAATACTTTATGGATTTTATATAGTCTGTCCCTCGTTCGCGTCTTCGTACGAGGGTTATACTTTTCCCGACTCCTCCTTCTCTTCCTCTACGAAGCCGGTTTCCTTAGTCGCAGCGACGCGTACAGGCCGGCGCGCTAGGAGCTGTAGGCAATCGCGTACGACGTAGCCATGTTCTCTATAACGGAAGCAGTCGCTATTGTCTATTCTCTTCTGTATCTCGTCCCTACTAACCTATCTCGCTCGCTCCCTTCTACTAGTTATCCTTCTAGTTAGTCTTCCCGTACTTAGCGCCTAGATACTCGTACGAAGCGCGGTAGCTTTAGTCTACTAATCTATTACGTCGGGGTTAGCGGCTATAGTAGTCTAGACGATAGGTTAAGTCGTACGGTTACTATTCCTCGACTAGAGGTGACGGATAGCCTTAAGGTCCTCGTTAACTTCGCGAAGTTAGTCGTAGTAGTCTTTATACGACGTAGCCTGTTAGCTTCCGATTATCCCTTCCATTAGTCGTACGTTAATTACTGTCTAGAGTAGGGCTTTCTTCTAGTTATTATCCTAGGCTAGGCTACTAGCCTCGATTATAACCTCGTTAAACTCGCTAAGAAACTCGCCTAGGTCTTTAGAACCTTATTTAATCGAGTTAACTCGTACGAGAGCTTTCTCTTGTCGTTTTAGGTCGCCGAAGGTAACGTTAAGGGCGGCGAGGAATTCGTAGAGGACGAGGGGCTAGTTTAGCTAATCCTTCGTACGTAGCTATAGGGAGATACGTTAAGCCGCTTTTCTAGAGAGCCGGCTAAAGGCGTACTAGACCTTTTTAGCGTCCGAAGTAAAGGCTCCTACGTTAATCATAAACTTCGTACGGAGGTTTATAATAAAGGTAGGGTACTCCTTCGGGTTATCGTGCGAATACCGAGCGAGGTCTAGGAACCTCGGGCGTGTCGGTCCGGTCGGGAGCTAGGGGATAAGGATAGGCTAGGTAGGCGGTTATTATCTACCCGGTTATCCGTCGTGTAGCTAGTTACGTAGGTTATAGAGTTAGCCTCGAAGGTTATTAATTTCGGCGATGATTTAGGCTATCGCCTTAGGCGTTAATTCCGCACCTAGAGCGTACGGAGGGGGTTATTGTTCTTCCATCGTACGAACGTTTCGTCGGGAGCGCCTAAACGAATTATTCTTTTAATGATTAAAACCTAATGTTACGGGTAGAGCCGCGATCTAACGATTAAATAGATTAACTATAATACAAGAAGGTTTCGATGAAGGAGAAGAGGAACCTTCGTACGACAGAACTATATGCAAGTACACTATAGGTCACGTAGCTTAGCCGAGAGGCTAAGGCTAAGCCGAGTCTAGAATCTAGGGTCTAGTGGCTAGACCTATAACAGAAAGAGAAGAACTAGTTAGAGATATCTACTCCTTTAGCAGCATCGGTAAGGGTATACTAGAGCTAGAAGAGGCGGTTAACCGCGTGTATAGCTTTCTCCTTAAAGCGCTTAAGAAGAAGAGCGAACTAATCGTCGATTAAACCCGCGCGGAGGCCTTTACGGTAGATATTATCTAGGGCGCCGTTAAACTATTCGGTAGTAGCGCTACGGAACGTCTAAGAGAGGTAGAACTTAACAATTTCCTCGCCACGGATCTCGATGCAGGCCGTGACACGGTCTATAAAGAAGTGAACATTTCGAATAACTATCTCGTTTCCAATCTAGACCTAATTACTAGCTGGCTAGGTTAGTATGACAGGAAGGTCTAGGTAGAAGAGACCTATCTCCTAGAGACGAAAGTAGCTAGTAGAAGCGACTATAGTAGTAGCATTACTACTAGTAGGTTCGGGGCGAACGAAATTCTCGTTAAACTAGCCGGGACGAACAGAGCCGTTGTTAGCATTGAAGTTATCGTTGTTAAACTAGCTAGGGCGAGTAGGACCGTTATTAGCGTTAAAGTTATTATTAGCGAACTAGCTAGGGCGAGTAGGTAGGCCGAATAGGCCTAGGGCTAGACGAGTAAAGGTGTCGGTGCCGAGCGGGCCAGGGCTAGTATTACTAGAGGACGCCTTGTTCTAAAGTACTTAATCGATGGACGCGAACTTGCGATTAATATTATCGATAGAGGAGAACTTGCGGTTTATATCGGTTCGAAGGTCGCCCATTATATTAACGAGTTAGGCGATAGATGCATTCGTAGTATTAGTAGATATAGATACGCTAGTTAAGCTAGCGGTAGCGCCGGGGTTATTAGTATAGGCTACTATACTAGTATTAGTGCCTAGGTCGCCGTTAAAGGGGTCTAGATTAGACATAGAGAAGTATAGGTTAGCGACTCGTAGGAATTACTTAAGTGTAGAAGTAAACCGTTTCTAATTCGTAACCTAGTTAGGTAGGTAGAGGGGTAATAGCGCGCCGGATCGTAACGTGTAATCGGTAGCGGGCGGTAGTAGTTCCTCGCGCAGGACACGGTCGATTAGGTGCTAGTAATCTGCGCGAGATGCAAAAAGTACCGGGTACTCGAGAGTAAACTCGTGTAGCTAGTACGCAAGTTATACGGTCTAAACGCGTAAGGGCATTAAAACCTAGAAGAATTAGAGGTTCAGTAGTCGAATTTTGAAAGTGTTATATATATAGGTAGCTATAGGCAAGATCTTCGAGATCGAGTAGCCGAAAGTTATCGAGAAGTAGGCAGGAGCCTAATTAGGGTAGGAGGAGGGTTCTACAGATCTTGGAGATAGTATAGGTAAGAAGAGTAATAGCGGAAAGGTAGGTAGAGGATAATATTAGTTTAGTAAGTAGAAGTAGTACTACTAGTGCGGTTCTCGAGGATCGTAACTAGCAAGTAAGCTACTTATAAGTAGCGTTCCGAGAGAGACTACTAACAGTCGCAGCTACTACTGTAAGCGGTAGCGACCTAAGATCACGAAAGCAGGCAATGGACTACTTTATGGGTGATGAAAGATGGATTCGTAAGAAGCCTCACACGCTCGCGAAGCTGTAAAGTAGTCGCGAGCGTAGGGCTGAGCTACGGAGCTATCTAATCAGATCATCTGCCCTGATCACGTGTGATCCTCATGCGCGAATGCGCAACAGTGTGTCTAGGCGCTCGGTGGACAAACATTTCCAGCGGACCGATGTTGTCCTCGGGCTTGGATGAGATGACAATGGTAGCTTGCGGAGATGCATGCTTCATGCTTTACAACGACTGAAATGACTCTCATGTTCAGATACCCTGTTTCTCTAATGTAGACCTAGTTATTATGAATCATCTTCGGGATATGAATATCGTGGCTAATGGCGAAACATTGTCATCGTCGTGAAATCCATTAAATTCCGGGTTGTCCTCGCTACCAGTACGGCGGCCGCTTCACAGCATTCGGCAAGTACCCGTGTCCTCGCTTAAAATCCCCCACGGAACAACAAACCCTTTGGTGCGATTTCATCCCACCCTCAACTCCTTGAACCTGAGCCGTCATTTCCGGCAAGCTTCTATCTTGTCTCAACAATGCGATTATTCCTCATCCGCCACGGCGAGACCGTTGATAACGTTGCAGGCCTCTAGTACGGCGTGTTCGCTGCTCGTCCTCTCCTCGCTGACCCGTTCAGTGCAGGTAGCAGAGACTCGCAGCTGACGAACCATGGCTTTCAACAAGCCGGCCGACTGGGCCAGCACTTTCGCGATACCGACGTGCGCTTGACGCACATCTTCGCCTCGCCTTTACAGCGCGCGCGCATAACTGCTGAACGCATTCGCGACGCACAGCCGGGTGCTGCCTCTCAGGCCGCCAACAAAGCTTCGCTCCCGATTACCAGTTCGCCGTTGCTGAAAGAGCAGGATTTCGGCTTCTATGAGGGCAAGGCTTTCTTCGAACGCCCGCATGGGTCGAATAAGACTGGAAAGCAGGACCATCTCGATAAACACAAGGACGAGCCCGGCTTCGTGGATGTTGAGTCAAAGGATTCGATGGCTGAGAGGATGGATACCTTCCTCCGAGAGCACATACTTGGGCTGTGGCAATCGGATGGAGAGTCTCAGGAGCATGTGGTGGCTGTGGTCTCCCACGGCATCATTCTTTCTGTACTCTGGCGTCGGATTCTACGGCACTTGCCTCGCAAGAGCGTCTCGTTGGTTCCAGAGCTTATGTCAAGCCAGCCCGTTTCTCTTGAGCATCTCGGTGGATTCTCGAATACTGGATTCCTGGAGCTGGTCATGGCAAGAGGGAAAGACTCCGACTCTGCAGATCCTGCGCTGAAGCCCTCACTCAAACCTGATGATACTAAGGCAGCTCAAGAAAACGTTGAGACATTGACCGATTCAGTTCCTGAGGACAGTACTGACGCCCGACTGCTACCGCAATCGCCAGAAGCTGTACCTGCTCAATATGCTGAGCGTATCGTCCCGGCTCCAGAGGTCGAGAATGTCGCAAACATTCTTCGAAATTGGACCACCACCATTTGTGTCATCAACGGCAAGGAACACCTTAGGAATTTCAAACGCACCGGTGGTGGCGTCGGCAGCTCGGCGTATAATGAAGGACAGAAAACCATTGAGTCCTTTTTCAAACGGCGGAAAGTTGACTAGACGTCAACGCCTTTATGATCTCACGAAATGATGAAATGATTCATGACACGATTGGTTCTTACTAATAGGCTACAATATACAGAGATGGCTTTTGTCTTCTTTCCTAAAGGTACGCTTTTATTTTCGTTTTTCTCTGCGATTTCCTTCGCATCATCTCGTATGATGATAAAACAATTATTCACAGACCTGTTCTGAATTTCCTTGAGGACTTAAAATTGTACCAACTGCTGTCTGATACGAGCTCTAATCATGTTACCTTTCGATATCTACCTCTAGCTGGGTCAAGCTAACACGATTGGTATTTAGGAATATCCCTTGCTTTACAGCTTAAGTGTTTCGGTATCCTCTAATGCCGTTTATCTAGACAATCTATTGATATTTCACCAAATCTACTTGGGTGTGGGATGCTCGTGACTATTGTGCAGCCACTTTAAATACCTTTACATGACTGATTGATGCAAATGTGCCACAAACATACATCATGATATATATCGACGATATGGCGACTGATCTGCAAAGCATGCTTGGTAGAAAGAACAGTCGAAAAAGCAGTCTAAAATAGCCTTCTGAATAAGGTTGGCTGGGCTTGCAGCGTGCCGAAGATTCTGACATTATTGACCTGGCTCTGCTCAGGTGCTTTCGTTGAACGCTGCAAGCAGTCTGGTGTGCTCATCCTCGAGGTCCAGAATCGGCGGTGTTGTCCCACCCCGCTCGCGTGTCCCCAGCCCCCCATCGCCAACCACGAGCTCGAGCTTGCAGCTTGAAACCTCAACCCTACGACAACGTGCACATGGGCCAAAAATGAGACCGAGGATCCTCTTCCGATCCTACTAAATCTCCAATGGACCAGCCTGTTTGCGTTCGGCTCGTCAGCCAATGTCGTGATGTTGCGGCTGACTATTGGCTGCCAGCCACCAAAACGGCTTTGCCAACCACCTCACCCGGCCGTCCCATCGCCACCTTGATTTTCGGTCAACCATCATGATGATAAGCCTCAGGGTACCCCGAATGGAGTCCCCTCCTTTTTCTCTTCTGTCTAAACGTCTTACGTCGCACTATTATTATTTCGAGTACCGCGCCTTCTGTCTGTCTGCGTTCGATTGCGACGGACGAGCGTTTCTTTAACCTGTCCGAGCAGGCGGAATGAGGCCTGCGCGTGTTGCTGCATGGTTTGCGATTTTAGAAACGCTTGCGCATGCGAGATATCTTAATGGTGAGTTGGACATCGTCTCCATGGTCCCAGTTACAATTGGGGCTGATTGAAATAGGATCGATAGAATCGGCGACTGTCTTGAGGAGGCCGATACAACCAACATACAATCCGTATGCGTCAGAGCCTGTAGCAGCTCTTTCTACAAGCTCCACAATCAGTGCGCGCACCGGTAAGATACAAATCATTGCATTGGCTGCCTTGTGCTGACAATACAATCTAGCTGCTCCTACATCATCGACCACAAATATTCCTCTCATCATTCCATACGTACCACTGGGCAGCTCCCTGGTATTGATTTCCACGGCAACGGACATATCAGCCATTACCACAACAGCGACAAATCCTGACCTGAATACACCGAACGCTCTTTCTGTATTGCTCTCGGCGTTGCGGACCAGCAACCCTACCATTGCTCCCTCGGTCGATGCACAGACTGCCATATCGAGCGCCGAGACGTTACTCTCTGCGGCGACTGTAGCAAGCTCAACATTGTTTCTGTCTCAAGCCCTTGTGCCAACCACAGCTTCGGTACCTCTGGTGGTTATACCGACTACAACAGCTTCAGGCACACCAAACGCGCTTTCGGTACTCATTCCAGCCCTGTCAACATATACGGGAAGCTACCAGACCTACTTCACCAGCTTACCTTCGCCATCCTCGAGTGCTTCGGAATCGGTGGGGACGATGTCGACTTCATCGAGGCGTGCATCCACAGGTGCCAGCACGATTGCATCTAGTACCTTTTCCACCGAAATCGCTTCTGCTTCATCATCAACATCGACAGAGAGTACAAGGGCTATGTCCACGAGTACGTTCTTGAATATCTCGACCACAACGCAATCTTCCACCAGGCACACTTCCACCGCCGAGTCAAGCACAGCAAGCTCGACAGCCACAACTGTACCGGCAGCACCCCCAGCCGGAGCTGCTGCACATAGTCATGGTCTTCTGCCGAGACTCCTCGGCATGCTCTGTGTCTCATGGAGTCTCTTCCAGGTCCTGTAGACGCAAGCATCGATGGACACAACCCAGTTTACCCATTCTTACCTAATTATTTCTTGAGTGTTGTTCCAGAACGTTGGCCTCGGTTTGGCTGTATTATCTGGTTTAGAGAGGGAACTTCGCGGTTCTTGGAGTTTGAGGACGATACCATGGGATTCTTGCGGACGGGGATTTTGGGACTGCAAGAGAGCTGTGGGGGTAACGGGAATTTGGGAGCGATATCTAATGGGCTCCTTGAACGCTTTGCCCTTGATCTAATGTATAGACACAAGTATTCCTGTAGAGGAGGGAAATTATGGGAATCGAATCATCGCTCATAAAATTCCAATGTCCTTGTCGATCTGTTGTGGCTCTCACTCGAGAGAAGCAGGGGTTTAGTGCCCCAGATTAGTCACCAGCCGGTCCAGGGGTCCCTTGCTCGGTTAACGTTAGATTTCCGTCCGACCTCATCCGTTCAGCGGCAACTCTTCCAACTCAAACACCATCGTCAATCCCGAACGATGGGAATGCATCATATCGCTTCGAGGACAAACAATGACGGCCATGATAGTGGACAGCACAATCTTCCACAGGTATGGTAGCACAAAGCCCCTGACGCGAGCCATGGTGCTCCGCTAGGCCTGCGAAAAGGCTGTCGTAACGTACGATTCAATATCTGTCTTCTCCATTGCCAAAAAGAAAATGCTTTCTCCGCATTCATTTCCTGTCTGTATATATGCCGTCGCTCTGTGATGAAGGCCGTATCTGACAGCTACGCAAGTCGGCAAGATGCGACACTGAATCTGACCGCCAGGACTGTTGGTCTTTGCAATTTTCAGACAATGCCGTTCAAGATTGAGCAGACGTATTCCAAGAATTTTCCCAGTTCCAACAGGTACTGTCGCCCTGCTGGTCACGTTGCCTTTGCCCGGTTGCGTTGCGAAGTCGCCTGGACGCCGCAGTGGTTCAGCGTGGCGACAGCTCGCCATGGGCACGACCAACCATTACTCCTGCAATGCAAGAGCCAGTAAAGATGGCGGAAAGCAGAAAGGCGTTCTTTCAGCACAGAGTGGGTCCGCCAAATCAGGCTGGGTCTTGGGTGACTGGACGACGCGGTGGTCCAACGTGACGACAGCCGATCATTGATACGACCAACAATTTCTTTCTGCAATGGAAGAGCCAGTAAACACGGTGGAAAAGAGGAAGCCTTTGATCCATCACACCGCAAGTCCGTCAGGGCACGCTGGTCTTGTTTGTCGGCCTATCAAACTTTGCCTCTCATCTGCAAACCACCACACAGCTTTGGGCCGACTTCGGCGTTCCCAGCTCACAAGACAAAAATCAGGGCTGGACAAGTAGCGTGATAGGGCACGCTGGTGCAGCACGTGTTTGCTGTCCCAGTAGGTGGAAAAGTACCGCCGATACGCCGCCTTGCTTTTGCTGTTTGCCTTCTTTAAACCCCATCGTCACGCCGCTTCTCTTCTACCTCTGCACCTCTTTCAATCTCTCTCTGCACCCGGCCAAACAATCTTGCATGTCAAGTGCATCCCTCCTTACTCTTCTCCTTCAGCACCCCTTCACACTTGCCCAGTGCCGGACCTTGAGCTGCTTGTCTGCATAGCGCCTCGCTAGGTCCTGCACGGTTGCCGGTCGCATTGTGCGCACCAACAAACAATCTTGGATTGCAAGTGCAGATTACATCCGCCCTACTCTCCAGCACCTTCTCGCGCTCTACCCGAGCCAGATCTTAAGTTGTTTGTAGGTTCTGCCCGTCACACTGACAAGCGCCTCGCTAATCACTTGTCTGAACGGTCCACTAGACGCGGAGGTGCGATCGACCAAATCTCTCGCTGACACACCTATCAACATGAATCCTACCAACATGGACACGCCCGTGCATGAAGGCGACGAAGAGTCAGAGTTCGACTTCGGCTTCTGGCCTCAACCCGACCCTCCTGCTGATGTTAACCAACCGACTGAACCCGTACCCGAGGACAGCACAGCATCTCTAGTCTTCGAAACATTTGACTTTACACTGCCTCCTGTTGAAGAGAACCCTGCTGCACAGCCGTCTCTTTTCGGGCCCAACGAAGCCCCGGTCGAGCGTGCGGCATCTGCTGGCATTCCTGACCAAACTGAAGACAGCCAAGCCGATGGGCAACCAGTAGCCTATGGGCCTGAAACATCCTCGTCGCCACATTCGGAGGTTGTGGCTACAGGTGCAGTGGTGATGGACCTTGGTGAAGATGCGACGGATGCCCAAATCAGTGGAGATCTGACGGCCTCTGG